>JBCNJP010000009.1:35359320-35361820 GCA_039602395.1 Deinandra increscens subsp. villosa
GGCCGTTCTAGGAGCTTCGTGAGTGGATCCGTAATGTTTTGATCGGTGTGAACTTTACGAATACATATCTTTCCCTTTTTAACTTCATCCCTTATGTAGTTAAATTTCCGCTCAATGTGCCTCGTCTTTTGATGGTCACGGAGCTCCTTAATTTGAGCAATCGCACCCGTGTTATCACAAAGAATTTCTAAGGGTCCTTGAATGGTAGGAACAACCCCTAGCTCGGCAATGAATTTCTTCAACCATGCAGCTTCTTGCATGGCAAAAGAAGCGGCGACGTATTCTGATTCCGTAGTGGACAATGCAACCACCTCTTGTTTTGAGCTCTTCCAAGAGACGGCTCCTCCATTCATAATGAAGATATACCCCAATTGTGACCGGGAATCATCTCGATCCATTTGGAAGCTCGCATCTATATAACCTTTTATCACGAGTTCCTCCTTACCAGATCCATATATTAGAAATATATCTTTAGTCCTCCTAAGATACTTCAATGTGCTCTTGATAGCCATCTAATGACTCTCCCCTGGATTTTATTGGTATGTGCTTGTCATGCTTAAAGCACATGACACGTCTGGTCTAGTGCATATCATAGAGTACATGATGGATCCTATAGCAGACGCTTATGGGACTCCACTCATTCTGTTTTGCTCATCCCTTGAGTTTGGACATTGAGACGTACTCAATATAGTCCCTCTCTGAATAGGTACCAAACCTCTTTTAGAGTTTTCCATCTTGAACCTTTTCAAGATCTTATCTATGTATGCACTTTGATTCAAACCTATCAAGCGCATTGATCTATCCCTATAGATCTTTATTCCCAAAATATAGGCGGCTTCACCTAGATCCTTGATGGAAAAGCAACTTCCAAGCCAGGCCTTTACACCTTCCATGGTTGGAATGTCATTTTCAAACAAAAGAATGTCATCGACATATAACACTAGAAACGTGTTTATGCTCCCACTAGCCTTATCGTACACACAAGCTTCATCAACGTTTTTGATGAAGCCATACTTTTCTATTTCTTCATCAAAATGGTGATACCAACACATTGATGCTTGTTTCAATCCATAGATTGATTTCTTTAACTTGCATACTTTGTTAGGATGTTTTGGATCGACAAAACCTTCCGGCTGAGCCATATAGACATCTTCCTCGAGATATCCATTTACGAAAGCCGTCTTGACATCCATTTTCCATATTTCATAATCATAGTATGCGGCTATGGCAAACAATATCCTAATCGACTTTAGCATTGCCACCGACGATAAAGTTTCATCATAATCAATTCCTTGAGTTTGAGTGAATCCTTTTGCTACAAGTCGAGCCTTGAAAGTATCCACGTTACCATACATGTCAGCTTTCCTTTTGAAAACCCACTTACTTCCAACTATTTTGGAATTTGGAGGTGGCACAACCTGTAGGACATGGAGCGATGGATCGTTTGCTAATCTAGTGATATCATGATTGAGACGAGATCAAAAGTAAACACAAATGAGATTTGTGTTAACTCAAGCTTGAGAGAATTACACATAGTTACATACACAGAATTGTAGAGATATAACCAAGAGTTCTAGTAGTCTAAACATGTCAACCTATTTATTGGTGACATTAATCTGCCCGGCGTACCATCTCTCTAACGTACCATTTGGTACGTTGGTCAGCGTACCATTGGTATGGAGCTTGGTACACAGCCCCTAAGACTCACATATATGCTCTCACATAGATACAATACACGAGACACATCGTAGCATAAGAATATGCTCCAACAAACACCCCCTTAACGTGTTGTGTATCTATTCTAACTAAATCTCTAGTCTTCAATCTTCAACATTGCTGCATCCGATCTTCAACTTAAAATCTTGTAAGAAATAGAGCTTGCATGGCTGGATTAAGATTTAAACAATATTTGAACTTCAATATCCACTTCTGAAAGATACTTCAATTACTCCCCCTTTCACCATGCTTGAGTCTTGACACACAGAACTTGCAACTTTAGAAGATAAAAGTGCAGTTTTTCCATTTTGATTTATCAAAAATTAATTTAATCTTGGTGCAAAACTTCTCTTTGAGAATGCAAGATATTGATTTGGAAAGTTTGTTTTTGTATCAAGTGTCGTTCGATCGAAAACAAATAAAAAATAAAATCTTTTTGGCGTTTAGAAACTTTAGATCAAAACACACCTAAAATCTTTTTGATTTTTCAAAGTTATGCTAAAACACACCAAAAATCTTTTTGGATTTTTCTGAAATGAAAACATAAATGCAATACCGAATTACACTCTATTTTTTATTTGAGAAAGATCACTATATGGGATCATATTGGTCACAACGCGCTGAACTACACTTCAAATTCAATTATTGTAGCACATAAGTCATGTTGATTGCTGGTATAACTTTTGTCCAACTTTAAAATCTGACAGAATCATACTCATAACATCTAGATATGTTAAGGTATTGATTAATTTGCTATGACCAGTGTACCTCACACTATCATACA
>JBCNJP010000009.1:35364320-35439433 GCA_039602395.1 Deinandra increscens subsp. villosa
TTCGATACACAGATAAGGCCTCGGATTTAACAAAATAAGAAAATAAAAACAAGTTGAAATTGCATAACCCAACAACAATCAGGTCGGTACTCCCATACGCGCAAGGAATGTCAGATGAGTTATACGAAACACCACAGAAAATAAAGCAGAACGTCAAACGAACAACAAGCAGGTTGATCTTTCGATACGCAGAGAAAGTTCGACCGTTTGACAAAATAAAGAAAATCAAATAAGTTTAAATCTTTGCAAAATGAACACATGTATACACAGTGACTTCTCATTTTTCTTTTTCACATGTCTTTTTCTTGATAACTTGAAATACGCATCAAGATGTTGTCCACTTGGTCAAGCATTAGTATTTAGTGTATATCACATCTGAATACTTTCTGTTTAGTGCCGAGCCTACCAATCACATCGAGCAATGATCTTATGGCTTTTTCATCTAATTTATCCACGAGTCAGATACGCACGCCAATGTACCAACATTTCCCGATTATGTCGGATAAAATTTCTCATTTTTCAATGTTTTTGTATTTTTCGTTTTCTATGTTTTTGTATTTTTCCATTTTCTCATCCTTAAAATGAAAACTCTATGTTTGGATTTTCATTTTAACAAAATCACAAAGACACTATTTTTGGTTTTTCAATTTTCTCCCCCTAAACTACATACGGAATGTAAAAGAAAGAAAATTGACCCTTTGATACTGATACCATTCAGTTTAAGCTTTCAGAAAAACTTTCAGTTTTGTAATATGAATCATGGCATTTAAGTTACGCAGGAAACTCCCCTATCAGCAACAGCTTGAAGCGTGAACTTCACAATCACCGACAGGTCTTCTTGAAGTACCTCCACACTGGATTAGATGATTAGTATTCAAATGACCCGGAGCACACAACTTCTGGTCGACCAGTGTCTTCAACAAAATCATTTGTAGTCGTGCAGACCACCTTAGGTCGCCACTGCATTTTTGCCTTTTCATTTTTAACAGAATCATCATCCTGTGATGAACCACCAACACTTGAATCAAATTTGAAAAATTGTTTTGTTTTAGATTTAGTTGTGGAAGGTGGTGTTGACTCAGTAAAAATTCTGCCTGATTCATCAATAAATGTGGCTGATTTGTTAGAAAATGATATTTTTTCAATTTTAGGACAATCCTGTGCCATGTGTCCCTTTCGGCAACACTGATAGCACAAATGATATGATCGTCTAGAGTGTGGTTTGTCCTGAAATAAATGGCATCTGTTATTAGAATCTTAATTATCAGAAATATCATCAAAATTTTGAAATCGGTTAGAATACACCCATTTTGATGTAGGACTTCGAGGTGTAGAATTTGAAACAGATGAAGAAGATTCTTTGAATTGTTGACCAACTCTTGAATTACTTTCAGAAGACTTCTTCTTTTGTGGTTTACCTCCGAATCCTTTCTCCATTGTAGACATGAAAACTTGAGCCAAATGATAAATTTGTTCAAGATTTGTATCTTTCTTTTCTTTTGGAGCTTTCTTGGGCATGTTCTTCTTGACATTCTTTGCAAATTTCTTGTTCTCACTACCTAAACCGGACTGTTTGTATCCTGGTAGCATTGATAAATCAACTTAAGAACCTGAAGAACCAGCTTTAGCAACCTGGGTAAGTTTTGCTTTAATACCCTTCAAATTATTAGCTTGAACTAATCAGCAGCCAATTTTTCCTCAGTCACTATCTTTTCATCTTTCTCCAACAACCTCTCATCAGAAATTTCTTTATCTTTTACATCAGTTCCACCAGAAACAAATTGAACATATGTGTGTCCACTAGTTGTTGAAGGTTCCACTTTCTTGTTCGAAGGCTTTGATTTCTTCTTCTCAGATTTCTCAAAAACAAATTCAGAATAATCTCCTGTTATATTAGAAGAATGAATATCAGCTAGAGCATTAGATTGAATAACTGGATGTGGAATTTGATTATACTCTTCGCTTCCAAAAACTTTCTTGAAATTCTCAATTTTGCACAAGTAACTTGTGAAAGAATGTGAATTCTTCAGATTATTCAATTGTCGCTTAAGATCCAATACTTCAACATTCAAATCAGATATTTTCTTCTGTGCTTCACCCAACGCCTTTTCTGAATCAATTAATTGTTTCGAAGCTCTGTTAGACAAAAACTTTTCTTGTCTTATCTGATCATGTGCATCATACATTTCTTGGGTAATTTTCTTCACCCTTCCCTTAAGAATCACAATATTCCTTGTCAGCAACTGATTTTCCTCTTTCAAACGAATGACTTTGTCTTGTAATTCAGAATGTACAAATTGACGTTGTTTTTATGCAGTAGTAACTTCATCAAATTCTTTCTTAAGTTCATCATAAGATTGCTTAAGCGATTCCACTTTTGCTGTTGATTTCTAAAACAAAGCATCAAAATCTCCAATCACATCTTTTGCTTTACTCACCCACTTTTCAACACTTTGAACCAACTCTGCATTTTCAGTTTGTAACTTCAAAATTTGTTCTTTGTCTTTAACAACTATCCCATCCAATCTTTTCTGAAGCTCTACAAACTCTTCCATTAAAACATTCTTTTCCTTGACTAATTTCTCATTTACCTTGAGAATCAATCTCATTAGAATCTTCAAACTTTTTAAAACTTTCTAATTCTTCTTCCTTCTTTGTCCTTTCAATAATCAACCCTTCTAGTTCTTGAACCAATTTTCGAATCTTTTTATCCTTTTGAGCATAAAATTCACAAGTTGACTCATACCTACTAATATCAGAATCAGAATCACTTGATTCAACTTGCACTGTCGCTATAAAAGCAGATTTATCGGGAAAATCTTTAGACCAATCATAACCTGTGCCAGTTTGAGAAATCATAGCTTTTGCGTCTTTAGTGTGAACATGCTTACCAGAATTACTCTTTTCAGATGACGATTGGTTACAATCTCGAGCAAAATGTCCGTAGTTAGAACATTTGAAACATTTAATCGTCCTCTTATCTAAACCAAGTTTTTCTCCTTGAAGATTAGATGTCTTTCCATGTTTCTTCATAAATCTCCTTCCCCTCTCAACTATCATAGCAAACTGCCACTCCAAATCTAATTTATTCAATTGATCTTCATACAACTGATTTAAATCGTCTCCAAAACAATCCAGATTTACCAATTTGGCTAAAAAGTGTCCCAGAAGAAGATGATATGAAAGCAGATACCAATGCAACTAGATCTTCAATTGCTTGAGCAGAACTAGAATTGTTTGTTGATTTATCAGGAATAGTGAACCGACAACCTGTAGAATGACTAGAATTATCAGACTGTCTAGCAACCAATGCTGTTGGAGGTGGATTAGAACTTGAATTAGGAACTGATGTAGATTAGCATGCACGGTAGTAGAATTTTCTCCAAAGTATAAGTCAGGATGTTGAACAGACGGATGTGCTGACTTCTTCACAATCAGTTCTATTTCACGAGCTTGCAACTTGCTATTAGGCCAGTAAAAGTGTAGATCGAAGGTCTTAGAAGCAGATTTTGGGGGATAAATCAGAGGGTATTGGCTATTAGGCCAGTAAAAGTGTAGATCTCATCGAGAAGGTCGATTTGGCTGGTATTGCTCCCGTAACTCTTAACGGTTCTCAAGTTACATTAGTTTTAGTGAATACAACTATTCTGCCAGCGTACCGAAACCACCCTCAGCGTACCAAATCTTTGAACGTACCAAGCATCGGACCAAACCAAATCAGAGTACCAGAATTCTCAGAATACCAACCCTTCAACGTACCAAACCAATCGACGTACCAATGACCAGTAGCGTACCAACCTGGTATGGCGTAACTGCCTACGTACCAATCAGTAACTATCGCGTACCATCGTTGAAGATTGTCTTCCATACCAACACTCAGCGTACCAGAAATCTATGAAGATTGCCTAGCGTACCAAGTGGCTTACCAAAAGATCATCCGGTGTACCATCGCATTCATCCGGCGTACCAACACAGATTCGAATGATTTTTTAGAATTTTGACAATTTGGACTGGAATTTGGAACAGTAAGCAACCAAAACACACTAGGAACGTTCAAATATCAGTTTTAGCACCAGAAACACTCGGAATTGAGAAAAATTGATGAAAAACCAAAGAGGCTTAGCTTTCTCTCACTAGAAATTCGAATTTGATCAAATCAAAGCAGTAGAGCAACCTGGATTACTCTCTGATACCACTTGTAAGTACCTGGACGGATCTTACTACTGCATGATTTAATCAAAACGATGAACAAGAACGTAAATAAAGGCTTAGCTTTATTGATTCACTAAGAGTTGATTACACAGAGTTCAAGAGAGAGAAACACAGTTTAGAATGACTAAAATGACAATGCTGATGAACTCTCTCTAACATGAACTATTTATAGTAGCAACATACTTGCCGACGTACCAGCTGGCGGACCAATTGGTACACCCGTACCAATTGGTACGACGGACCATTGGTACGTCCACCAAGGTATGTTGACTACTTGACTCACAAACTTGTTGTAATCTAGATATAATAAACGAGACACGATATAGCATAGGAATATGCTCTAACACCCCTAAACATATGTATAACTACTACTTGTAAAGAAAATTGATCGACCAACACTGACACTTTTCAGATTTATTTTTGAAAACACATCGGAATCAAAAACTTCTTTTGAAATATTAAATAATGCAGACTCTTCAATGTCAGCAACACATGCATGATAGGTCTTCTGGAAGAAACCTGCAAACACCCAATAAACATTAGCGGATCAGCCCGAGTCAACAGCCGCGGGTTGCCCGGTGTCTTCAACATGGTTTTTGACGATCTTGGAAACAACTCGGGGTTTCCAGATCATGGGCGATTGAAAACTTTTCAATGAATCCACAAAGTTATCAACTTGCGTCTTTGCCTAAGACGGCTTACTTGCTGATTTGAACATGGACGGTTGTGGTTCATCAAAAATTTGATCATTTAAATCCACATATTTAGCAGTTTTGTTCACATAGGAGTGAGTGCTTGCATTCGCAGGACAATGAGCATCGAGATGTCCTGGTTTATGACATGCGTAACACTTTCTATGAAAAACATTAAGGGAACTACTACCCAAATTTGTTTCAAAAATTTGTTTGTTATCAGAAAAATTCTTTGGTTTTCTACTTCCCTGTTGAATAAACACATCATGATAACCAAAAGAATTTTCAGAACCAAAAGCATAAAAGAAACCATCAAATGAGTCATACCTTGGAGGTGAACTTCTTGGAGAATAACATGAACCATTGGAAGAACCTCCAGAATAATAATGATCATTCTTTGATTTGAACACATTATGTTTCTTCTGTTTTGATTTGTTCTTTTGATCTGAAACTTGTTCCTTCATCTTCTTCTGTTGTGTTTGCGGAACCGCTTCTTCCTTAACTTCATAACCAAGTCCTTTATGCTTGAAACCCAGAATATTAGAAGACCCAGATTGTGAACCAGAAACATTCTTTCCATTAGCTGTTTTAGTAAATTTAGCTTCGATGTCCTTCAGCTTGTTGTCAACAATCAACGATTTATCTGCTTTTGCTTCAGATGAAGTACTAGCAGACTTTTCAACCTTATAAAAGATCTTCTCATCTTCCAAGAATGATGATTCAGAAGCAAACTTTGTAGCTTGTCTAGCTTCAACTTTCTTCTTACCAGACTTTGATTTCTTCTACTTTTCTTGAACAGGAGTTGCAAACTCTGAATAATCATACATTTCATCATTTGAATTGACCGGAGCAGATGAAAAATTTAATATGTCAACCGGGGCAGGAACTTTGTGTAAATTAGCTTCTTTCACAATATCCTTACTCTTCTCCTGTCTGTATATGTAATTCAGAAATGTAGGAGACAAATTGTAATTCTTCACCTGTTTTTGTAAATCAAGAATCTCAACTTTCAACTCTGAAATCTTCACCTGAGCATCCAACAATTCTTTCTGAGTAGCAATGAATTGATCTCAAAGATCGTTGTATTTAGATTTATGTCTTCTTTTTCAAGTCACACACTTCCAATAACTCCTCAGTAACTGTCATACCCTGAACTTTCGGGACCGGAGGCGTGTGACGTCATGGGATCATAGTCGTGGATACACAGAACAACCTCTATCAGATTAATATACATTTGAAAAACCAAGTATGTCATCAAAGTTGCAGCGGAAAAATATTTTAAGACGACATTGTTTTATAATACTGAAATAGAAATTGTTTCAGAAATGTTAAGGTAGGAAACATGATAAGAAGTTAAGTCTTGAAATCATTTCAACCGTGGATTTAAAAGGCAAGTGTTTCATAAGTTGTTTCATGATGATGAATGTGACCATGACTCCAAAATAGAGGCCCTAAAATTTGTTGTCCCATTTGCATACGGTCTGGCTTTGTTACCTGAGAAATACATGAGTTTAAAAGGTCAACATAATGTTGGTGAGTTAACTAGTTTAGGATTCTACAAAATACATTTGTAGAACAGTTGAAGATATACAAGATATTATAATGGTTACTCGTCGTTGCATTTATCTACCTGCACTTTGATTTCAAACACTAACAGATTTACCCACCAATCGTAACTTCCCCCAAGAAATACCAATGGCATAGAATAACTGACATGTACCCCGTGACTGTTACCGGTGAGTCAGAACTGGAGCGACCAGCTAGGACATGGTTACCAACCCAAATAGATCTATTCACTAATTATCGTTTTGTTACAGGAAGTAATTGAAATCAATTGATGGTGGGATTTGTAGTAATATGTTGTATAACTGAGATTTCTTGAGCGTGTGGATCTTCTACTTAGTCGTAATGAAATCAATGTAAACGAGTATAATACAAAGAGTAAATACAAATGACTTGTATTAACCACAGAGATGATCTCAAAGTACACAGAGAAGATATGACTCGGAAGCTTATGAATTCTACACAAGATAACATATTTATACTAAGCTAAACCCGTTGGTCCGAACCTCAGGTTCGGCCCATCGTCCGGCCATGTCCGAACTTCAGGTTCGGCCTGAGTTCGGACCTCAGCATTCTTGTGTGATTCGTCTTGTATTCGATACTTCACATGACGATCAGGAACCATGTATCAACAAACTCCCCCTCGGCATGTGCAGTATCATCTTCTCCATTAAAGTTGTATCTTGTATCTTCAATCAAACTCTTCCTCGATCTTGACGATGAGTTCAATTTTGAATACTTGATATTGCATCGTGTGTAATCTCTTTATCAATCAACTTCAGAAGACTTGAAGTTGTGATGTTCTCTTCTCACTTAGAAACCTGCAAACATAAATAATCTTGGTGAAAAATGTCTCTTTGAGACTCCAAGATATTTTGATTTTGGAAATTGATTTTGTATTTCGTGTTGATCAATCGAAAACAAACAAGAAACAAAATCTTTTTGGCCTTTAGAAATTTATATCAAAACACACCTAAAATCTTTTTGGTATTTTCTGATAAGAAAAGTAAATGCATTACAGAATCAAACACTATTTTTGTCTTTTGTGAGAAAGATCACAACTTGGGATCATATTGATCATGACATGCTGAACTACATTTCAATTTCAATTATTGAAGCACATAAGCCATGCCGATTGCAGATATAATTTGTCCATATTTAAACTCTAGCACAATCATACTCATAACATCTGGATATGTTAAGGTATTGATTAGATTTGCATTGACCAGTGTATCCCACACTATCAGGCATACTCAGATATATTTTTGCTTATCACATTTTGTGATTTCATTTGTGATTTTAATCACGTAATGATTGTAATCATGATATAGTCAACTGTGTTCCATGCAAAAAGAAATAAGAACGTTAAATCGTCTACCTTAACGTTAAATCAGCAGCTAGATGTCCCGGTTGACGACATACATAACAAAGTCGTTCTCTAAAATTGTTTAAGAATTGTTTTGATTTTTGAGAATCGGATGAATGTTCAGAATGAAAGTTATCAAAGAAACCATCAGAAGAATCATACCTAGGAGATGGACTCCTTGAAGATGACGATCTTCCAGAAGAATAAGAAACTTCTTTCTGAGAGGGTAATTTCTTTGCAACCTTTGCTTTCACTGGTTTCTTAGCTTGAACAGGTTCTTCCGTCACTTTGTAACCCAAACCTTTGTGTTTTGATCCTTGATTCTTTGACGAATTGGAAGAAGAACCTGAAGCCTCTCGTGACTTAGCTTCACTAGTAAATTTAGCTTTGATATCTTTCAGCTTGTTCTTTTCAATTAACCCTTTTTCGTCTTCAGTTGCGGATGAAGAACGTGAAGCAACCTTATCAAAAACCTTTTCATTTTCCAGAAGCACAGACTTTGAAACAAATTTTGGAGCTTCACCCAAAGATTTCTCCTTCTTTTTAGACTTGGACTTGTTCTTCTTGGATGAAGTAGCAAACTTTGAATAATCATACCCTTCAGTCTTAGAATCAAGCGGAGCAGAAGTACCTTCAATTAAATCCACTGGTTGAGGAACCAAGTGAATATCATCCTTCTTAGAACTCTCCGAACTATGATCCCGCTTGTACAAGAAATTTAGCAATGTCGGAGACAAATTGCAATTCTTCACTTGTCTTTTTAACTTCAAAATCTCCAATTTCAAATCATTAATCTTCTGTTGTCCCTCAAACACCTCTTTTTGTGACTTGATGAATTTTGCATTAAGCTCATCATACTCATAAGAATGTAACTTCCTGATCTCACATTCAGCATATAATTCTTCAAGCACATTTTCTCTCTTTTGCTTGTAGATCTCAACATCTTTTGTTAACACTTCATTCTTGTCTCTTTAAAGAACATTTTCATCTTGAAGCATAGAGATCTTATTTTGAAGCTTCTCGATGGTAACAACAGTTTTTGCAATAAGAGCAGTAGCCTCTTCATATTTTTGCTGAACTGGATAACTCTTCTCAAATAGATTTTCAAAATCTTGAGCTGCATCTAAAGCTTCAGCTTTAGCCTTCGCACACTCTTCAGCCAATTGAGCATTTTCTTTCAAAACATCGTCATGAACAAGAACTAATTCACAATACTTCTTTTGAAAATCTTCCACCTCTTTCTTGAGGACCACAATTTCTTCAGTTGATAGTTGACATCTTTGTTCAAAACCTGCAACCTGCTGAAGCAATCTTTTACATTTAAGACATTCAAACTCGTCAACCTTTAGACTTGTAGAAACTTTAGGTAATTCTTCTTGAACCACAGATACACTTGAAGAAGAATCAGACTCAGTTAAAAAACTGTCATCATCAGCATGTTGAACAGTTAAAGCAATTGAGATTGTAGTATGATTCTTTTTAACTGCTGAATCTGCATTCCAAGCAAATTCATTTGAATGCACAAATGTATCAGTCCAATCATGAGCAAGAGTAGCAGATTTTTGCTCAACCTTTTCAGCTTTATTTGATGGATGAAAAACTAAATGTGCATGCTGACCAGCCTTCAATTTACCTTCCGCAGAACTTGGACATTCTCGAGCAAAGTGACCATAAATTGAACACTTATAACATTTCACCTTAGACTTGTCTAATCCAATCTTCCCTTCCTGATTCGGTCTCTTCTTACCAGTGCTATTGAAAAATTTCTTTATTCTACGAACCAACATAGCATATTGCCAGTTTAAATCCATTTCCTCTAAATGATCATAATCAATCTGATCGTAATATTCATTTGCTAACTCAGCATTACTCACAGCACCAGTGATAACACAAAAGTATGAAGATACTAATGTAGACATCAACGCATTATAATCATCGACAGTTTGAACAGACAAAGCACTTTGAGTCGAAGAACTTGGAATTGACACAGTACAACCAGCCGAAGAATAACTTGGAATTTCAGATTTACCTGCCAGAAATGCTGTAGGAGGAGCAGAACTAAGAATATTAGACTTCCCAGCATTCATTGTAGAGTCATTTTCACCATGATACACTGCAAGATTCTGAATTTGTGTAGGAAGTGATTTATTCACCATTAACTCCATATCTCGATCCTGAATTCTTTGAACCAAATCATTGAAAGTCAATCCTGAAAAATCCTTATCGTGAGTAATCACCATCACATAATTCTCCCATTTTTCAGGTAAAGCTTCCAAGATCTTTTCTCTCATATCAGCCTCTTCTTTAGTTAGATTCACCAAACGCATTTCACTCATCAGATGAGCGAATCTTGCAATCAAATTGGGAATCGTTTCATTTTGATAATGCTTAAAACTATCAAACTCTTTCTTCAAAACCTTTTGTCGACTTTTCTTGTATTGGTCATTGCCTTCACATCGTTTTTCCAAAGCATCCCATAGACTTTTGATGTGTAGTTACCAGCAAATTGATGAAGTAACTCTTTAGGCAATGCCATTATTAAAGTACCATACACCTTTTTCTCAGCTTGATAAGCTTTCTTTTGTTCAGATGACATTTTTCTTTGAAGAATAGGTTCACCAGTTTCATCTTTAGGGTAACCATATTGCTCAGTGAAAGATAACCACATATCAATGTCATAGTTCATCATCGTTTGCATCATAGCTTGAACTTTCTGACTATGATAATCTTCCAATTTTAGCCCAACTATGATAATCTACCAATTTTAGCAATTTGGGAACTTTCTGACTTGTTCCGGTTTCATTATCATAGTTCATCATCGTTTGCATCGTAGCTTGAACCGAGTTTTGAATAGCTGCGAACGCTTGAAAATCGGACATTTTCGAAAGCTGGTTACTGTTCACTCCGAACCTCGACCGAACCTCCTCCGAAATTAGTCCAAACTTAGCTACGCCGAACTCTCTCCGAACCTAACCTTCGGGCGAGCAAAAACCAAACAACTCCGAACAATCTCCGAACTCTGTCCGGATGTCGACCGATCCCTCACCGAACTCTCACCGAACCACGATAATGACCGAACGTTGTCCGAACCTCGAGTTCGGAGCGGTTATGCCGAACTTGTCCGAACCTCAAACGAGACAGATTTCTCTCGACGTCATTTTCTCGATTTTTAACGTTTTTGACTGGAATTTTCGACAGGAATTCAAACAAACCTGATAGAAACAACTCAGGAATGGATTTTTGATTAAAAGCACACTCTTAACAATCAAGTTTGAACTAAAAAATGATTGAGATTTTCGCAAAAACTTGAATTTGAACTCAAAACTCCAAGAAACACTGATTTCCGACTAGTAGAGCAAACCAAATGCTCTGATACCACTTGAAATTGCTTGAGCGTGTGGATCTTCTACTTAGTCGTAATGAAATCAATGTAAACGAGTAAAATACAAAGAGTAAATACAAATGACTTGTATTAACCACAGAGATGATCACAAAGTACACAGAGAAGATATGACTCCGGAAGCTTATGAATTCTACACAAGATAACATATTTATACTAAGCTAAACCCGTTGGTCCGAACCTCAGGTTTAGCCCATCGTTCGGCCATGTCCGAACTTCAGGTTCGGCCTGAGTTCGGACCTCAGCATTCTTGTGCGATTCGTCTTGTATTCAATACTTCACATGACGATCAGGAACCATGTATCAACAATAACAAATTACTATGAAGGGGTATGAAAGAACAGGTAATTAGTAAGGCGTAACAGTTGTACCATAATATCAAGTAAAGAGATTTGTTTGATCATGATTTCTCCCCCATAGTATTTAAATAGTTTTAAAAGAAAGGGGCCGTGAAACTCACTTGATTCAAGATAATGATGAAAGCTGTATCGTGCTGGATGTAGCAAGTAAAATAGTGTCATATTAATAAATAATAAAACAGTTTTAAGGTACTGTTTCAGTTGGATAATGTTCAGTTACCCAAACGATTCTGGACGAGTCTTAACATAATATTCCCGTTTGTATTGTTTGGAAAACCCGTTTGGAATATTTATCGTTCAAATAAATATTTAGATTAATGAATATATTTATAGTTGAATAAATATATAACTTGTAGAAATAATTATAAATCATATAATTATTTAAGGTTATGAGAATATAAATTTAGATCAAGTTTTGAACATCGAGACAAATTATAAAGTATTTTATTATTTGAAGTTTACGTTATATATCTTAAGCTTGAGTTCATAATTATAGATAATAATTATATATAAGTCATAGAAATATTTAATCAAATATATGTATAACTTATAGAAATGATATACGTTTCAATATTTTCAAGTTTTTAGAAAAAATATAAGTCTTTATATTTTTATTCGTTGGCTCCGCTGCTATACGATACAAGTATATGACAAATGATCGTTACGATAATTAATATTTATCTGCGTAAATATTATTATGTTTATGTTATCTCAAATAGTTTTTCTAAATTATATTTAGAAAATAATAAAATATTAGAATGAGATATATGTGTGATGTGTTTTTAGCACTTTTAGGAAAATATATTTGTAACAATATATAAGTTTTACATTGAGTAAGTTCAAAATATAACAATGTATATTTTTTAGGTCCAACGTCTGGAATTAATATATTATATATATAAGTATTCCGTTAAGTAATACGATATGAAAACTAATATTTAAGTCCTTAAATATTAACGGGTTGTAATAACTTTAAATAAATATTTCAAGTTATAAATAAAAATGAGATCTAAAAATATGAGCACTTAGTTATTAACTATGAGTCCAAACACTCGGTATTTTAGAATATATATGTTTTATAAAAATAAACCTATTTTTTATAACACCTAGTCAAAATATATTCCTTTGTCCAAAATATATTCGTTTATATATGTTTAGTCCAATGTGTCACTTTGACGGTCCCCAAGTCAGTTTTTATATCGCTTGGTCTATAATCTTTTAGTCTTCACAACGATTGTCAAATATATATTGTGACACAAGTTCTTAAATATTAACATTAGTTTAATATTTAGGATGGTTTGTTCATTTATATATATTTAGTGGGTGGAGTGTCAAGACTCGTTTTGGGGTGATTATAAATATAAAAAATGAACAACAAAAATTATTAAATTGAGAAGTTTAGACTTTTACCTCTAGCACTAGGCTAGGTGATGAACCGAAAGAGGCGTTAATATCTCAGTAGACCCGATCGAAAAATATCGAGTTTTAAAAGTATGACTCGAAAGGTAAAGTGATCTTTTGCGGGCTAGTTTTCGGTGGTTTACGCTGCTTGTTAGGGGGAAAAAGTTGAGGCCGTTTGGGAGGTGGCCAGGTGGACTAGCTGTTGGTGGTGAAATGGTGGTGCTGTGGTGGTCCGACAGTGGAGAAACAGTGGTCTAAAGATGGATGTTGGGGGTGTTTTGATGTAAAACAAAAAAAACCATATGGCGCATGGCGCGTCTGATTCAAATGGACGGGTCTGACTGTTTTTTTTCTTTCTTTTCTCTCTCTCTCTCTCTATATATATATATATATATGGGTGTGTGTTTTGGTTCGATTAGAAGAAGGAGACGGGAGGTTCGGTTAATAGAAAAAGAGAAAGGAGAAAGAGTTGGGGTGATCGGTGAAGGTCATTGTGGTGGTGGTCGGTGTTGATGTGGCGGCAGTTGATGATGGTGGATTTTGGTGGTGACAGAGGTTGGTGATGATGATCATGGTGAATGATGATGATGATGATGATAATGGTGGAGGTTGGCGATGATGATGGTGGTGGATGATGATGATCGTGGTGGTATTTTGGTGGATATGTGACGGGGTTGTGGCGACAACAGGAGGCCACCGACATCGAGTGGTGGCGGTGGGGCTGTGGTGCTCGTCGGCCGAAGGAAGGGAGTAAGAGGGTGGAGGTGGTGTGGAGTTTGCTCTTGAGTTGTGGTGGATTTTATAGGTGAAGTGGGGATGGGAGGTTGAGTGTATGTTTGGAGATGGGGGGGATGGGTGTGCAGAGGTGGAGTGAAAAAGTGTTTTAACATGTGCTCATTTTGTATAACTCTAGTTAGGTTAGTTCTTAACCTTAGTTTAGGAAATTAGGTGGTGTGGTTAAAAGGTTTAGGTGGTGTTAATTTTTTATAAAACTTAACACTTTTCCTATTTATTTTATAAAATCTACCAATACAAATGTAGTGTCATCATAAAATAATTAATTCAAAGTTGGTGGAGAATTAAATAGGCCGAAAATGTGGAAAACGGGTGTCGGGCCGGTACAGTTCGTGTCAGGCCGGTATGCGAGGCTTTCTCCGATTTTCACGCAGTTCATTTCTTTATTCACTAAAATTAGTCGGGAATATTATCTTTGAGCTCAAAAGTGTCGGGTGAACCGTTGGGCTTTATTTTTGGGCTAGGTTTCTTTATTTCGCGGTGTTGGGCTGGACTGGGCCCAATTCATCATACGGACTAATCACTCAGAATCGTTCTGGCGTTTTGACCGGGACGGGTTTCTAAATTAATTACGAGTCCTAAATATTGATAACACTTATTGTTTTAGTTGTAAATTTAATTATTTAGAAGTTTCATCTTTTATTTATTTTATTTGCTCGCGTACCGCGTTAAAAAAAAATAAACAATTTTTTTAAATTGCTTTAAGCTCGAATAGTTTATGTAGTGAAAACTAACTAAAGTTTAAATAAAATATTAACTTAAAGTGTTCGTCGGGTGTCGGTAAGGCGTTTTACGACACCAAAAAAAAGTCATTTTATATTTTATTTTTCATATTATTAAAATTTCACCAATCACATTGTTGAATTTCTTCTTAATACGGGTATGATGTTCCAATACGAACATGGGAATTGTCATGGTTGGACACTTACATGCATAGTGTTCACTAATAATACTATTAAGTCAAGTCATGCACATGTATATACGTATATATATATATGGTCAAAGTATAAGTTTGACCTTGGATTTTTGACAGGTTGTCACAGTAACCTTCGCCCATTTCTTCTTAAAATAAGCAACATCTTTTGTTAAAATTTTGTTCTTTTCTCGAAAAAGAACATTGTTATCTCAAATTTTGAAAGGTCTTCCTGAAGACTTATCACTTTCTTAGCGGCTTCAACAGCGATTCGATTAGCTTCCGCTTTTGCCTTTTCACATTCTTCCAACAATTCTTTGATCTTCTCTTTCATTAAAACCTCATTGAATTTTTCTAAATCAGCAGACTGTTGTTGTGAACACTCCAAATCAGCTTTCACAACTTTGAGTTTTTCAGTTATTAAACTGTTACCCCTCATCAAAGATTCGATTTTTCCGTTTATAACAGCACAAGCTTGACACTTAACACACTCTGCCTTTTGCTTTTTTGTAATTGCTTGTCAATTTCCACTACTGTTTCACATGAACTTGTGTCAGAATCAGAACCAGTCAATTTCTTCATCACTATGTATAATTTTGGCAATAAAAGCAGATTCATCAGGATACATTGTATAATACTGCTTTCGTTCAGAATCATAAAGTGTAGCAGGTAAAGTCGTGTAAATAGAATCCTTGATATCATCATCGGATGATTTTGCTTTCTTCTCAGAAGTGGAACTCTCTGAAGTGTGAATTCCAGTTAATGCAACCTGATCAGTACTAGCAGTTTGTCCCCAATTATATTCTTTATCAATTTGAGAAACCAAGGCTGTTGGAGTAGAAGTATGAGCTTCCTTTTGGGTATTACATTCTCGGGCAAAATGTTCAAATTTTGAACACTTGAAACACTTAACCTTTGGTTTATCCAAGCCAAGTTTTCCATTTGGATTAATTTCCTCTATACCAGTTTATGAAAGAATCTTCTAGCTCTTTCAGATTACATAGCTATTTGCCATCCCATATCTAATTCCTTTAGATAATCCTCATCTAACTGTTTCAAATCATCTTTGAATAGCTCAGCATTCCCAATGTTCCCAATTATGAAACCATAAGATGATGCTATTAAAGCAGATATTAATGTAGCATGTTCATCAACTGTTTTAGCAGAAAATATAGTTTGAGGTGATTGATTTGGAATTGTGAAATGGCAACCTGGAGAATAACCATAATTCTCTGACTGTCCTGTAAGAAAAGCAGTAGTAGGACCTTCACTGAAAATGTTTGACTTCTTAGCATTGATGGTTGAACCATTTTCACCATGATATGCTGCTGGATTCTGTACTTGTGCAGGCATGGATCGGTTCACATCCAATTCTATATCTCTTGCTAGTATCTTTTCAATCAAACAGTTGAATGACAACCCTGAAAATTCCTTATCATTAGTAATCATCATCACATAATTTTCCCATCTTTCAGGTAATGCCTCTAGTAACTTCTCTTTCAACTCAACTTCTTCCTTTTTGATGCTTACTAATGTCATTTCACTCAGCAAATGTGAGAATCTAGTAATGAGCTTTGAAATATCTTCATTTGGATAATGCTTGAAATTGTCGAACTCTTTCTTCAGAACCTTGCTTACTTTTCTTAAACTGATCATTGCCCTCACACCGATTCTGTATTGCATCCTACAATTCTTTCGATGTAGTATAAGCAGAACACTGATGTAATAGATCTTTGGGTAATACCATGGTTAATGTTCCGTAAGCTTTATGTACAGCTTGATAAGCTTTTTTTTATTCAGCAGTCAGACTTCTTTGCACAATTGGTCTTCCAGTAGTACCAATTGGATATTCATATTGATTAGTATAAGCCAACCAAAGAACGCCATCATTAGTACCAACGTATGCTTCGAATCATTTTAACCAACTATGATAATCTTCCAATTTGAGTAACTTTGGAACTTTCTGACTTGTTCCTGTTTCATTATCATAGTTAACAAGAGCTTGCATCGTTTTTTGAATTGCGGAAAATGCTTGATAATGATTCCTTTTGAGATAACGATATCGGTAGCAAAAAACTTAAAACTAAAAAACGGACGTCTTAAAGGCGGAATTTGGGTATCAAAACGGAGGGTACTGGATGTTAGGCGAGTAAAAGTGTAGAGCTCGTCGAGACGGTCATTTTGGCTGGTATTGGGTTCCGTAACTCCAAATAGAACTCAAGTTACGTCAGTTTCAGTGAACACCAATTTTCTGTCAGCATACCAATAAACCTCCGGCGTACCAGACTGTTGACCAGCGTACCAAATCACTTGACCGGACCAAACACTCAGCGTACCACAATTCTCAGTGTACCAAACCAACGGCGTACCAGTGAACAGAACCGGACCAACTTGGTACGACGTAACTGCTCTGGACCAATGATGAAGATTGCCTTGCGTACCAATCAGCGGACCAAATGGTATGTCGTAACTGCTCCGTACCACCATTGAAGATTGCTTTGCGTACCAGTAGCGTACCAGAAGCGTACCAGTAGTTCATCCAGTGTACCACGACATTCAACCGGCGCACCAAACTGAATTTTTGGTTTTTCATGAATTTGAAGCTTTTGAACTGTAATTTGCAGCAGTATGCAACAAAACACACTAGGAACATTTTGAAATCAATTTTGACATTTGAAACACTCGGATTTGAGAAAATTTGATGAAAATTCACCAAAAACCCACTTTCTCTCTCTAGAAATCTCAAAAATCACAGAATTTGATCAGGAAATGGAACCAGATAGCTCTGATACCACTTATAAAGACATGGAGCGACATATCGTTTGCTAATCTAGTGATATCGAGATTGAGATGAGATCAAAAGTAAATACAAATGAGATTTGTATTGACTCAAGCTTGAGAGAATTACACACAGTTACACACACAGAATTGTAGAGATATGACCATGAGTTCTAGTAGTCTAAACAGCCAACCTATTTATAGGTGACATTAAATTGCCTGGAGTACCATCTCTCTAACGTACCATTTGGTACGTTGGTTAACGTACCATTGGTATGGAGCTTGGTACGTTGCCCCTAAGACTCACATATATGCTCTCACAGAGATACAATACACGAGACACATCGTAGCATAGGAATATGCTCTAACACAACCAAGTCCCAAACTTGGTTGTCATACATGGACTGCATCTCAACGTTCATGGCTTCCAACCATTTGTCCGAATCAGATACAGAACATTACATCATGGTATGTGGTTGGATCATCAGAATCTACCACGTAGCATCCATCCTTGAAAAATCCATATCTCTCAGGTGGTCTAAAAGTTCTACCAGATCTATGAACGTTGTGTGTGTCTTGACCAACCATTTCATAATCTTCAACAACCTTTTGTTGAAGGCTAGTGTCAACCAATCATGTATCGGCTTGTGGTTCTTGATCTTCTTCAAGTTCCACCATTCTACCACTAGTTCCTTCCATAAGGAACTTAGTTTCCAAGAACTCAGCCTTTCGAGCAATAAAGACCTTTTGCTCCGTTGGATTGTAGAAATAATATCCTATAGAGTCTTTAGGATATCCCACAAATATACACTTGGTTGATCGGGGTTCCAATTTATTTGAAGCATCAAGCTTTACATAAGCTTCACATCCCACACCCTTAGATATGATAATGATGGAACCCTTCCATGCGATAATTCAAAGGGTGTCCTTTCCACCTTCTTGGTTGGGGCCATATTTAAAATACGGCCCGCTGAGAGTAAGGAATAACCCCAAAATGATAAAGGCAATGAACTTTTACTCATCATAGATCGAAACATATCGAATAGGGTTCGGTTCCTTCTCTCAGACACACCATTATGTTGTGGTTTTCGAGGTGAAGTAAATTGTGAGATAATCCCACAACTCCTAAGATGATCATAAATACCATTATGAGGTGTAGCTTTAAAATAAAACACTTCATTGATTGAAACATGGATATTATTGTTAACAAATTTAAAGTCATATCCCAAATGTCTTAAACGAGAAACGGAAATTATGATCCTAGTCAAACTAGGAGCATACAATACATTTTTTAAAATTACTTCCAAACCACTTGGAAGTTTTAAAAGATAGCCTCCTTGGGCTTCAACTTGAACTTTAGCTCAGTTGCCCATGAAGAGACTAATGTCTCCCATCTTCACTTGCTTATTTTCTTTGAACCCCTGCAACAAATTACAAATATGAGTTCCACATCCGGTATCTAATACCCATGTGTTAGAAGAAATAGCATTGAGCTCAATATTAATCATGAAGACCGTACCAGAGGTTTAACCGGCATTCCTCTTTGCTTTCAATTCCTTGAGATAGGTAGGAAAATTTCTCTTCCAATGTCCTATCTCACCACACTCAAAGCATGGATCATTTGCAGCAACCTTTTGCTTCTTATCCTTCGATTTTGGGGCTTCCTCTTTACCCTTTCCCTTTTCTTTGACATGCCCCTTCCCTTTGGCAACCTTTACCTTGGGGCTAGGTACGAGGCCTTTTCTTGTTGCCACCCTCATTGATCGTTAAAACGGGCAAAACCTTTTTGCTCATCCCTTGTTCGGCCGTTTTGAGCAATTCATGAAGGTGGGGAATTGTCTTATCCCAACCATTCATATTATAATTTAAAACAAAAGATTCAAATCTTTTTAATAAAGAGTTGAGGATCAAATCCGTGGCCAACTCTTTTGAAGCGGGACAAATTAGTCTTTCAAGGTGATCAGTGTGGCTCTTCATCTTAAGTACATAAGATGAAACCGATTGGAACTCGTCCATACGACATGCATGGAGTGCTCGGACCGTTTCGAAGCACTCAACCATTGTCTTTTGATGGAACATTTCTTTCAATTGGGTTATCATGTCATATGCCCTGTGATTCTCAAAGTCCTTTTGGAGTTCTGGGATCATGCTTGCTAGCATGAGGCAGGAAACTTGCACGGAGTCCTCGGTGTATTTCACCCGATCGGCATAGACCTCAACATCTTCCTCATCGGGTTCGTCGGGGAATGGGATCGTCCAACACATAATACTTCTTTTCTTACTTGAGAACAATTCTCAAGTTGCGGTACCAGTCCACAAAGTTTTCTTGGTTGAGACGATTCTTTAGAATGGATCTTAACGATATGTTATGGATGGGTGGGAGAGGGGGGGGGGGGGGCGTCATTTTGATTATTGGCCATCTACAAAATTTAACAAAGTTCAATTTAGTATTTTCGATATCAATATTAATTTTAATTTATTAATACCATTTTATGTCATATAGATAATTATTAAGTTAAAATATAGAATCCAACGTTACATTTAAATAATGGTTAGGTGACCTTTATCCCATTATTTAAATTAACAAGGTAGTCAACGTTTGACAATTGCAACCCTTTGCAACTTCTAGTGGTATGTGATCGGTTAAACATCTCATGTTTAGTTGGCATATGTAATCCCATCAAAGCCTTTAGTCCCCATGCTTCGGTGACCCTAATCACATGGTTTTCAAATCAAGTTGACCTACTTATACACACGTGTACATTTAAACATACGAGTGGTTAGGTGATATTTATCCCACAAGTATAATAAATATACATCAATTACACTAGTTCTCTCAATGTAGTTAGGTGACCTTTATCCAACAAATAGTTCCCAAGTGAATCAAGTATTGTATGAAAGGATGGCGTTTAAACTTGTTTAAAAGGGTCGTTTTTGTTTCAAAAATTCTAGTTTAGAAAACTCTATGCACCATGCAATTTGCATGCATTCAAATACATGGTACCCTAATATTTATGAAATCCATATTTCAAGGTTCTTTAAATAAACCATTTTTATTATTAAATCATTAACCTTAAATAAAACCTATTTTATTATTTCTTTGTTAATGACATTTTAGAACCATTTTTAGCTTGTTAATGTTTCTTAATTTGTTAAGTTTGATTCATCCACATGAAAAACAACAAAAGAAAATAAACAATCACACAAGCATGACAAAAATAGTTGCGTAGCCATAGCCAACTATTTTGACAACACTTGTTAGCCAAAACAAGTGTGCCAAGGGTCTCTCCTAAGGGACAAATGACACAAGTGTTGTGTCGGTAAACTGCAACTTGAATCCGCATCCAAATGCTTCAAGTCTTGTTTCTTTGGTTGTATTCTCCAAGTTTTCTTTGGGCTTACATGGACACTCCAAAACAGCTCCAAACTCTTCGGGCCTCCATGATGTGATTTTGGTTATTAGGCTTGAACCCATTAAGAGCCGTGAGTCCCTTTCAGGCCATAACTATGGCCCAAAACCAAAATCTACATTCTTGTGCATCTTCCTTTTTACAAAAATGAATCCTAATACATTTTTCTAGTTAAATAAAATGCACCTAATCTATTTAATTTACATACCAAATGACAAATTAAATAAATTACAAGCCCCTACAATAAGTAAACCTATTTAACTATTACAACCCTTGAAATAATTAAATACATAATACAACCACAAACATTCATAAACAACCACAAGGTCATGGCTAGGTCTTATGCACCAAAATATATGTTAAAGTATGTATATCTCCAAGAAATTAAAATGGCTCCCTTTTAACCGACTTCCATTTTCGGTCCAACACAAAACCGAAAATGTGGGTTTGTTGTCCAAGTAACAAATCATCCAAATGACTTAAAATACATAAATCTTTCAATATGACCACATGCATGTTAGTGAGACATATTAAAAGAAAAAAGGACAACCATATGCAAATTTTCGGATTTGTGGTATGTGGAACCAAAAACCGAAAGTTTGTAGAGTTAACCAACTCATTTTTGAAGCATATACCCATATAAGCGGCTCTGATACCATTGTTGGGATTTGAACGGGTTTATCAAAGTCATATTAATCAATTAATATGTAACACGCATCAGAAGAATATGAAACTTCTGAAGTTATTTGGTATGTTAAAACCCATTTTAACATGTTCAAAAGAAACCCGAACAAAGGAGGATCCATATATAGATTATATGCAATCAAAACAAAACATAACCATAGTATGTTTAGATATACCTTCCTCCAAGAAAGAAGATTGAGAAGAAGATGATGATCTTGAAAAGCCCTCTTCAAAGATTGAAGACTCAAGCTTGTATGCCCATAAGCCACCAAAGAATACCTTTGTTTGTGATAGGATTTTTCTTGAAAAACTCTCTTGAAAATCCCCTTAATAAATCCAAATTTTGAAGAGGAAGAAGAAGAGAAATTACACTTCAATTTTTGAGGAAAGAGGTGTGTGTAAGAAGGAGAAATCTATTCCCATTATTACATGACCAAATGCATGTAATATAAGAGGTGGGAGAGCTTCCCAATGCCCTCCTTGGGCCGTCCAAGAGAGAGGGGAGAGTCCCAATGTGTTTACAAATTTTTTTTTCTTTTAATATTATTTCCCTCTTGTTTTCTTTTATAAAACACCGTATGTAAATTTTTATCTAATGTGCATATACACACATTTAAATTTATATAACCCATTATATAAATTATGTTATTTAATATATTAAATAACATTGTATATTTTTCTCGAAATAAATCATCCATGTGATTTAATAAGTGCAATTTATTTAGAAAATCCATTTTCTAAATATTTCAAGTGGTAATATTTATCTATTTAATCATATCTATATATAAATATTTCAGGTGTTTTTCTAGCTTGTTATTGGGTATACTTGGATCATAACGTACTAGCCACATCAATCTAATATGTTTCTTGGGCAGATCGATTCCTACAGTCGTAAGAAAAGTATTTGCATAATGACCCTTCTGAAGACAAACATAACAACGACCACGACTAGTTAGATTGATTGAAATTGATTTTCCAAACTGATCAGTTGAACATTCATCAAAAACATATGAATTCATAGATTTAGTTTTCTTTTGGTTTTCTGGAGTTTTGAAAATGTTTTCGAAATGGAGGATCATAAAAACGGTATCACATCCATAACTAAAAAATTTATCTTGATGATAAAATCTGTGTGAGTTAGCAGAAACAAACGAAGTTGTACTGTTACCGCTTTTTGGTATTGCAACATCAGACAAACATGAAGAATTTCCTGTTAAAGTCTTACCAGAAGGAGAAGCTACCTTTTTCCAACGTTTAGTTGGTGTGTTATGGAACGACTTGTTTTCAAGAACACCTTCTACTCAACATTTCTAACTTTCTTTTTCACATTTTGCACTGGGATCTCATTGTTTTCAAATCCTAATACACCTAATTTCTGTTTGAATTTATCGTTCACAGAAGTTGGTACTTCATGACCTTGTTTGGCTAGCTTTGAAAACTCGGATTTGATAGCTTCCAGGACCTTCTTTTTATCAAGTAAAGTTTCATCAACATTAATTGTTGAGAACTTGTTCATACTTAATTTGCCTTCATTTCCATCAAACACCTTTTCTTGATCCAAAAATGTAGATTTAGAAGCAAACTTTGGAGCCTTGCTTGAATCAAATATTTCTTTAACCTTTTCCACCTTTTTGTTAGCCTTCTTCTTTTGATTCTTATCTGAAATTGAATTAAAATCTTTCTTCAGATAACTGCTTAGTAGAATTAGAATTGATTATCACTGTAGCAGCAGGAACTTGATGAAATTCAGCTTTCTTGTCACTTTCTGAACTGGTTGTCATCTGATACACATAATTGATAAATGTGTTTGAAAAATTGTAGTTTTCAACTTGTCGCTTCAAATCTGTAATTTCTATGTACAACTCAGAAACCTTTGATTGAGCATCTAGCAATTCCTTTTAGATCAATGTTTTTAAGTAACAACTGATTATTTTCATATTTCTGAAGTCTCATTCTATCACATTCTGCCAAAAGCTCCTCAGTGATCTGCTTATGTTTCTGTTTGAACAAATCTCGATCAGACTTTATCGCTTTATGTTTACTTTCCAACTCTGCATTTTCTTTCATCAATGTCTCATTGACTTCTGGAGTATTATTACAATGTTTACACATTATTGGAGCAATGTTATGAATATTCGCCATATCATCAGACAATGTACCTGTCTCACATTTTTCTTTCAACGCATTCCATTTATCTTTAGCAGTGCGATAAACTGTGAATTGAAGAAACAACTCTCTTGAAAGAGTATTTTTGAGAAAATGTCGATGTATTTTTACATGTCCACTTCAATCAGTAGGCCATTTGAATTGTTTATCAATTATCTTCCAAAATTCTTTGAAATGTTCGTTGATATAAATCTCAAAATCACTTTTCCATTCATTATAATCTTCTCATTTCATCAATTTAGGTATCACGGGAATGACTTGTGGTACACTCATTCTCGAACAACTTATGAAAAATCTGGTCAACGAACTGAAATTCACTTTCCATGAACTGAGTCACGAACTGGCTTGCGAAGTGAACCATGAATTGAGTTGCAAACTGAGTGACGAAGTAACACTTCGTGGGTAACAAACTGAACACAACCTGACACGAACTAGGTCACGAAATCACTCAAAAACTGGCTCATGAACTTACACGAACTGAATATGAACTGGCATTTCGTGGCAGTTATTGTCGCGAACTGTCACTTCGTGATGGTTATTTGCATGAGCTGAAAGATGTAGACACAAACTGAAACGAACTGAACCATTTTTGGTCTAATTTTCATGATTTTGAAGGTTTTTGATTGAAATTTGTAGAAATCAAAAGGATTTTCATAACAGGAATGTTTTAGAAATGAATCGGACTCAAAAAGCTTGAATTTTGACTCGCTTTTGAATGAAAAACACACATTTTGCCATGAAAATGAACACGATCAAGTCAAACGTAGTAGAGCAACCTGGATTTGCTCATATACCACTTGTAAAGACCTGTAACAGATCTTACTACTGGTTTGATCGATTGTATGAATGATAACGAGATGTAAATATAATGTTTGTTTATTGAAATCGACAAAGACTCAATACAAACACACTCTGGTTACAGTCACTTAATCTGAGACCCACTCTAGACAAGTGCCAAAAGTTCTCTCAAGTTCTCTCAAAAGGTTTGGCGCATTAGAGCAGCATTAGGAGCAGCAGTCTCCTTAGGCTGCTAGGCATGAATTCCAAGGAACAAAACATGATTTTCATTGCTGTGAACGATGGGTGATTTCTTTTTAATTGTTTTTTTATATTTTAATGTGTATTAGAGATTGAGTATTCGGTTGATTAGTTTTAATGAAGAGTTATATAGTGATAGTGTTTGAGTTCTTCATTATTATGATTTGCTAAATATTCTTGTGATCATACCTAGGTGTAGGGTTTTAAATGTCTTAATTGTTTCTTGTTTGTTTATGTATCATAGAAGTGGTCTAGTTGGTAAATCAAGTCTGGTTTAGTTTTTGTGTAGAAGATTCACACGTCACAACTAGTAATTGTGAATGAATCCGGTAATTCGTACGCTACAACCACTTAAGTTAGAACTCGGGTTATCACAGGCTATTCCTTCGCACCATCCCCCTTAAGGACGTCCTAGTTAAGCAATTAAGAACAATTTAGATTTTGTAAACCCGAACCCCAGGTGTGATCATATCTTTATTTATTATTTTTCTCATTATTAATTTCTATTTAAAATCAAAAAACAACTTTTACACATTTTAACTTTTTAAATAATTTAGTTTAGAAAATCGGATAAAAATTCTAACACTAACCACATGCTCCTCGTGGATACGATACCCGACTTACCCTATCTACCTAGGTTAATAAGGTTTTTGCATGACCCCAACGACATGTCATCAAAATGGCGTCGTTGCCGGGGACTTAGTGCGCTTAGTGTTATTTGCTTTGTGATTTATAGTTTTGATAGTTTGTGTTAAGCTTGAAAAAAAACAAAAAATATTTTTTATTTTATTTTATCTGCTCGGTGTTACTTTGGGAATTTTAGCTTGTTTGTGCAGGTTAAATTACTTACAGGATGGATGGATTTAATGACGAAGCATGCTATTTTTGTGGGAGCTACTTTCACTGGATTCAAGACTATCCAGTGTTCTTTAACCAGAATGAGAATGAGGGATTTAGGAGATGTGAAGATGATGTTGCACACTCGTCTTATCAATACTATGAGCCACCTCCACCAGATTCTCAAGGGTACTACTAGTCAAGAAGAGATTGCAATTATGAGTAAAAATGGGAGAACAATTATTGTTGACCTAATACAACACCTTTGTCAAGTTACCAAGACGAGTATAAAAACTCCTACCATGAATACCCGCAACCACAGTTCGAGGAGTCTTACATGTAAAACCAAGTTGGATATAGTCAAAGCTACAATCATGCTAGATATAATCAAGGTTATCAAAAAGGGTAAAATGATTGCGGTTCTCAGTAGGGGTTGTAAGAACTTTATAGGGTTGGTGGCAACTCAAACATAGCATCCTTTGGTTTTGTGCTCATGTGTATATCTTTCACTTATGCTTGTATCTTGTACTTGAACAATTATCCTAATGTTTATATTAATCATTCAAGTGTTTGATGTTTTGTATGTCATGACTAAATGTCTTAGCTTGTGTTGATTATGGATATTGGAGATATTGCCTTAGTACATTTCAATTGCAGTGTGATTGTCTGTATCCAAGATCTAGGTCATTTCATGATAAGTTACTTGGTAAATGCTAATAATTGATTGTGTCTTTGTAATAACAAACCTTGATGGTTCAATAATGATAATTGACGTTTCCGGAGCGTACTTAGTGATTTCTGGACCTTCTTGGCGACCTCACCAACATTCTTGGCGACCTCACCAAGAATGTTGGCGATCTGGAAATGTACTTGGCGACTTGGGCTAGCAATCTTGGCGACCTCGCCAACCCCTGGCGACCTCACCAAGGTTGGCGACCTCACCAAGCCTTGGCGAGGTCACCAACATCTTTGGCGACTTCAATTTGCTCTTGGCGACCTCAGATTTTGTCTTGGCGATCTCGTCTGTCTGATGTAATAATTTGCACTAACTTCAATAACATTCTCTTGTTTTCAGCACATTCACGACCTGTGCTCTCTCTAGTATAAATAGCCACTCTAGAATAACCCTAAAAAGATTCTTGGACGGCTGTTTGAAGATAGAGAGCACTTGTGTGTGAAAACCCTCAAGTTCTTGAGTTTCAGAGGCGAAATCTAAGGATTTCAACAAGCAAACACTATGATTTGATCATGGATTCATGATTTCCGCACTTGAATCTGTGTATTGGATGAGTAAAGGCTCAAATTTGGTCCTGACAGGGGTCATGGAATTATGAAGGTCATCAACATAACCATCAATCAAAACAAGGTCATGAACATTATCAACAAAACCAGCAGAATGGATCATGTGGTGATTTTGTACTATTATAATCCCAGTTTGAAGAGCTCATGGGATGATGAGGTTAATGAAGCAAGAGCGAGAGGTATATAACAAACAGTTTACTGATGACGTTAAACAGTTGGCTCAATCAATTGCTGAATTTAAGGAGGCTAGGGATTTTGATAACCTACCACCAATTGAAGAGTTCAGTCAGGATTTGGGTATACACGAAGTTGGGGAAGAGGTTGTGGAGAATAATACCACACCAATTCTCTCATCTATTGAAGAGCAAAAGGTTAGCATCTTTCCACAACAACAAACTGAATGTATAAACCTTGCTGAAGACATAACACCTCCTGAAGATCCCGTGACTGAGATACTACTAGGTAACTTTGATCTTCCTCATGTAAGTGTTGTTCAAACTAACAAATTTGAGGAGGATTAGGTGATTTTAGAGAAGAGGAAGGTGAAGTTGGAAGACATTGGGAAATATATTAATAAAAGGCCCCGCAATGATTCATTGGACGTGCATATGGCTAGCAAGAAATTAGATATTCGACACATCAAATTACCGAGCTTTTGTGGGAAACTAGGTAGGTAAATGCTCAACTAGACACAAATTAGATTTTGGTACCCACACTGATTCATCATCTATGCCGAACATGAAGAAAAGAAGATGGAAACAGCATGTCAACTAATGAGCATACATTGGGAACTTGGTAGGTAAGTGTGCACGGAGACCACCATAATCATCATTTCAGGTACGGTCTGGCTGAGGACCTAAAACTTAGCGCTTCCGGGAGGCAACCTGAGAACTTTGTGTTGGACTCGGTCTGCCCAAGACACATATTAGATTGATGTGTGATGTGTTCGGAATGACACACACCTAATTTTACCGAAACTACCTAAACTAAACCGAACCCTAAGGCAAGTGTACCTGTCGGATTGTAGCTAAGCTAAGGCAAGACCGGGAATATCGAACCCTAGAGACACTCTATAGACAAAACTAACCTAGGACCTAAGAATTGGAAATACTGAGAAATTTGGGTTTTTGATTTGAGGATTGATTTAACTAAAAGTAACTAACACTAGCAAACGACAGCAGAGTAATCCTTGAGGAAACTACCAAATGAGAGAAGACACCACCTAGACCTCGAATCCCAATTAACATCTATAACCTAACCTGACCTTGACAATTCTGATGGAGCCTAGTTCACCTTTTAAGTCCTTCCTAGTAATTGCTTCTAATGCTCGAACAGGAGTTCACCTTTTAGGTACTTCCTACCTCAGCTAAACCTAACCACCCTCGAATCTAATCTAAGGCACCTTAGGCTAACAGGAGCTACCACTAACCAACTATATTGATTCGGAATAGCAAGCTAGACAATCAACCTAGGGAATTTCCTTTTAGGACAACTCGATCCTAAGCAATTAACCAACCCGACTACCCAATAGCTATCACCCTTTTAAGTCTATTTAGCTAGCAACACACAAGATCCAAATCACCAAATATCAACTGAACCTATGACTACAATTAAGTAATCATGTTAAAGTGCAAGAATAACCCACAAGTTAACTACTTTACCCAAACCGGAAGACATCCGCAAGCAAAGCAAGATCTAATTAACAACTAGTAACCTAAATCAAGTACATAGATGCATCATCACAGAAAGTTAATGGAATTTAATAGAAAACAAACATCAATCAAATTGTCAAACGTCAAGGAAGATCACATATATCAAAAGTTCATCATTCGGTCTAGGTGGTGATATTAACTTAGCCAACCACCATAGTCATAGCAAAATCGCAGACAAAGTCAGAAACTTTAACTAGGAACATAGTTGTAGACTAAACGAATACAAGAAACAAAGATTAAGAACGAAACCGGATTGCAAAATTAGTTGACTTTATGTTCCCGGATCGGTCTCCACTTGAATCCACCTTCTTTGCCTTCGAAAATCGCCTCTCAGCCTCTCTCTGATCGAACACAGGTGCAGAATGCCAAAACCAAACCTTAAAATCGATTTTATACGAAGTTTGCTTCTTTTGCGGGTTTTGAACCTCCACGCGTATCGCTTGGAGGTATGTTATCACCAGGCGATACGCCTAGCTCATATGTCGCGACAAAACAGTCGGGTCAAACCGACTTAACTCCCTGTTGACTTTCCCATTTACGCGTATAGTGCGACAACTGTGAGGTCCCAGGCGATACGCCTGGAACTGCTTGTTCAGCCTTTCTTCTTCTTTTCTTCTTTCGTGGCCTCGGGATTTCACTAAACTCCTACAAAACACATAAAAACCATAAACAAAACCCAAAGGCACAAAATTTACTAAAAACAACTAAAACTAAAGACAAACCGACTCAATTTAACTCAAATATAAACATAAAAGACACCGGAAATGGGATGTGTTTGCAACACATCAAACATCCCCACACTGACTCTTTTTTCGTTCTCGAAAAATACTGCAATGGAATCACAACCGGGAAATTGACTCCTAAGCATTTAACATTTAAATTTAACAATCCTCCATACAATTCCACATTCCATAACGTAATCACACACTAACTATAATTGCCGATATTTCGATCCGATTAAACCCAACTACCAACCTTTTCTTTCGCCCCCATATGTTTGTGAAATTACCAGATAAGGTTCAGTCTACCTATGGATCCCACTAAAGAAAGTCAAGTTCAAACTACTACCGAATCATAGTCAGTCAAAGCAAAGGGTATAATGATTTAAATTTTATATTTCCTCCAACCCCCCTTAAACCAGATACTAAGATGTCCAAGAATACAGAACTAATTATTGGAATGCAACTTTCTTGAGCATTTATTCTCTAATATAACATATTTTTTCTTTTTCTATATTTCCATTTTTTTCCATTTTTCTTCTTTTTTTTATACTAATTGGTCACTTTTACCTAAAATTACCAACGGACATCATCAGAGGCATTCTTTTCGAGATACTATCCCTAAAATCATACGTGAGTATTCTGCCCGCGAGATCCAGAACATCATCAGAGGCACTTACCACGGGATACCATCCTTAGTTCGTACATGAGTATTTTGTTCCTTCACTCTAATTGCATTAACCAAATTATTAACTATTATGCTCAATGGATATTCTAAGGACATAGGAGTATCAAGCCTAAAGGGGTCTCTTTCCTCCTAATCATCAGGTTCAGTCTTCCTATCACTCCTAAAATGGGAACCCACTAGCAGACTGATTAGCATATTTATACAACAATAAACACATAGGCTACTTAAGCTACTCCTAGGTCAGCTGGGTCTACCGACACATCATAGATTAATAATGTTTTCCATTCATACCATACTTTACCACATTTCCCAAATTATTGACTTTAAGTCATTAATTTAACATTTAAGCACAGATTAGAAAATCAATTCCCAGTTTTACCTATCATTTTCCATTTAATTGCAGCCAGAATCTTGGACATTTTTGAACAATTTTTCAATTTTTTTTTAAAAGACTCAAATATAACACACTAAAAATAAAAAATAAAAGACTCAAGATGCAAGTCTCCCATCCCCACACTTGAATCACACATTGCCCTCAATGTGGAATAGAACAAAAATAAAGCAGAATAAAAATAAACACACGAAAAATAAAATAAAATAAAATAAAACAAGTTGAAACGTGTTCACCTGAAACTCCAGAGACTCAGCACATCAGCCGCAAACGAACCACCACAAATTCGGTAAACAGAAATAATAAAAATAATTGAAACTTTGAAAGATTTCTGAAATACCTACTCCAGGCGTATCGCTACAACCTTGCATTTCCCAGACGATACGCCTGGAACTGCAAACAACCGGCCCCTTCTCAACCTGCAGGCGTATCGCCTACAACCTACCAACCTCCAGGCGATACGCCTGAAACGCAATTTCCAGGGAATTTTTGGAATTTGACCCCAAAAATTTTCTATCTCTTTTCTCCACATCAGGCCTATGGTCGAAATTTTCAGCAAAAACCTGTACTTTTGACCTGCACAACTCACATTTGCCAATTTCCGGATCTCCAGAATCACCTGCAAACACTAAAAACACAAAACGGGAAGACGCAAAGTGCACGAAAAACTAAAAAGAAATTGCAGAAAATAAAAGACACCAATACAATAATATACAACCCGGGCATTGCATCACTTAGCATGAAACTGAAACACAACCTCCCAACCCATCTGGAGGCTTCGATTTCACATCCTTGATCTCAAAATTACCGGTTGTAACCCGGCTTCTATCCTCACAACCATCTACCAACTTCCTAAACCATAAAGCTCTGAACTTTACTGCTCTCAACAACATCTTAACCTTCCAATGCTTAAACCGACCCGGAAGAAACCTAATCTTCTCTAAAAAACTCAAAGACGGGTCGCTCTCACTAACAACCATATGCAACCTCCCCACACTTGAATTCAGCACAATCCTATCATCAAACTCACCTATGTCACCAAGTGTGGCCCTCCTACAACCATCATCAACCACTAACAACTCTCCAACCACTAATTCATCTCCGGGTTCTACTAACGGGTCAAAAATCTCATTTCTATCAACTAGCTCATTTAACCCCCCGGGATCCTCCCCACACTTATCCTCAACTATTCGTTCACCCTCCAACCGATTTCCAACTACCAGATCTTCACCTGTGACATAACTAACACAACTATCCACCATAGACATAAAAGATCCTAGAAAATAAACGGATTCGTTGTTCTTGTCACTCAACCCACCAACCTTAAACTCAACCGATTCATTTTCTACCCTCAAAGTGATGGTACCCGCGAAGACATCAACTAACGCTTGGGCAGTCCTAAGGAAAGGTCTACCTAAAATCAATGGGCATCTCTCATCATAGTCACTATCCAAAACCACAAAGTCAATAGGGAACACAAATTTGTCTATCTTAACTAGAACATTCTCCACTATTCCTTTGGGTATAACCACCGACCTATCAGCTAAGGAAAAGGGTCATCCTAGTCGGTGCTAACTCTCCTAATCCTAGGTGCATAAACACAGAATAAGGCATCACATTAATATTGGCACCTAAATCGGCTAAAGCAAGAGTCACAGAAGAGCTACCAAAAATGCAAGGTATAGTAAAAGTACCAGGATCAGTCAATTTCTTAGGTAACCTATTCTGGACTACATCAGAACAATTAGCATCAAGAGTAACATCAGATAAAGATTCAATTTTCTTCTTGCTACTTAACATATCTTTCAAAAACTTGACATACTTAGGCATTTGACTCAAGACTTCAGTAAAAGGTAACGTTGTCACACCCCCAATTAACCACTAACGGAGTTTATACCGTTAAGGGGTGCGAGCAAACCAGGACCACAACCATTAGTTACAAATACTAAACGAATCAGAGTAAAGTCCAAACACTCATCATAAACAGTTTAAAAGTTTGCAGCGGAAAAGAAAACATGAGTATCTTAGCACTAACCACGTGCTTAAATTACAAAACATAATTTGTTGTTCAATTCCCAAATTTAAGTTCAAAATGAAATAAGTAACTTCGTGTGCCATGCCAAATTCCGGTGGATACTCCTCAGCGATCTGCAAAAGTGAAAACCACACAAGTGTCAACCTAACCGTTGGTGAGTTCACAGTGGGCATGTAATGCAGCGGCCTGGTCTCATAAGCGTATGTATCAACATATAAATAAGTAATAGCTTTGCAAAACAATTTCCAAGTGTTGAATTATCGAATATGCACTAGTTAAGTAAAGATTAAAGCGGTCAACCGATATCGCGGGTAGCTAATCCGATTTCCATGCACTAAGGAAGTTCGTACCAAAGCCGACGTAACAGAGTTCGGCATTTGCCGATGGTTTGTGCCTCCAGTTGTGTTCCTCATGGGACCCACAACTAAATAGGCTGATATTGAACTCCGTTCGGCCTCCAACCGGTTGGCTACACATTTGTGTACCGCAGAGCAGGGTTTGTCAAACCCTCAGTAGATCTACCCAACATCCCCTCGCTTCGCAAATTAATGGTACTAAATTGTTGAGGAATTTTAAGTTTTAAGGCATCCTTAGAAATCATGTGATATCATTTGGTTTAGACTTTAACCTACACTAGTCATATTAAAACCGTTTATTCTAGATTTCATTTGAAATCCTAAAAAGAGTTTAAGTATCAAAAGGGTTGTTCCGGATTTCATTTGAAATCCCAAATGAGTTTAAGTATTAAATAGTTGGTTGCGGATTTCATTTGAAACCCCAAGGATGGACAGTTGCAAGTGCTTTCCATAGAACACTCCAACTTCCACAACAGATATCCCATTTGGCAATACCTCAAAATGTCAGCGTTGTTTTCCGTTAAGTATATTCGTTGTGACCCAAACGGGCTCACAATTAAAGGGTTAGTGAAAATCACCTTAGGTTGCTCAGCTTACACTTCAAATAATCCAATTATGATTGCTAACGAAGACCTAATAATCACATTAAGGTCTTAGGTGTTAGGTTGTGTCTAAACTTTAACTACGTCACTATGGCCCATAACATAGCACGTTGGAACTACGACTCGACATACCGATACACGACACCGATGGTTGATCATAAACGAGGGTTCACATCATTCAGAAATCAAATCATGTTTCATTATTGCATCATCATGTAAGTCATGGCATAACATTCAAATAAGTTGCACAAGTTTGGGTTTTGGGTCTGGCACAGTTTCGCTACACAGTTTCACCAGCTAGTTTCGCTCGAAACTGATGACACAGTTTCGCTAGCATAGATTCGCCCGAAACTGGTTTGAACTTTCGTTCATATAAGGCACAGTTTCGCTAGATAGTTTCGCTCGAAACTGATGACACGGTTTCGCTATCTAGTTTCGCATCGAAACTGATTTGAACTTTCGTTCAGGAGTCTATGGTTGTTTCGCTCGGTAGTTTCGTTCGAGCAATACACTTAGTTCACAGGCGACACTATAGTTTCGCTGTATAGTGTCGCTGGATGAAGATTCAAACAGTTTGCGAAACTACAGTTTCGCCTAACGAATCTGTCAGTTTCGCTGATCGCAGAAAACTCGTAAATCAGCCCAAAAATCAATCTAACAGCTTCCATACTTCATATAATTCAGTATCTAGCATGCATAAACATTTACCAACATTAAACATGCAAATTTGACACCTTAAACATGAATTTTCATCATCAAATCTCCAAGAACACCTTTAAGCATAAAATGACCTAACTAGCATGAATCTTCATTATGGTATGATTTTACACGTAAAGTTTTAGTCTTTATGCTAGATCTAACATTCCTAAGCATCATATTAGAAGATCAAATGATTTCACGAGGATCTAAGCATGCTTTTTAAGAAAACACATAGAAATGCAAGAAAAATGGTTTTGGGGACTCACGGTTTGATCTAGGATCCGAATGGATGAGTTCACCAGCTGAGATGATGGCGGCTCGTGGTGATTCTTGGCTGACCATAAATGGTTCTCAAGGGAGAGAGAGGTTGGAGAGTGTATGTGTGTGATTTATGGTGGAGTCATGCAAAAATGAAGATAAGGGTTTTATTTCTATTTAAATACTAAGGCTTGATGGGCTTATCATTGGGATTTGGGCCCCAATGATCAGCAAGTGATTAGCCCATGATTAACATGTATGCATACACTCTAATTACTTGGTTAATCATTAAACTAGGCAATTTAAACAATTTATCACATAATCAAGAATTTACAATTTGTCATGTTATTAATAATACTAAATCGTGCGTTTAAATCACATTGCACATAATGACAATAAATAATTGAACACATAACATGTATGGATGGGTTCGGTGATCAACCAAAGGTCGTGGACGTATTCGGCCTAGTTACGCATTAGTTACTAAGTTAACACTTATAACGTAACTAACGGAGGTTGTCTAACGGAGGTTGTCTAACGGAAGTTAACCTTGGAATTCTCGGATGTCACATCATCCCCTTGTAAATGGAATTTTCGTCCCGAAAATTATTCTTGCGTTGTAGCGTTCGCAGCCTCGGCTGTCGTTATTGCTGTAGTTGCTGGGGAAAGAAAGCAAAAGTTTTAGGGTCGCCACATCCTCCTCCTGTTAAAGGAATTTTGGTCCCCAAAATTAAATCATACCTTGAGTTTCCGTGGACGTTTGCTCGAACAAGTGAGGATACTTTTTCTTCATTTGATCCTCTCGTTCCCAAGTATATTCAGGTCCACGCTTTGAGTTCCATCGAACCTTGACGATCGGAATCTTGCTACGTTTGAGGGCTTTCTCCTCGCGTCCCATGATTTCTACTAGTTGCTCAATGAATCTCAGATGTTCGTCAATTTCCAATTCCTCCAAAGGAATTATTTCAGTCTCTTCAGCCAGACATTTCTTCAGATTCGAGACGTGAAACACGTTATGAACTCCATCGAGTTTTGCAGGGAGTTGTAATCGGTAGGCCACCGGGCCTACTTCCCCAATGATTTCAAAAGGACCGATATAACGAGGATTCAGCTTTCCACGCTTTCCGAAGCGTACCACTCCCTTCCAGGGAGATACCTTCAATAGTACCTTGTCGCCTACCTCGAACTTCAAAGGTTTACGGCATTTTTCGGCATAGCTCTTTTGCCTGTCACGTGCTGCGGCTATCCGTTTTCTGATTTGAATAATTCGTTCAGTTGTATCGTGAATGATCTCCGGTCCGGTGAGTCCTTTCTCACCCGTTTCGGCCCAACACACGGGCGATCTACATTTCCTGCCATAAAGAGCCTCAAAAGGTGCTGCACCGATGCTTGTATGATAACTGTTGTTGTAGGAGAACTCCACCAACGGAAGGTGAGCCTCCCAGTCTTTACCGAAGTCGAGAACGCAAGCTCGGAGCATGTCTTCCAAAGTCTGAATAGTTCGTTCCGTCTGACCATCGGTCTGCGGGTGATAAGCTGTACTCATATCCAGTCTGGTTCCCAGCGCGTCTTGCATAGATTGCCACAGTCGGGAAGTAAACCGAGGATCTCGATCTGAGATAATGGTCTTAGGCACCCCATGAAGTGCCACAATTCGGTCAATATACAGCTTCGTTAACTTATCCATATTGTCATTTTCCCTCATTGGAATAAAGTGTGCAGATTTGGTTAGTCGATCAATGATAACCCAAATCGCATCCGGTCGATTCGATCGATGAGGTAGTCCCGTTACGAAATCCATGGAGATATCCTCCCACTTCCACTCCGGGATCTTGGGTTTTTCTAATAATCCAGAAGGCTTTTGGTACTCGATCTTAACTCTTGAGCATGTTAAACACTTAGCCACATATCGCGCAATGTCGGCTTTCATATTCGGCCACCAATACAAGTTCTTCAAATCTTGGTACATTTTGTCCGATCTGGGTGTACCGAATACCTTGACTTGTGAGCCTCGTCCATCACGAGCTCACAGAGATTCCCAAGTAAAGGAATCCAAATTCTGTCATTGTAATATCTGAGTCCGTCGGACTTAATTTCAGAGTTACCATCCACCCCTCGCAGTGCTTCAGCTGCGAAGTTTTCTTCTTTTAAAGCTTCTTGTTGGGCATCGTGGATTCGATCCGGCAGCCCCGTGTGAATGGTAAGTTGCAGCGCTCGTACTCGTCGAGGCTTTTCGTACTCCTTTCGGCTTAAAGCATCAGCTACAACATTGGCTTTTCCCGGGTGATACTTAATTGCTAAGTCATAATCATTCAGTAGCTCGACCCACCTTCGTTGTCGCATGTTGAGGTCCTTTTGTTCAAAGATGTGTTGTAAGCTTTTGTGGTCGGTAAATATCATGCACTTTGTTCCGTAGAGGTAATGTCTCCAAATCTTGAGTGCAAATACAACGGCTCCTAATTCCAAATCATGTGTTGTGTAATTCTTCTCATTAACCTTCAGTTGCGTGGACCCGTAGGCAATCACTTTGTCTCGTTGCATCAACACGCAACCGGGTCCTTGAATGGATGCATCGCAGTAAACCACGAAGTCGTCTACCCCTTCGGGTAATGAGAGAATCGGAGCTGAACATAACATATCCTTAAGAGTTTGAAGCGCGTGTTCTTCTTTTTCACCCCATCTATATTGCACTCCTTTGTGCGTTAAAGCCGTTAAGGGTTGAGCCAATTGCGAGAAACCCTTGATGAATCTTTGGTAGTATTCGGCAAGTCCCAAAAACTGTCGGATTTCGGTCGGCGCTCTTGGTGTAGACCAATTCTTGATAGCTTCCACTTTAGCTGGGTCAACATGAATTCCATCCTGATTAACAATGTGTCCAAGAAACTGGACTTCGCGAATCCAAAAGTCGCACTTTGAAAACTTGGCGTAAAGCTGTTCTTTGCGGAGTAATTCCAAGATAAGTCGTAGGTGATTCTCGTGTTCTTCCTTTGTCTTGGAGTAGATTAAAATATCGTCAATGAAAACTATCACAAACTGATCGAGGTACGGCTTGCACACCCGATTCATCAGATCCATAAACACAGCAGGCGCATTAGTTAGCCCAAATGGCATAACTAAAAACTCGTAATGACCATACCGAGTTCTGAAAGCAGTCTTGGGGATATCCTCATCACGAACACGAAGTTGGTGATATCCATACCGTAGATCAATCTTTGAAAAGTAGCTCGAACCTTGCAGTTGGTCGAAAAGATCGTCGATTCGAGGAAGTGGATACCGATTCTTGATCGTAACCTTGTTAAGCTCTCGGTAGTCGATACACATTCGGAACGTTCCATCTTTCTTCTTAACAAATAATACCGGTGCTCCCCATGGAGATGAACTTGGACGAATAAATCCTTTGTCGAGTAACTCTTGAAGTTGTGCGGAGAGTTCGTTGAGTTCGCTTACCGCCAAACGGTACGGCGCGCGTGCAATCGGAGCCGCTCTGGGAGCTAAGTCGATTCCAAACTCGGCTTGTCGAAATGGAGGCAAGCCAGGCAAATCATCAGGAAATACATCTTGGAAGTCGCGGACTATCGGGTAGTCGTTGATTCTGCGCTCGGGAAGTGTCGTGTCAGTGACGTTTGCAAGGATCGCGAAGTGTCCTTTACGAAGGCACTTTTGGGCTTTAAGAAACGAAATAATACCGGTGACTGTTCCACCTTTTTCACCTTGGACTGTTAACACTTCACCTTATTAGAGTGGGATACGAATCACCTTTTCTTGACATAAAATTTCAGCTCGGTTTTCAGATAACCAATCCATTCCTACTATGACATCGAAACTACCAATCGGGAAAGGCATAAGATCGATTCCTAACGTATGGCCAGCTAGTTCTAACTTACAGTCCTTAACTATCTGCGTTGTATCATGAAGTTTACCATTTGCTAACTCTACCACATATTTAGCATCTAAGTCAATCGGTTTAGCATTAATTAGTCTAGCAAACTTAGTGGAAATAAAACTTCTTTCAGCACCAGAATCAAACAATACAGTAGCGAAGTAACCATTAAGCATAAATTTACCGTTAATCACGTTGGCGTCGTTGCGAGCTTCTCCTTGACCCATAACGAAGGCAGGACCTCTACCATTCCCACCATTACCGTTTCCACCATTACCATTCCCACCGTTACCATTTTCGTTGCCCGGGTTTCCACCGTTGCCATTATTACCATTCCCTTGTCTGCGTAATTGCGGGCAATCTTTCCTCATGTGGCCTTGCGCACCACATTCATAACAGCCACGGGCTCCACCATTGTTGTTGTTCTGATTGTTTCCTTGCCCGTTGCGGTTGTTTCCGTTTCCCCCTGTTGTTGTTATTTCCTCCTTGGTTCTGACCGTTGTTGTTTAACCTTTGCAAGTTGGTCCAGCAGTTGTTGGCCTCATGCCCCGGTTTCCCACATCTTCCACATTCCAGACCTTTGCTACACATGCCATTGTGGTGTTTCCCGCACTTGTTACAAAACGGAGCTTTACCCTTGTAGTTTCCATTTCCGCCTTGGCGGTTGTTACTTCCACTGTTGGTGAAATTGGACCTTGTGTTGTCAGGTCGCTTGTTCTGATATTGGGAGTTAGAGGATCTCCCAGATTGATTCCCAACAGTTTGATTGTTCACAGATGTTGCTGGAGCTTCTTCTTCAGCCTTACGCTTGCCACTTAAGGCAGTCTTCACAGTGGTCTTTGCGGGTAGAGTACCCCTCTCGATTTCCTGATCGGTTAACTTGTGAGCCAAACGGATGGCTTGCTGCACGGTTGTTGGGTTGCTAGCTGTCATCAACCATTGTTGGGCATAGTACCGCGTACTCGTGGTAACGCGCAGTGCATTCCTCAACTTCCGACCCAGACATCTTGGAGTTCAAAAACTCTCCTTCCAGTTTCTTGACTTGATCTCGAGGGCAATACTCCTCCATAACTAGTTCCTTAAACGCTTCCCATTCCACGTCATTAGCCGCATCTAACCCGATCATCTGGATTTCGGCATTCCACCAGGAGAGAGCAACTCCCTCGTAGGTACCAGTCGCATATTTCACTTTGCTCTCAGCAGGGCAGTTGCACATAGAGAAGACCTTCTCAGACTTCTCGATCCACCTGAGGAGTCCTACCGCTCCTTCCTCTCCGGAAAACGTCATCGGCTTGCAGTCCATGAAGGACTTAAACGTGCAGTGATGGAGGTTTCCCTGCGCGGCGAATGCAGCTTGGGCGGCTGCCACCGCGGCTTGCACGTGCTCGTTTATCATAGCTTGCAGGTGTCAGGTTAATGTTGTTCCTTCCGTGTCCTCTTCCAGACATTTTCTGGACAGTTAAAGTAACCAGTGTTCAGTCACAGTTATACTCTATACATATCCCATATTATGTATATTAACAATTTCCCGTTATCCCACTATTAGTCCAGAAAAATTTTCGTGGAAAATCGAAGCGTCGTCGGAGAACGTCGTAAGTCGTAAGTAGTATCGTCGAAAGTCGGCTTTCCCATAAAAGTCACCGTCGGCGTAGTCGTCGTAGTAGAAATCAGGACGTAGCGTGTAGCATCGTTTCGTTGTCGCTTTCCCCCCGGAATAGTGTGCATATTAGCGTTCGCATTTCGTATTCGTGTGTGCAATTTTTCCTAAGGTTTTCCATTAGACTACCTAGACACGGTCTATATATATATTTATATATATATATATATATATATACATATGAAGTATTTACTTACACAGCAGAGCGAGTATCCCAGGTTGGCACGTAAAAATTTTGTTTTGGGAATTTTTTGTTCGTTTGTAACTAAGGTTTCAAGTTGCAGTTTCCAAATCGTTTTTCAAAAATGATTCCAGTTCTCTGCAACTTATGGCTCTGATACCAATCTGTCACACCCCCAATTAACCACTAACGGAGTTTATACCGTTAAGGGGTGCGAGCAAACCAGGACCACAACCATTAGTTACAAATACTAAACGAATCAGAGTAAAGTCCAAACATTCATCATAAACAGTTTAAAAGTTTGCAGCGGAAAAGAAAACATGAGTATCTTAGCACTAACCACGTGCTTAAATTACAAAACATAATTTGTTGTTCAATTCCCAAATTTAAGTTCAAAATGAAATAAGTAACTTCGGGTGCCATGCCAACTTCCGGTGGATACTCCTCAGCGATCTGCAAAAGTGAAAACCACACAAGTGTCAACCTAACGGTTGGTGAGTTCACAGTGGGCATGTCATGCAGCGGCCCGGTCTCATAAGCGTATGTATCAACATATAAATAAGTAATAGCTTTGCAAAACAATTGCCAAGTGTTAAATTATCGAATATGCACTAGTTAAGTAAAGATTAAAGCGGTCAACCGATATCGCGGGTAGCTAATCCGGTTTTCATGCACTAAGGAAGTTCGTACCAAAGCTGACGTAACAGAGTTCGGCATTTGCCGATGGTTTGTGCCTCCAGTTGTGTTCCTCATGGGACCCACAACTAAATAGGCTGATATTGAACTCCGTTCGGCCTCCAACCGGTTGGCTACACATTTGTGTACCGCGGAGCAGGGTTTGTCAAACCCTCAGTAGATCTACCCAACATCCCCTCGCTTCGCAAATTAATGGTACTAAATTGTTGAGGACTTTTAAGTTTTAAGGCATCCTTAGAAATCATGTGATATCATTTGGTTTAGACTTTAACCTACACTAGTCATATTAAAACCGTTTATTCTGGATTTCATTTGAAATCCTAAAAAGAGTTTAAGTATCAAAAGGGTTGTTCCGGATTTCATTTGAAATCCCAAATGAGTTTAAGTATTAAATAGTTGGTTGCGGATTTCATTTGAAACCCCAAGGATGGACAGTTGCAAGTGCTTTCCATAGAACACTCCAACTTCCACAACAGATATCCCATTTGGCAATACCTCAAAATGTCAGCGTTGTTTTCCGTTAAGTATATTCGTTGTGACCCAAACGGTCTCACAATTAAAGGGTTATTGAAACTCACCTTAGGTTGCTCAGCTTACACTTCAAATAATCCAATTATGATTGCTAACGAAGACCTAATAATCACATTAAGGTCTTAGGTGTTAGGTTGTGTCTAAACTTTAACTACGTCACTATGGCCCATAACATATCACGTTGGAACTACGACTCGACATACCGACACACGACACCGATGGTTGATCATAAAAGAGGGTTCACATCATTCAGAAATAAAATCATGTTTCATTATTGCATCATAATGTAAGTCATGGCATAACATTCAAATAAGTTGCACAAGTTTGGGTTTTGGGTCTGGCACAGTTTCGCTACACAGTTTTGCCAGCTAGTTTCGCTCGGAAACTGATGACACAGTTTCGCTAGCATAGATTCGCCCGAAACTGGTTTGAACTTTCGTTCATATAAGGCACAGTTTCGCTAGATAGTTTTGCTCGAAACTGATGACACGGTTTCGCTATCTAGTTTCGCATCGAAACTGATTTGAACTTTCGTTCAGGAGTCTATGGTTGTTTCGCTCGGTAGTTTCGTTCGAGCAATACACTTAGTTCACAGGCGAAACTATAGTTTCGCTGTATAGTGTCGCTGGATGAAGATTCAAACAGTTTGCAAAACTACAGTTTCGCCTAACGAATCTGACAGTTTCGCTGATCGCAGAAAACTCGTAAATCAGCCCAAAAATCAATCTAACAGCTTCCATACTTCATATAATTCAGTTTCTAGCATGCTTAAACATTTACCAACATTAAACAAGCAAATTTGACACCTTAAACATGGATTTTCACCATCAAATCTCCAAGAACACTTTTAAGCATAAAATGACCTAACTAGCATGATTATTCATTATGGCATGATTTTACACGTAAAGTTTCAGTCTTTATGCTAGATCTAACATTCCTAAGCATCATATCAGAAGATCAAATGATTTCATGAGGATCTAAGCATGCTTTTTAAGAAAACACATAGAAATGCAAGAAAAATGGTTTTGGGGACTCACGGTTTGATCTAGGATCCGAATGGATGAGTTCACCAGCTGAGATGATGGCGACTCGTGGTGATTCTTGGCTGACCAGAAATGGTTCTCAAGGGAGAGAGAGGATGGAGAGTGTATGTGTGTGTTTTATGGTGGAGTCATGCAAAAATGAAGATTAGGGTTTTATTTCTATTTAAATACTAAGGCTTGGTGGGCTTATCATTGGGATTTGGGCCATAATGATCAGCAAGTGATTAGCCCATGATTAACATGTATGCATACACTCTAATTACTTGGTTAATCATTAAACTAGGCAATTTAAACAATTTATCACATAATCAAGAATTTACAATTTGTCATGTTATTAATAATACTAAATCGTGTGTTTAAATCACATTGCACATAATGACAATAAATAATTGAACACATAACACGTATGGATGGGTTCAGTGATCAACCAAAGGTCGTGGACGTATTCGGCCTAGTTAAGCATTAGTTACTAAGTTAACACTTATAACGTAACTAACGGAGGTTGTCTAACGGAAGTTAACCTTGGAATTCTCGGATGTCACAAACGTGATCCTAAGTTGCCTAAGAATATCAAGGAACTGACCATACTCACGCGCATTCTTCTGTTGAATTAGTCTATCAGGATAAGGAACATGCTTCAGGTCATCCGCTGTAATTGGTTGAGGTGCAAATCGAACTCTTTTCTTCTCCTTCACCGCCTCCCACTTTAGCGGCTTCTCTCCAACCGATGATCTATTCACTCCCTCAGCCTCGACGTTCGGTGCGGTACTTGCTGGCGTCACGCTCTCATGCACCCTCCCGTCAGGCGTCTCTAACACTATCTCCTCATCAACTGGATCCTCCTCAACTACCGCCGGTGATGGACTCTGAACAACTCTCCCGCTCCTGGTAGTAATGGCGTTGACGTTCGCATTGGGGTTTTTGTAAGTACTACTGGAAAACTGACCCCCACGGGAATTGAGCTCCTTCAGCTGCTTTGCGATATCACCAACCGAACGCTGCAAATCCAGGAACAAAGCTTGTTGATTTCTTAGTAACGTGTCATGCTCAGCCAGCTTCTTCTGTGTCCCCTCATCTCTTGCCACAATCTGCTGCAGAATCTGGGTCTGGTTAGCTATAAGCTCCCTAATCTCCTTTAAACCAGGCCCGTTATCTCCTCCACCATAGTTATTCCTCGATGGAAAACCAGGTGGGTTTCCTCCCTCTCGCCATCCTGAATTCTGGCCACTTCTCCACCCGGACTGGAAAGAATTACCGAACTGGTTTCGGTTCCCAATGTAGTCTACCTGCTCAGCGGGAGCAAGCGGGCAGTCTCGGGTGTCATGAGTGCCTCTACACAGCTCACATTTGGCTTTGATATGGAGTTTGATTTCTTCTAAGGCTTTATAAATATTTTCTAACTCCCTAGGCTTCATGGTCTCTGAGCCAATGTGATGGACACCCCGGGTAGATGTAGAAGGTACGAGTGATCTAGTCGGGGCCAAGGTGGCTCTCCGATCTCCGGGTGTCTGCTGTTCTGCAAGTGCAAAGCTCTCGAAAAGTATTTACATTCATCCACTGTGAGCTTCTCCATCATGTGACCTCCAGCCGATATGTTGAACTCTTTCTGAACAGAATAAGGAAGTCCATTGTAGAACTTTTCGATGATAGCCCATTCCGTCAACCCGTGTTGTGGACATTTGCTCAGAAGAGTGTTGAATCGTTCATAAGCAACCGAATAAGGCTCATCGGGATCCATCCGAAAGGAGTGGATTTCCTCCCGAGTGCGTGCAGCCTTGGCTGGAGGATGATACTTTTTCAGGAATTTCGATGTCAGATCGTCCCAGGTGGCGATCGAATTTGGCGGAAGTGTCTCAAGCCATTCGGCGGCTCGAGACGTCAGGGAGAATGGAAACAAACGCAGATAAATGGTGTCGTTCGCGACTCCCGTGAGTTCGAACGTATTGCAGATTCGGGTAAAGCGCGAGATATGCGTCGGTGCATCTTCGTCCTCACGTCCATGAAATTGAATCGAATGTGCCAAAGCATTGATGACGTGAGACGGAACTTGCCAATTCGCGGTGTTGGCAATGTCGGGTTGGGTGATGGCAAACCGAGCGCCGGTGACTCCGGCGCTGGCCTGCTCGTGGACGGTGCGACGTGCCGCCATGGATGAAAGATCGGGAAAGGGAATGGGTTTGGTGTCGCGTGTGATTTGTGTGGAAGAAGATGGTTTGGAATGAGCGGTGGAAATGATGAAAGCCTCGAGCTCCGTGCGGGGAAGGCGAAACCGTTCACGAATATCCGCGTCGGGATCAGAAAATGGTGACAGCTCAGGAGGACCTCGTGAACGGGTGTGTGGCATAAAATGGGGAAACTGATTCAAAGAAAAAATTAAAAGAAAAATTAAACCTAAAAATCTAGACTCAAAAGCGGAAATCCTAAGACTCTAGACACAGAAAAACCGAAAAGACTCAAATTTCCGAACGACGACCTAAGTTAATCTTGCTATTGCTAAGTGTCCCCGGCAACGGCGCCAAAAACTTGATGTGTTCGGAATGACTCTAAAAATACTATTAAAACCTAGACCTAACCCTAGACCTAGATACACCTAATTTAACGAAACTACCTAAACTAAACCGAACCCTAAGGCAAGTGTACCTGTCGGATTGTAGCTAAGCTAAGGCAAGACCGGGAATATCGAACCCTAGAGACACTCTATAGACAAAACTAACCTAGGACCTAAGAATTGGAAATACTGAGAAACTTGGGTTTTTGATTTGAGGATTGATTTAACTAAAAGTAACTAACACTAGCAAACGACAGCAGAGTAATCCTTGAGGAAACTACCAAATGAGAGAAGACACCACCTAGACCTCGAATCCCAATTAACATCTATAACCTAACCTGACCTTGACAATTCTGATGGAGCCTAATTCACCTTTTAAGTCCTTCCTACCTCAGCTAAACCTAACCACCCTCGAATCTAATCTAAGGCACCTTAAGCTAACAGGAGCTACCACTAACCAACTATAATGATTCGGAATAGCAAGCTAGACAATCAACCTAGGGAATTTCCTTTTGGGACAACTCGATCCTAAGCAATTAACCAACCCGACTACCCAATAGCTATCACCCTTTTAAGTCTATTTAGCTAGCAACACACAAGATCCAAATCACCCAATATCAACTGAACCTATGACTACAATTAAGTAATCATGTTAAAGTGCAAGAATAACCCACAAGTTAACTACTTTGCCCAAACCGGAAGACATCCGCAAGCAAAGCAAGATCTAATTAACAACTAGTAACCTAAATCAAGTACATAGATGCATCATCACAGAAAGTTAATGGAATTTAATAGAAAACAAAAATCAATCAAATTATCAAACGTCAAGGAAGATCACATATATCAAAAGTTCATCATTCGGTCTAGGTGGTGATATTAACTTAGCCAACCACCATAATCATAGCAAAATCACAGACAAAGTCAGAAACTTTAACTAGGAACATAGTTATAGACTAAACGAATACAAGAAACAAAGATTAAGAACGAAACCGGATTGCAAAATTAGTTGACTTCTCCACCCGGACTGGAAAGAATTACCGAACTGGTTTCAGTTCCCAATGTAGTCTACCTGCTCAGCGGGAGCAAGCGGGCAGTCTCGGGTGTCATGAGTGCCTCTACACAGCTCACATTTGGCTTTGATATGGAGTTTGATTTCTTCTAAGGCTTTATAAATATTTTCTAACTCCCTAGGCTTCATGGTCTCTGAGCCAATGTGATGGACACCCCGGGTAGATGTAGAAGGTACGAGTGATCTAGTCGGGGCCAAGGTGGCTCTCCGATCTCCGGGTGTCTGCTGTTCTGCAAGTGCAAAGCTCTCGAAAAGTATTTACATTCATCCACTGTGAGCTTCTCCATCATGTGACCTCCAGCCGATATGTTGAACTCTTTCTGAACAGAATAAGGAAGTCCATTGTAGAACTTTTCGATGATAGCCCATTCCGTCAACCCGTGTTGTGGACATTTGCTCAGAAGAGTGTTGAATCGTTCATAAGCAACCGAATAAGGCTCATCGGGATCCATCCGAAAGGAGTGGATTTCCTCCCGAGTGCGTGCAGCCTTGGCTGGAGGATGATACTTTTTTAGGAATTTCGATGTCAGATCGTCCCAGGTGGCGATCGAATTTGGCGGAAGTGTCTCAAGCCATTCGGCGGCTCGAGACGTCAGGGAGAATGGAAACAAACGCAGATAAATGGTGTCGTTCGCGACTCCCGTGAGTCCGAACGTATTGCAGATTCGGGTAAAGCGCGAGATATGCGTCGGTGCATCTTCGTCCTCACGTCCATGAAATTGAATCGAATGTGCCAAAGCATTGATGACGTGAGACGGAACTTGCCAATTCGCGGTGTTGGCAATGTCGGGTTGAGTGATGGCAAACCGAGCGCCGGTGACTCCGGCGCTGGCCTGCTCGTGGACGGTGCGACGTGCCGCCATGGATGAAAGATCGGGAAAGGGAATGGGTTTGGTGTCGCGTGTGATTTGTGTGGAAGAAGATGGTTTGGAATGAGCGGTGGAAATGATGAAAGCCTCGAGCTCCGTGCGAAGAAGGCGAAACCGTTCACGAATATCCGCGTCGGGATCAGAAAATGGTGACAGCTCAGGAGGACCTCGTGAACGGGTGTGTGGCATAAAATGGGGAAACTGATTCAAAGAAAAAATTAAAAGAAAAATTAAACCTAAAAATCTAGACTCAAAAGCGGAAATCCTAAGACTCTAGACACAGAAAAACCGAAAAGACTCAAATTTCCGAACGACGACCTAAGTTAATCTTGCTATTGCTAAGTGTCCCCGGCAACGGCGCCAAAAACTTGATGTGTTCGGAATGACTCTAAAAATACTATTAAAACCTAGACCTAACCCTAGACCTAGATACACCTAATTTTACCGAAACTACCTAAACTAAACCGAACCCTAAGGCAAGTGTACCTGTCGGATTGTAGCTAAGCTAAGGCAAGACCGGGAATATCGAACCCTAGAGACACTCTATAGACAAAACTAACCTAGGACCTAAGAATTGGAAATACTGAGAAACTTGGGTTTTTGATTTGAGGATTGATTTAACTAAAAGTAACTAACACTAGCAAACGACAGCAGAGTAATCCTTGAGGAAACTACCAAATGAGAGAAGACACCACCTAGACCTCGAATCCCAATTAACATCTATAACCTAACCTGACCTTGACAATTCTGATGGAGCCTAATTCACCTTTTAAGTCCTTCCTACCTCAGCTAAACCTAACCACCCTCGAATCTAATCTAAGGCACCTTAAGCTAACAGGAGCTACCACTAACCAACTATAATGATTCGGAATAGCAAGCTAGACAATCAACCTAGGGAATTTCCTTTTGGGACAACTCGATTTTAAGCAATTAACCAACCCGACTACCCAATAGCTATCACCCTTTTAAGTCTATTTAGCTAGCAACACACAAGATCCAAATCACCCAATATCAACTGAACCTATGACTACAATTAAGTAATCATGTTAAAGTGCAAGAATAACCCACAAGTTAACTACTTTGCCCAAACCGGAAGACATCCGCAAGCAAAGCAAGATCTAATTAACAACTAGTAACCTAAATCAAGTACATAGATGCATCATCACAGAAAGTTAATGGAATTTAATAGAAAACAAAAATCAATCAAATTATCAAACGTCAAGGAAGATCACATATATCAAAAGTTCATCATTCGGTCTAGGTGGTGATATTAACTTAGCCAACCACCATAGTCATAGCAAAATCACAGACAAAGTCAGAAACTTTAACTAGGAACATAGTTATAGACTAAACGAATACAAGAAACAAAGATTAAGAACGAAACCGGATTGCAAAATTAGTTGACTTTATGTTCCCGGATCGGTCTCCACTTGAATCCACCTTCTTTGCCTTCGAAAATCGCCTCTCATTCTCTCTCTGATCGAACACAGGTGCAGAATGCCGAAACTAAACCCTAAAATCGATTTTATACGAAGTTTGCTTCTTTTGCGGGTTTTGAACCTCCAAGCGTATCGCTTGGAGGTATGTTATCACCAGGCGATACGCCTAGCTCATATGTCGCGACAAAACAGTCGGGACAAACCGACTTAACTCCCTGTTGACTTTCCCATCTATGCGTATCGCGCGACAACTGTGAGGTCCCAGGCGATACGCCTGGAACTGCTTGTTTAGCCCTTCTTCTTCTTTTCTTCTTTCGTGGCCTCGGGATTTCACTAAACTCCTACAAACACATAAAAACCATAAACAAAACCCAAAGACACAAACTTTACTAAAAACAACTAAAACTAAAGACAAACCGACTCAATTTAACTCAAATATAAACATAAAAGATACCAGAAAAGGGATGTGTTTGCAACACATCAATGTGGCTAGTATGTAAGGGAATAATTTATGGCTTGTGTATTAAATAATCACTTGGCGGACTATTTTGAAGGCCTATGTGATAGAATAGGTGGAGATTAGCTGGGTTATGGTTATATTGGGCCACTGAGCCAATTTAGATGTGGTTAGGCTCAATTAAACAATGTTTAGAGGGAGTTTAGTGGGCCTATATGGTCAAAAACGGGAATTAGTGGGTAATTAGGGTTACCAGAGATAGATTAGCATGTTTTCCAAGCTATTCTCCCCCTATATAAGGATAGCTAATCTAGGGGTTTAGGGTTGCTCTATTGGTGTTTTGCGATTTAGGTGTACACGAAATTCTCCCAGAGAATTTCGATCAAGTGTGTAGCAACAAAGGTTAATAGTAAAGTGTTTCTTCTCAATCGGTTTGTGTTCTTGATCTAATTCGTATTGTTTATTCATCTTATTTGTATTTATCTTGAATCACCTATAATCACCGGATTCCGCACGGTGGTTATAGACTTTGATATCGCGTGAGGGTTGAATTTGATCCTTACAATTGGTATCAGAGCCAAGAAACACAAGTTTCGAGGCTCTCATGATATCCGATTCAAGTTTTTGTCAACTAACCGTTGAGTGTTGTGGTGATTTTCGTAGTAGCAAGGTTCGGAAGGATTTTTTTTTTTTTGCAGGTTTCAAGTCAAGACAGGAGCTTTCGAGGTGCTTAATTCGTGATTTGGAGACTTTTCGACCCTGTTTCTAGACTTTTCGATCGTCCTCCTGATGGAAAAGCCTTTTCTGCGCGCCATTTCGATCGCAAAGTCCTCTTGTGACTTTTCGATCAGCCATCTGTCGATCGAAAAGTCCCCCTTGTGACTTTTCGATCAGCTCATTTCGATCGAAAAGTCCCCCTTATGACTTTTCGATCAGCCCATTTCGATCGGAAAGTCCCCTTGTGACTTTTCGATCAGCCATCTGTCGATCGAAAAGTCCCCCTTGTGACTTTTCGGTCAGCCCATTTCGATCGGAAAGTCCCCCTGTGACTTTTCGATCAGAGCATTTCGATCGGAAAGTCCCCCTGTGACTTTTCGATCAGCTTCTCTTTTCGATCGGAAAGTCCCCACTGAGACTTTTCGATCCGCTGACACTTTTCGATCGAGAAGTCTGCTTTTCGACCGACCCCCTGTCTGATCGAAAAGTAGTTTTCGATCCAACCCTTTTCCGATCGAAAACCCACTTTTCGATCCATCCCCTTTTCAATCCGTTCAAATCTTTCAGTTCGTATTTGATCCATATGTTCCATCCAAAGAAGTTCATGGCACCCATTCTACCAGGTACCACTTCATGCACCAACAATAATGAGGCATGCCTAAACCCTAAGTGTCAGGATATTTTGAATGATTGTAAAGACTGGGAACGTAAGTTTACCAATGAGACCTTAAATCGCGAATTAATTGATAGAAGACCTTAGGGAGTCCAAAGGTAAGACCAGAATATTTAGAGAGAAACTTGAGGCCATTCAGGTTGATGTTAAGAGTCTTCAAAGACAATTGAGTGATAAAAGCACCTATCTTAGGCTTGCTAATGCTAAGGTAGAAGAGCTAACTAAGGAGGTAGAGGAACTAAGAACCAAACTTGACACTTCCCAATCTGCCCTTGAGAAACATCAAGTTATTTAAAAGAAAATGATGGACTCTCATCGTGCTTTATTCAAATCAGAAGAGCGACTCGAGCATGTAAAAGAAACAACTGGCCTCGGGGATGGAAATTTTCCTCCCCCATTACAACATGAATACATCAGAGCGCCCCAAACTACCGATGAATTGTTGAAAGACACCCTGAATGAAGCAACCATGGTATATGGGCCTCAACCTGTACATAAAGATGAAAAGACAGCCACTGAAGCAACTTAGTCAAATAACACTACTGAGTGTGCAGGTTCAAGCTCTAGTGAAGTAAAGAGAGCTGATGAAGAAAAGTTGGTTCCTTATCCAAAAATCGAGACTCCTTATTCCAAAGTTGTGGATGAGGTAAAGCGGGAACGAGTAGTGATGACTACAAGGCCCAATGGTAAGATATTCATGACAGCAGGGTCTATGTTCATTCCGATTGAAGGAGAAGAGCGACCCTCATTCACCACTAAGTTCAAAGGCTTGGGTCATGATGGTGGTTTATCATCTCATATTAAGAGTATAAGGCCCAAGATCACCATCAAGCCTCCAAATTCCGTTCCAATCAAGATTGAAAGGCCCAAAATGACAAACAAGTCTCCAAACTCATCAGTGGGCTCATGCAGTGGCAAAACAACTTTCTCAAAGAAACCAGTGGGCCTAAAAGGTCAAATGTCTGGTTCTGCTCAGTTTTCAACGAACCAGAAAAGATTCAACGGAAATGGATCAAGGTCAGAAAGATCGAACAACTGGAGATCTGGAGTCTTTCTAAACATGCAACCGAATCTCAATGCCTCTCCATCAAAGCCATACAGCTCAAACGGTCACACTTCTGACTTCTACCTGAAGAAGCAAACTTGCTTTAATTGTGGCAATCCTGGTCACATTGCCCGAAATTGTCTCTATCGCCCCTATGAGCCATATTATCCGCAAAGTCGGAGTGTTTCGTCTCAGGATTCAATAAAGTCTAAGCCAATGAAGGTGCAACCACCTAAGGCGATGAAGACTGTTTCTCCTTCGATAAAACCCTCTGATCAACATTGGGGCGCTGCCAAAGAGCAAAGAAAATTTTCAAATCAAAAATATGTTTTTCCAAATTATGAAAATTTTCATAAAAAGGTGAAGACACCAATTTCAAAACAGCACAAAGTTGACAAACCTAAAGTTACCCCTCCAAAGGTAACTAAAACTGTTTTGAAAAGGAAACTTGAAATGAAGAAGGTTGAAATACCTAAAGTCACTACTTCAAAGGTGACTAAAACAACTTTCAAATCACCTAGTATTTGGAAACCAAAACCAAAGGCAGCTGCAACTCAAATTCCTGATTTTTCAAAGGGCATGTGTTTATAAGAAGTAACTTTCATTGATTCATCGGGTTTACCCAGAACCACAATGGCCTGGGTTTCATTGGCTAACTGATCTCTCACCTTGTGCAGGAACAGTCAAGGAGGCCTTTCATTGACCTTGTTTGCTTGTTTATGATAGTGATTGTTCCAGGCACAAGAAATGAGGCATCTCTTCACTTCATGACATGCAGATCTTTATGGGGGGTATGTTTCCTTGTGAGAGGTAAATCTAAAAAAAATCAGCAAGGTACTGTCTGAATTGTTTGTTTTTTGGCTAATTGTTTGTTTCAGAAATTTTCAAAAGATAAACTTTGAAGGTTAGCTTGGCCAGTTTTAGTAGATATTTAGTGATGTGTCTGTGTGTCAATAATAAAAAAAAATGTGTGTTGATTTTAAAAATCAAAAAGCAATGGGAAGAATAGAAAAGATGAAATAGTTGACCCCTCAAAAATTATGTTTTTTAATTTTTAATCTTTTGTTTGTGTTTGAGAAGGCAGGGAAGTGAAATATTTCCGTTCTCAGAATGACTGACACGCGTAAGGAAAAAGTGAAAGACATGATCCAAGGTGATGTGCTCGGTAGGCTTAGTTCCAAAAACAAAGGTATGGGTCACAACACCTTAAAGATAAAGTATGTCATTTGACGGGAAACACAAACTTAGGTTAAGTGCTTGTTCTATTTGACTGCGAAATTGTTCCCGATACACACGCCGGACTCCAAAGTGTTGAATCGAAAATCTCAAAAAGTCGGCGTCCCCTCTGTTTTGTGTGAGTAAAGATCTGGGGATGTCCAAGCTGTCAGTCAAGTCTTGCCTTTGCTTTGCGTGAGCAATGACCTAGTGTAGAATGGTTGACGTGTTAATCAGATTTTACTCTGTTTTGCGTGAGCAAAGACCTGGTTAGTCTGGATTAATGTGTTTGCAGATCACTGTATATAATTTACACCCCAAAAGATGCCAATGTGCACAACAAAAGAGACCCTCTAGCGTCCAAAACCCTTTAGCCCTGACTTTGTGACTAGGCTTATGTGTTTGATGAAAGGTTACCACCTGACTGACAAACGCCTCTAAGTTGAAATCATACAAGTCTTTGTATATTATTCCTATCTCTTTTATGATCTGTTCTTTCTCTTCTCAACCAAGTCTCGAGAAAAGATTCAAAACTCTGGATATGGGAATGTGAAAATATGTGGTAGGGAATGATCAAGCTTGATAGACTGCACATATTAATTACCTAGGATTTGTGTGTGACTGTCGGATGTTCATAATTAATGCACCTAAAAGATAAATAAGTGACAAACAGCCGGGAAAATGAGGAACATGGGTTTAAGAAGGACCAATATACTGGCAATCGCCTGGACGTGTTCGAGTAACAGATGCTGAAAAGGGTTCCTCAGTTCAGACAAAGACGGTTTGATCCCAAAATAAAACCTTCTCGTTTAGTAATTTGGTATGTTTGTTTTGTTTTCTTTTTGTGTTATCTTAAGTTTATGAATTGGCCAGGTTGATTTGAGAAGTTTAAATAAAATTTTTATGGGTTTTATGCAAGAAAGTTTGACCCTCCCTCAGAACCTCAGGGGGAGATAATAAAAAACAATCCTCAAGTTTAGGGAAAGTTGTTTGGTTAAGTAATGCTAACCCGATAACCAGTCATCATTGTCTGGTTAGTGTTTGTTCCATGTTGTGCTTGACAGGTTAAGTAAAAAAAAACAACTCATGAAAAAAATCAAGGACTCAGTTGATCAAAGAAAGAACTCTGCTGCTGATCAAGTTGAAGAACCAGCCGAAAAAGGACTTACCTTATGCTTAGGGGAAGTTTGTTGGTTGTTCAAGAAAAGCTTCCAAAGACTCAAAAGACACTGTTCACGAGTTGAGGGGAAGCTAAATGCCGTCAGTTCAAAGATCTACAATCAAGAATGCCAAGATAGAGGTTTTCAAAATTTAACCTCTGAAGTTAATGGCAAGTCAACACAGTTACTGATGATTTAACAAGGACTCAACAGTTTTCAAGAAGGAGCAAGTATTTGAGAATCCTCCTCTTATTACATGTTCGTCATTTGAAGTCCAAGCTAATGCTGATTGAGAGAACACTCCCTAAAGTTATTTGTTGTTGCCCAATGAAGATTGTTAAAGAAAGGAATTTTCACCAACCCATGCTCAAGCCAAGGTGAAGACTGCAAGTTCTGAAGATTGAAAGTAGAAGACAATTAATATCACAAGCCAAGGAAAATATTGTAAGGGAATAATTTGTGGCTTGTGTATTAAATCATCACTTGGCGGACTATTTTGAAGGCCTATGTGATAGAATAGGTGGAGATTAGCTGGGTTATGATTATATTGGGTCACTGGGCCAATTTAGATGTGGTTGGGCTCAATTAAACAATGTTTAGAGGGAGTTTAGTGGGCCTATATGGTCAAAAACGAGAATTAGTGGGTAATTAGGGTTACCAAAGATAGATTAGCTTGTTTTCCAAGCTATTCTCCCCCTATATAAGGATAGCTAATCTAGGGGTTTAGGGTTGCTCTATTGGTGTTTTGCAATTTAGGTGTACACGAAATTCTCCCAGAGAATTTCGATCAAGTGTGTAGCAACAAAGGTTAATAGTAAAGTGTTTCTTCTCAATCGGTTTGTGTTCTTGATCTAACTACGTATTGTTTATTCATCTTATTTGTATTTATCTTGAATCACCTATAATCACCGGATTCCGCATGGTGGTTATAGACTTTGATATCGCGTGAGGGTTGAATTTGATCCTTATATAGTACGTTATGATCCAAGTCGGGTCATACCCAATAACGAGCTAGACAAACACCCGTGATATTTATTTATGATATGATCACATAAATAAATATTACCTCTTGATGATATGTTTAGAAAATAGTTTTCTAAGTTATGGCACTTGAAAATAATAATAACTCATATGGATGATTTATTATGGAGAGTATAGTCATGAAGTTATTTAATGGGTTAAATAACTTAGTGGGCATTTTATAATTGAAGCAATGGTACTTCCTTTATAAAATAAAAGACATATATATGACGTGTCTTTAATTTAAATAAGATGGGGACTTTGGGAGGAGCATGCAATCATTATTTTGCATGTAAGATACTTGCAAGACACAAAAATGTGTTTCTCTCTCCTCCTCCCTACAAAATTTTGGCCAACACCTTTTAACCCACTCACTTGATTAGTTTGAGAGAGACAACAAGATACACACTCTCTCTATAAGTGTTCTTCCTCCCAAGAACCGATTTTAGTGCTCTCTTATGTTCTTCACTTACATGGATCAGTCCAAGAGAAAAGAAGAAATCTTCAAGACAAATCCTAGCAACAAAGGTGTTTATTGGAAGCTCGTGGGTATACAAGCTTGAGGCTTTCGCTTTTGGAAGTTCTTCATTCAAGATCCTCATCTTCTTCTTACCTCCTTGCTTCAAGTAAGGTATACCTAATACCCACTATGGTTTTGTTTTAGTTTGATAGCATACACTCTATATTTGGATCCTCCTTTGTTCGTGTTTCCCTTTGCATGTTAAAAAACATAACATAACTTCACGAAAGTAAATTTATTTCGATGCGTTTTACATTTTAAGAGGATAAAATGGCATCTCGAACTGCTTATATGGATGTATGCTTCAAAGAGTTAGTTGGTTAACTCTCCAAAATTTTGATTTTTTGTTCCTCATACCACAAACCCAAAAATTTGTATATGGTTACCCTTTGTCTTTCAAGATGCTTCACTTACATGCATGTGATTATCTTGAAAGATTAATGTATTTTAAGTCATTTGGATAATTTGTTGTTTGGACAACAAACCCATATTTTCGGTTTTGTGTTGGACCGAAAATGGAAGTGGGTTAAAAGGGAGCCATTTTATTTCTTGAAGATATACATACTTGGATCTATATTTTGGTGCATAAGACTAGCCTTGACCTTGTGAGTGAATGGTTGAGTTTGTGTTATGTGTTTAATTATTTCAAAGGGTTGTAATAGTTAAATAGGTTTTTCATGGTTATGTAATTTATTTACTTTTCATTTGGTATGTAAGTTAAATAGATTAGGTGCATTTTATTTTTCTAGAAAAATATAATAGGTTTTACTTTTGTAAAATGTAAAATGCACAAGGTGGATTTTTGGTTGGCCCAAGGTTACGGCATAAGAGGCTCTCGCAGGTCGATAAGGGATTCAAGCCCATTATCAGAAACCCACATATTGGAGACCCAATAACCATGGAAGACCGAAGGCAAGCGGGGAACACAAACAAGGATACAAGAAACATTCGGATGCGGGATCAAGTGGGAGTTCACCGACACATCACATGTGTCATTTTGTCCCCTAGAAGAGACCTTGACACACTTGTTTCGGCCAACAAGTGTTGTTAATAGTTGGCTATGGCTATGCACCTACTGTATCATGCTTGTGTGGTTGTTTATTTTGTTGTTTGAATGATAAGTGGATATGCATGCTTAACAAACTAATAAACATGAAACAAGCTAAAATCGGTTCTAAAATTATCATTAACAAGGAGCAAATAAAATCTTTTTTTATTAAAAGCTTAGTGATTCAATAATAAAATTGGATTTTATTAAAAGAACCATGAAATATGGATTTCACAACATTAGGGTACCACGCATTTGAATTCATGCGAATTGCATGGTACATAGAGTTTTCTAAACTAGAATTTTGAAAACTAAAAGACCATTTTAAAACAAGTTTTAACGTCACCCTTTTATAAGAAACTTGATTTACTTGTGAACTCTTTAGAGGTCACCTAACCATATTTGAGGGAACTTGCATAATTGAGGTAAGTTTACCATATTTGTGGGATAAAGGTCACCTAACCACTTGTATGTGTACACTCACACGTGCGTATAAGTAGGAGAACTTGATTTGGAAACCATGTGACTAGGGTCACCGAAGCATGGGGACCAAAGACGTTGATGGGATTAAACATGCCAAGAAAACATAAGATGTTTAACCGATCCCATACCTCTAGAAGTTGCAAAGGGTTGCAATTGTCAAACGTTGAGATGCAATCCATGTATGACAACCAAGTTTGGGACTTAGTTGTACAACCTCCTAATTCCAAAGTAGTTGGAAGTAAATGGGTTTTAAAATGAAAGACCGACATTCATGGTAACTTGGACACTTTTAAAGCTCGACTTGTAGCAAAAGGTTTCACTCAAACTCAAGGAATTGATTATGATGAAACTTTCTCACCCGTGGCAATGCTAAATTCGATTAGGATAATGTTTGCCATAACTGCATACTATGATTATGAGATGTGGCAAATGGATGTCAAAACAGCTTTCCTAAATGGATATCTTGAGGAAGATGTCTATATGGCTCAGCATGAAGGTTTTGTGGATCCAGACATCCTAATAAAGTGTGCAAGTTAAAAAAATCAATCTATGGGTTGAAACAATCATCAAGTAGTTGGAATCACCGTTTGGATGAAGAAATTGAGAAATTTTGGTTCATCAAGAAAGCTGATGAAGCCTGTGTGTACAAGAGGGCTAGTGGGAGCATTATCACTTTTCTAGTGTTATATGTCGATGACATTCTATTATTTGGAAATGACATTCCAACCATGGAAGGTGTAAAAGCCTGGCATGAAATTGCTTTTCCATCAAGGATCTAGGAGAAGCCGCCTATATTTTGGGAATAAAGATCTATAGGGATAGATCAAGGCGCTTGATAGGTTTAAATCAAAGAGATAAGATCTTGAAAAGGTTCAAGATGGAAAAATCTAAGAGAGGTTTGGTACCTGTTGGAACTAAAATCTTGGTGACTGACGCCATCAAATCTGTTTACCGAAGCATTCGACTGAAGAGTCCATGTGAATTTATTCAGAGACTGGGTTGTGATGCTCGAGGCTTGCAAGATCGGACCGAATGCCATTTTCAGGAAAAGTCAACCGTTCGGGTCAACGGTCAACGTAAACGTCAACGGAAGATCGGTTCGAGCGAGTCAAACTTTGGATTAATTAAATCAATTTTGATTTAATTAATATTTATGCTATTTGCTTTACTTGTAATTTTGTTCATTTTGTTATTTTTTCTGTTGTTAGTCACCCTCACTATATATATAGTGAGGGTGCCCCATTCATTAATGGATGGATGATGACTCTTTTAGGATGTTGAGTCTTCCATTCTAGAGAGAGAGAGTGAGTCATAGATTTCTAGAGAGAGAGTGTTGTCATGATTTCTTGATTGTAATCATTCGATTAATGAAATCATTCGATTGTTCATCATCTATCTTATGTTTTAATTATCCTTGATTCTTCTTCATCTCCATCATCATCACCTTTTTCGGGTTTTCGAATCTGAACCTCGTTCTCGCTCAAGATCAGGATTCTTGATGTGAAAATCGGTCCTGACAAATGGTATTAGAGCAGGTACCGATCAGATTCATCTCACCGTGAATCTGGTCACTCGAATCTGATTTTGAGCTTGAATGGGTGAAGATGATGAAAACTCATTTTTAGAGACTTTTTCTATTTTTTCTTCAATTCTGGATGGATTCTGATGATATGGATGATTGATTCATGTTTGGGAGTTCATCTAGATGCATTTTTATGATTCAACATGTTCAAATCAGTGAGAAAATTGAAGATCCGAGCTGAAAAACGTAACTGTTGAGTTTTTCCCGTTTTTTGGGATTTTTGAAGATTTTGGAGCTTTGATTCTGAGTTTTCTGGGCGATTCTTCATTGTTTCGAATAAAATGAGGTATGATTCTTAGTGGAAAACGCGTTCCGGATCCATTGGAAGCACTGGTTTCGTCTAATTCACACCAGGTTTGAAGATTCTGGAAAAACACACACTATTATGTGCGTTCTTGGTGTTCTTCATATTTTTCAGAATTTAGGGTTTTTGAGGACTGATTCGATCCGTTTTTGCTGCTGTTTGGAAGCTGTTTGTGGCCAGAATAATTTCTTGGATGGTAAGGCTACATGTTTCCGTCATCAATCTGAGATTTCCTTACATTTTTGGGTTGTTACGAGATCATCAAGAAAGCTGTTCAAGTGAGTGTTCTTCAAAGTTCATCATTTTCCAGATTTTTCTAAGTGTTCTTGAAGATTTGAAGATGCTCTTAGCGGACTTGTTGCAGTTCTTAGCGAACTTCTTTCCTCTTAGCGAACTTGTTTCGATTCTTAGCGAACTTGTTCTGCTTTAGCGAACTTGAGTCCTTAGCGGACTTGAGAAGGGTCTTAGCGAACTTCTCAGACCCTTAGCGGACTTCTGGTGGCTTTAGCGGACTTGTTTTGCTTAGCGGACTTGTTTACTGGGTCTTCGTTCGAGACATTTTTAGAGGATTTTGATCGTCCAGATGGGTAGAGGATGAATCTACGAGAACGGTACCAAATTCATTGAAAATGGTCGAGTATCATGCGAGTTATGGAGGAAATACGTTTTTCCGGCGAGGGGTTCTTGAAATCCGATGATTCATTAGGGTTACGGGATGAAGAAGAGTCTTGAGGACGATGCTGACGTGGCAAGGCGTGACTGGTCTAAATAGAATGTCAGTCTGTGTCCTCCTTTTTCGCTGTCCAATTGTGATAGGCTGGTGGAGAATTCATGTCTCCTCTTTGTCGTGTATACCTTGTGGTTGTCCCCTCCTCATTGGCTGAATGAATGGCGCCTGGACCCCACATGAGAAAGATCCGTTGGAATTTGTTGGATGGCTGTGCATGTTGTCGCATGCTGATTGGTAATTGGAAAGCGCGTGGGACTCTCAAGGAAACACAGCCGTTAGAAGCTTCAATTATGTTTCACTCTCATTGGGTGGTTCCTCCTTCACGCGGATCTGCATTTACAGCCGCTAGATCTTATGCTCCTGCACCGTAGATTGCATTTTCTATCCCATTTCTGATTGGCTGATGGCCAAGCACATGGATTGTGTTTTCACTTGAGATTTTTTTTAAGATTAATTAAATATTTAGCATTTTCGTCAATTGCGGGATTTTTCTTAACAGTCTCTCAATGAGACTTACGAGATAACGCCTAACGGAATTGCCGAAAATTTTTATTAGTCACGGATTTATTCCGATTATTATTGGGGTCCTCGTTTATTGGCGTCACGCGCACGTTTGCTGTCGACCACTGACGGGTTAGCTTTATTATCCGGTTAATTATTCAGCTTTCTCATTATGTCTCACGGTTTTTATATTTAGCTGATGCAGTGCGGATGTCAACTAACCGGGTTAACTGGAATCTCAGTTAAATATTGGAATTTATCCGTTAAATTTCTCGAGAAGCCGTAACTTGATGAAAATTGACGGTTTTGCTCAGATTTTCTCCAGTTTTCGCGCAGTTAATTAGAAATCTTCACGGAATACTATTCCGAGCTCGTTTTTCTTCGCCCAAAATTACGAAGACTCCGGTTATGATTATTTTCGCTCGGGATCTCAATTTTTCTCAGATTTGACACTTATCTTTATTTTTGCATCCAACCTCAGTCACGCGGATTATTCACAACTGTCAGTATCCGACGTCCGGTTTTTCGCAAGATTGTTCGATTTCAAGATTGTTTATCCGGTTTCTCTAGGCAACCGATCGCGACGGTTCGACTCTCCGTATCTGATTTTACGCTTCCGACTTGATGTTTTTGGAGAGATTTAGAGAAATAGGAGGAATTATTATGGATTTGGATATCGGGTCGATTATCAGAAGTTGGAGCATGTTCGATGTTTGATTGTGTTATCAGATTCAGTTTGTTGCGGTTTGGACTCCGAGATGTAGCATTTTCTCAGTATTGTACTCGATCGTGTGAACTGAGTGAGCGGAACACTTGGCTCTCGACTGGAGAAACGAGAACAGAAGAAGCTTATTCAGAGGGGGAATCTCTACGACAGATTGTCTCCGGTTTATCAGTTTCTCATTGAAGATGTACGACATAGCGGTTCTTGAGCAGTTGAACATATTTGAAAGCATCAGTCAAGGGGGAATATGTTGGAACTAAAATCTTGGTGACTGACGCCATCAAATCTGTTTACCGAAGCATTCGACTGAAGAATCCATGTGAATTGATTCAGAGACTGGGTTGTAATGCTCGAGGCTTGCAAGATTAGACCGAAGACCGTTTTCCAGAAAAGTCAACCATTCGGGTCAACGGTCAACGTAAAAGTCAAAGGAAGATCGGTTTGAGCGTAAGTCAAGCTTCGGATTAATTAAATCAATTTTGATTTAATTAAGATTTATGTTATTTGCTTTACTTGTAATTTTGTTCATTTTGTTATTTTTTCTGTTGTTAGTCACCCTCACTATATATATAGTGAGGGTTACCCCATTCATTAATGGATGGATGATGACTCTTTAGGATGTTGAGTCTTCCATTCTAGAGAGAGAGTGAGTCATGGATTTCTAGAGAGAGAGTGTTGTCATGATTTCTTGATTGTAATCATTCGACTAATGAAATCATTCGATTATTCATTATCTTTCTTATATTTTGATTATCCTTGATTCTTCTTCATCTCCATCATCATCGTCTCCTTCGGGTTTTCGAATCCGACCCTCATTCTTGCTTAAAGTTGAGATTCTTGATATGAAAATCGGTCCTGACAGTACCTATTCAGAGAGGGACTATATTGAGCACGTCTCAATGTCTAAGCTCAAGGGATGAGCAAGATAGAATGACTGGAGTCCCATATGCGTCTGCTATAGGATCCATCATGTATGCTATGATATGCACTAGACCGGACGTGTCATGCTCTTTAAGCATGACAAGCAGATACCAACAAAATCCAGGTGATAGTCATTGGATGGCTGTCAAGAGCCTATTGAAGTATCTTAGGAGGACTAAAGATATGTTTCTAATTATGGATCTGGTGAGGAGGAACTCGTAGTAAAGGGTTACATAGATGCGAGCTTCCAAATGGATCGAGATGATTCTCGATCACAATCGGGGTATATCTTCATTATGATGGAGGAGCCATCTCTTGGAAGAATTCAAAACAAGAGGTGGTTGCATTGTCCACTACATAATCAGAATACGTCGCCGCTTCTTTGGCCGTGCAAGAAGCTCTATGGTTGAAGAAATTTATTTCGGAGCTAGAGGTTGTTCCTACCATTCAGGAACCCCTAGAGATTCTTTGTGATAACACGGGTGCGATTACTCAAATCAAAGAACCCCGTTATCATCAAAAGACGAGGCATATTGAGCGGAAGTTTAACGACATAAGGGATAAACTTAAAAAGGGAAAGATATGTATTCACAAAGTTCATACCGAACAAAAAATTGCGGATCCACTCACGAAGCTCCTAGAAAGGCCAAAGCATGAGCGTCACACTTGTGCCATGGGACTTCGATATTCTAGTGATTGGAATTAATCTAGTTTTGTATTTGGATATCGGAACGATTGTTATTTTGACACATTTATATGATTATGGTATTTCTATTTAGATTGTGTAATGTTCCATTTTAGCATGTTTAAATCCATGAATAAGTTGATTATTCCAAACGTCCATAGTCAGTCATATTTGGGGGAACAAATATGAAGGTAAGACTATTATGAACTTGGATTGGTGGATATTCATACGGTATGAACATAGAGCAATTGGATGCTGCCTAAGTTCATAAATATTTATGGGATACAAATATTGGACTGACCCGCTCTCAAGACTTACTACATGGAATCTTTGTGATTGATCATAAGTAATCTTGAGTAAAGGCGAATATCATAGTATCCTCTGACCTGAGATACATATTGGGTCTTGATATTCACCGAACATTGTGCTTTGACTTAGTTCTTCGCTGTCCTGAAACATGGCAGTACATAAGGCTAGGCTCAAATATAGTACTAGGTGATTGTGAGAGACGTATGTAGTCAAGTTTATATGATTATGGTATTTTTATTTAAGTTGTGTAATATTTCATTTTAGCATGTTTAAATCCATGAATAAGTTGATTATTTTAAACGTCCATAGTCGGTCATATTTGTGGTAACAAATATGAAGGTAAGACTATTATGAACATGGATTGGTGGATATTCATATGGTATGAATATAGAGCAATTGGATGCTTCTAAAGTTTATAAATATTTGTGGGATACAAATATTGGACTGACTTGCTCTCAAGACTTACTGATTTACTCTCAAGACTTACTACATGGAATGTTTGGGATTGATTTTAAGTAATCTTGAGTAAAAGCGAATATCATAGTATCCTCTTACCTGAGATACATAGTGGGTCTTGATGTTCACCAAACATTTTGCTTTGACTTAGTTCTTCGTTGTCCTGAAACATGGCAGTACATAAGGATAAGCTCAAGTATAGTACTAGGTGATTGTGAGAGACGTATGTAGTCAAGATGAAAATTTTCCCTCTTATTCGTTGAGAGTTAGATGTCTAAGGCCTATAATAAAGTTAAATCAGAATGATCACTCTATGTCTCTAAGATTTAACATGACATCTGTAACAAAAGGAAATATGAATTATTCAGCTAAAACATTTTCAAGCAAGGGACTTAAAGGAGATGATGTTATTGAATGGCACGTAGTCATACGTATTAGGGGTAGTAAACAGTTGTTAGGCGGTATTTGCTACTTGCATCAATCTTCTATGAATCTTGTGCAAGTGGGAGATTATTAGACTCGGTCTGCCTAAGACACATATTAGATTGATGTGGCTAGTACATTATGATCCAAGTCGGGTCATACCCAATAACGAGCTAGACAAACACCCGTGATATTAATTCATGATATGAACACATAAATAAATATTACCTCTTGAAGATATGTTTAGAAAATAATTTTTTTAAGTTATGGCACTTGAAAATAATAATAACTCATATGGATGATTTATTATCGAGAGTATAGTCATGAAGTTATTTAATGAGTTAAATAACTTAGTGGGTATTTTATAATGAAGTAATGGTACTTCCTTTATAAAATAAAAGACATATATATGATGTGTCTTTAATTTAAATAAGGTGGGGACTTTGGGAGGAGCATGCAATCATTATTTTGCATGTAAGATACTTGCAAGACACAAAAAGGTGTTTCTCTCTCATCCTCTCTATAAAATTTTGGCCAACACCTTTTAACCCACTCACTTGATTAGTTTGAGATAGACAACAAGACACTCTCTCTCTTCCTCTAAATGTTCTTCCTCCCAAGAACCGATTTTAGTGCTCTCTTGTGTTCTTCACTTACTTGGATCCGTCCAAGAGAAAAGAAGAAATCTTCAAGACAAATCCTAGCAATAAAGGTGTTTGTTGGAAGCTCGTGGGTATACAAGCTTGAGGCTTTCACTTTTGGAAGCTCGTCATTCAAGATCCTCATCTTCTTTTTAATTACCTCCTTGCTTCAAGTAAGGTATACCTAAAACCCACTATGGTTGTGTTTTAATTTGATAGCATACACTCTATATTTGGATCCTCCTTTGTTCGGGTTTCCCTTTGCATGTTAAAATCGGGTTTAACATAACATAACTTCATGAAAGTAAATTTATTCCGATGCGTTTTACATTTTAAGAGGTTAAAATGACTTTGATAAACCCGTTCAAACCCCAACACTTTGTAGGTGTTTTAACTAGAAACCCTCACGATACTTCACTCGTCCACTCGGGCTATCGAGGGGTTTACAAGGCTTGTTTCATATGCTAAATGCAACCGTGATTCCTACGAAATTGAGTTTTAGGATTTTTTATTTTTATTTGTTTTTTTAAAATTGATTATTTTTATATGAACTTAAATTTAAAATGTTGTATTGTGGACAATGCAATACGTTAAGTTAGGGTAGGGGGTTACTAGGTTTTAATTCAAATTCGTAGTTTTTAAGTCTCGTTTAATTTTTAAGAAAAGATGCGAAATTTTAAATTTTTTGTGTGCTATTCGCGTTGAGAAGCTTGCTCCTATACAAAATTTGATAAGTTTTACAGGTTAATGCAATAGACTTTGAAGATCATCACTACACTTAAAGATCTCGCCACAACTATGAAATCAGGTGAGCCCAATCCTTTTCCAAGTTTGGTTAAAAATGAGTAAGTTAATCCAAATATCATTGTTATATGTTATATATATATCATCTAGTTGAAATATTATTTTCATGTTGCAGCACATCAACTCATGAGAATCAAAGAATTATGTGGAGCTTAAATTTTATTAATACTAAATTGTTTGGTTGTCATACGAGAAGAAAAATAAATTAGATGGGATATGTAGCTGGTGATTGGATCGACAGGCGGAGCATAAGTGAACCAGGCCATTTACAATTCTTTGTGGTCTATTAATATTTAGGCTGCACATAAGCCCGTAGATTAAATGTTCACATCCTAGTGATATTGAAGGCCCAAAAAAAATCCCACACAACTAAAACAGTCTCCTTAGGCTGCTAGGCACGAATTCTGAGGAACAAAACACGATTTTCATTGTTGTGAACGATGGGTGATTTCTTTTTAATTGTTTTTATATTTTAATTTGTATTAGAGATTGAGTATTCTGTTGATTAGTTTTAATGAAGAACTATATAGTGACAGTGTTTGATTTCTTCATTATTATGATTTGCTAAATATTCTTGTGATCATACCTAGGTGTAGAGTTTTCAGTGTCTTGATTGTTTCTTGTTTGTTTATGTATCATAGAAGTGGTTTAGTTGGTAAATCAAGTCTGGTTTAGTTTCTGTGTAGAAGATTCACACATCACAACCATTAACTGTGAATGAATCCGGTAATTCGCACGTTATAACCATTTAAGTTAGAACTCGGGTTATCACAGGCTATTCCTTCGCACCGTCCCTCTTAACGACGTCCTAGTTAAGCAATCAAGAACAGTTTAGATTTTGCAAACTTGAACCCTAGGTGTGATGATATCTTTATTTATTATTTTTCTCATTATTAATCTTTATTTAAAATCAAAAAACAACTTTTACACTTTTTAGCTTTTTAGATAATTTAGTTTAAAAAACCGGAGAAAACTTCTAACACTAACCACATGCTCCTCGTTGATACGATAGCCGACTTACCCTATCTACCTAGGTTAATAAGGTTTTTGGATGACCTCAACGACTCTCATGATACTTCACTTGTCCACTCGGGCTACCGAGGGGTTTAAAATGCTTGTTGCATACGATAAATGCAACCGTGATTCCTACGAAATTGAGTTTTAGGATTTTTATTTTTATTTTGTTTTTTTTTAAATTGATTATTTTTATATGAATTTGAACTCAAAATGTTGCATTGGGGACAATGCAATACTTTAAGTTGGGGTAGGGGGTTACTAGGTTTTGATTCAAATTCGTGGTTTTTAAGTCTCGTTTAATTTTTAAGAAAAAATGCAAATTTTTAAATTTTTTGTGTTTCTATTCGCGTTGAGAAGCTTGCTTCTACACAAAATTTGATAAGTTTTACATGTTAATGCAATAGACTTTAAGATCATCACTACACTTAAAGATCTCGCCACAACTATGAAATCAGGTGAACCCGATTCTTTTCCAAGTTTGGTTAAAAATGAGTAATGTTTGTGTGTTTGCATGCTAGTTTAGTTTTGTAAGGTCATGTGTATATTTTTGCATTATGGTGTGTGAGTAAATTGAGTTGTGATTGGTGCTAAAAAGATTACTGTCCATGAAAAAGAGTTTTTGCATAAATGGAAATTTATAGAAAAATTGGTAGGTTGATGCTTATACATGAAGTGGACTTCTAGGGCTGGAAATGCATCTGACTTGTGATATGTTGGTAGGCTCGACCGAAACTTATGAACACCAATGTGCGTGCAATGACCTTAATCGAATCTATGTGTTTAGTGTCTCATCCCGGTATGCACGGTTTAAAAAACTGAGTCCCAACAAAAATAGGATGCAAGTGGTATTTATACCTAGTATTCATTTCTCACACACCATGTTTCTACTGTTATGACAGCACCACCTTATAAAATTGGTAGTTCTATATTGAAAAAAAAGAAAAAAAGACCGTTGAAAAAATATTGAAATAAAAAAATAGAATAATAAAAAGAAAGAAACAAAAAAAAAAGAAAAAAAAGAGAAAAAATATATTGAGAAAATAATGGGAGGTAAGTCCCGGATATCACATAGAAGGAAAAATGAATGGACTTAATCTCTATTGTGTCATAATGGTTGTGCATGGTCTCTTCAAGTTGGGAGTTAGTGATTCCTCAAGAAACCATGAGGTTGGGTAGGTCTTGCTATGTATGCTCGGGTGTGCGGATGGCTAAACACGACGGTAATCTTGTACAATTTTAAGCACAGTTCACTTGGTTGGGATAAGACGGGTTCAGTTTAAAGTGGATCAAATATATTGGCAATCATTGTTAATGTAGCGTCATGTCCCTGTTTAAAGCGTATTGTGATAAGACTGGCTTACTGATTATGATTCCATTGCATCTCTTTTTCGGGACTGAATTGGTTTAAGTTGGGAAATATGATGAGTGGTGTCTAAATACACTTTAGTTTGTATTATTTCCCTATTAAATGCACCGATATAACTCATAAACATATAACTTCGACTATTTATTAGTGTTTAGTGAGTTTTGAAGAAATTAAACTAGAAATGGTATGGTTAGTTTAAATTTAAAATGAATAAATTAATCTAAATATGATTGTTATTTGTTTTATATTATCATCTAGTTGAAATATTATTTTCATGTTGCAGCACATCAACTCTTGAAAATCAAAGAATTAGGTGGAGCTCAAATTTTATCAATACTAAATTGTTGGTTGTCACATGAGAAGGAAAATAAATTAGATGGGATTTATAGCTGGTGATTGGATCGACAGGTGAAGCCTAAGTGAACCAGGCCATTTGCAATTCTTTGTGGCCCATTAATATTTGGGCTACACATAAGCCCGTAGATTAAATGTTCACATCCTAGTTAGATTGAAGCCCCAAAAAATCCAACACAACTAAAACAAGGGAATCAATTTATCTTGGGGATAGATTCACGGCAGAAGGTTTAGCGCATCAGGGGCAACAACCTCCTTGACTGCTATGCACGTATTCCAAGGAACAAAACAAGATTTTCATTGCTGTGAACGATGAGTGATTTCTTTTTAATTGTTTTTCTATAAGTTTGTATTAGAGATTGAGTATTCGGTTGATTAGTTTTAATGAAAAATTATATAGACAGTGTTTGATTTCTTCATTATTATGATTTGCTAAATGTTCTTGTGATCATACCTAGGTGTAGGGTTTTCAGTGTCTTGATTGTTTCTTGTTTGTTTATGTATCATAGAAGTGGTTTAGTTGGTAAATCAAGTCTGGTTTAGTTTCTGTGTAGAAGATTCACACATCACAACCATTGACTGTGAATGAATCCGGTAATTCGCACGTTATAACCATTTAAGTTAGAACTCGGGTTATCACAGGCTATTCCTTCGCACCGTCCCTCTTAACGACGTCCTAGTTAAGCAATCAAGAACAGTTTATATTTTGCAAACTTGAACCCAGGGGCGGAACTATGGGAGGGTCAGGAGGGTCCGTTGACCCTCCGGCGAGCTGAAACTTCTTTAATACGAGTATATACCTTTGTTGTTCTTTTTATAGATTGACCCTCTCAAATTGTTGCCATAGTGATGACGAGATGAAAAGAAATGAGGGAAAATAATGTGGCCGGAATTATTTTTGGTCGCCGGCGGTGACTCTGGTCTAGCTATGAAGAAGATGACTTGCAAGAAAATGTGTTTTTATGGTGGAGAAGGAAAAATAAAGAAAATAACTCTTTTACTTTTACTGGGAATATGTGATATTGGGAAAGAAAACTATGAAAGAAAGACAAAAAAAATTATTGTTTTTATTTTTAAAATAAAATTTAAGTCTAAAATTGATATTAATATTTCCCTCCACCGTCGTTTTTTAAATTTTACTTATCGTTTTCCTTTGTTCAAATTTATTCAATGTAACTTTACTTATTATTATGTTTAATTTAATCTTTTCTTCTCCTTCAATTTTTATATTTATTAAAATCTTTATTATGAAGTTGGTATATTTATTACAAATAATTAAATTTATAAATTTATGCAATATGTAGCTTACTTTTTCTAATTAGAATATTTTGTGGTTTTAGATTGTAGATGTAAATTTTATATAACTTATTTGTATTTATGTTTTAGGATATGTGATGCATGGTAGAAAAGTATAAGAATTATATAACAAATTTATATAAATCTTTTGTGCATCACGTTTGTCAAGCAATTCGTTTTGCGTCTCGCGCCGTCACTATGAACCCTATTTCTTTTATAGGTCTCAAGCTTTTTAAAAAACATGTGAATCGAAGGCAATAGGTTTTGTGTGACTGTAGATTATGTGTAAATCAAATGAATAAAATGAACTATTAGCACACTTTTGAATATAAAATAAGTTTCTATTGCGACCCTCCAGTTAAAAAATTCTGGTTCCGCCACTGCTTGAACCCTAGGTGTGATGATATCTTTATTTATTATTTTTCTCATTACTAATCTTTATTTAAAATCAAAAAACAACTTTTACACTTTTTAGCTTTTTAGATTATTTAGTTTAAAAAATCGGATAAAACTTCTAACACTACCGCATGCTCCTCGTGGATACGGTACTCGACTTACCCTATCTATCTAGGTTAATAAGGTTTTTGCATGACCCCAACGATAGATCATCGCTAGAGGAAAAATAAAAGGAACAATGAAGTAGTTCATTTATGACGTCACGGGAGATGTCAAATGTATGGTATACAATCAAAATATTAAATGACAAGGTTGTATGTCATAAAAGCGATTTAGAATCATGATTTCAAGATGCAAAAAAATCTGATAACATATTTTGATACGATTAAACAAAAGGATCTTATTTGGTAAAGCCATTATTGCATTTTTACAAAGACACAAGCCGCATGAATGAAAGATATGGTAGGACTTGCCCGAATAAACAATTCGTATTTAGTATCCGGTGTTCAATAAAGTCAGGCTACATTATGCAGTCCAGGGGCGGAACTAGAAATTTTTTTTAGGGGGTCCACAAATTTTTTTACGGAGTCACTAGTTTTAGATGTTTCAGTTTCATATAAACGTACATAAAAAATTTTGGTATATTACTTACTAAATAGTTTTTAATGTAGGCGCACGTAGCGGCACGACATTGCGAGTAAAGAAAAATAACCGACTAAAAAAAACTATACATGATTTGATAAAAAATATATACCGTAACATTGATAGCGATATAATAGTAAATGGATAAAAATGAAGAGAAAAGAAAAATTAACATGAAAAACAGAAATAATATGACAAAATGTTTGCTTATTTAAAAAGTCTATATTTTTATATATTGTAATATTTCATTATAAAAAGAGATTAAGATTAAGAGTAAACTACGGATTACGTCCTTTATAGTTATTGAAATTATGGAATTTAACCTTTCTAAAAACTAATTACACGAGACAACCTTTAAAGTTATTTTCTTTTCAGAAATTGACATTTTCACTAACTGACATCCAAATTAACCGTTAAGTGGGCACATGATTGGCACATGCTAGGGTAAAAAGGTAATTTTACCCTAAAAAAAACCCAACACCTATAATCCTGATCGTTTTATTTTATTTTATAATTTAAAAAAAACAACAATCTCACAATCATCTTCTTTCCTTTATAAAGACCCGATTTTTAGGTCCTCTACATCTTTAAAATCTTGAACCATTATCTCTTTTTCAATATTCAAAATCCCCAACACATTCATCTATCTCGACCCCGTGAACTGTGAAGCATTCTCTCTATTTTTTTTCTTTCAAAATCTCGATCCCTTCATCTTTGTACATTCCAATCATCTCGATCCGCCTCGAGTTAAAAGTATGAAAATAATCGTTTTCCTTAAAACTAACATGAGCATCATTTTTCTTTACATCAATTTTAATACTTGATCAGGATGAGTGAAATTGCCCCCATGATTTAAAGGTAACATGAAATTGAATCTATGTTCCTTAAAACTAAATTCAAAGAAGCAACATTCATAAGCTTACGGTACACAGCTTCAATTTCATCTGGAAGGAGTGATGAGCGAATGATCGATTTTTCCATTGTTCCCAATTTCTTGGAGGAGCAAGCGTTTAATCAGGGGGTGGTTTTATGGGATCATAATTCAAAAGAAATAACGGTCTATCAATTTTTAAAGGTTTATCACGACGGGGTTTTTTTAAGGGTAAAATTACCCTTTTATCCTAGCATGTGCCAATCATGTGCCCACTTAACGGTTAATTTGGATGCCAGTTAATGAAAAGGTCCAATTATGAAAAGAAAATAACTTTAAAGGTTGTCTCGTGTAATTAGTTTTAAGAAAGGTTAAAATCCATAAATTGATAACTTAAAAAGTATGTAATCTGTAATTTACTCTAAGATTAATGTATTTGAAAAGAATGTGTCTATAATGAAAGTAAATAATACCCCATTTACTCTCCTCATTTATAGCACTAAAATTAATAAAGAAAGCTGAGAAAAATAAAAAAATGTTGAGCACAAGATTTGAACTTGCACCACTTCAAAATCAAGCAAGGGATCTTACCACCAAGCTAGTTGTTTGCTTGGTTTTATTTTCACAAACTAAGTATTTATTAACTCCTCTTCACAATTTTTTTTTATAAAAAAAAATCGTTCACATAATTTCCACTTTGCGTACGAGGTTGAGGGGATCCACGGGGACCCCCTGGGCCTAATATAAATCCGCCCCTGATGCAGTCTATCTAGAGTTTAAACAACTCATAGAAAATATGCCTATGTTCAAATGTTAATACGTTTAAAATATCTTTGAATATAGATTCTAAATGTCCGCAGTCGATCAAATTCATGGGAATAAATTTGAATTAAGACTGTTGTGTACTCTGATTGTTCATATGATGAAAGCTCAAGGTGTTGAGAACCAGAATTCACATATATCTATTGGAGAATAATATTGGATGTAACTCGTTTCAAAACTGTCTTCATGGATCCAAGTCACAAGAAGTTTTGAAAACGATATGATTGTTATATCATTTGACGTGATATTCATACTAGAACTAACGTTAGTGTAAGTTTGTTCTTTGATCTTATCTAACGCTACACCATAAAAGGGTAGTAATACTGCTATTTGCTTGGGAATGAGCTTCAAAGCTAAGAGGGAGTTCTAACTATTATCAAAATAGTGTTATATTGTTTTCTTTTTAGTTTTTCAGTGTAATCCAGGTGAAAATCATAAAAGAAGAAAAAAACACTCAAAAATTAAGAAAATATGAAGACTTCGTGATTTTGTGCCAAGACCCAAGCTATGACCTTGCAAGATGGACATGATGCCCGCATACGACCTTCTCTCGATTCAAGATAAAATGGTAACAACAAGACTCAACCACATCTCGAAGCACAACTGCTGGAAGACAACGGTGTGCTCAGCAACCGCTGAAAACTTAGTAGGAGCATATCTCGAGCTAGAAAATGAGTTAGGGGGTTCATAAATAGTGAATTTCGAGTATCTCGACGAGAGGAAGAAGATTTTGAGGTCAAATTGGCATGATTATAAGTTGGAAAAGGCCCGTGTAATACTTTAGCACGCCCCATGCTAAAGTCCCCAGAAGCACAGACCGTGGCCACTGTCAGGCATGGCCATGTCTGCACGGAATGGCCCCCGTCTGCATGACATGCCCCGTGCCTACGACAGACACGTCCCGTGCCTCTGACAGACACACCCCATATCAAACTCCCTGGATGCCTATAAATACCTCCAATGTTCACCATTTCAACTTGCTCATCTCTTCCCCCCATTCTTTAGTTATAACTTTGTTTTTCTCTTGAGCGATTTGGCGTTTTTATATTTTTGTAAGTCAAGTTTATAAGAACATTAACTTAAGTAACTTTTTCAAAGTATTTGTCTATGACTCTTTCTTTTTCTCTTAAGCAAATCTTTAAAGCCATGTTTGGCTAAACTCTTATACTTACTTGGGATGTAACAAAACTTTGATGGGTTGGTTAATGACTTTATAAACTCGCTTAAGGTGTGTTTAATGACTTTATGAAAAAACCCTTTTTATTGAAAGTTTATTATTGATCTTTTGAACCAAACGTGCTCTACGTATCACAGACCATTTGAGGAGTCAAAATCTCATCAAACGGACTTGTGACACCCGGTTAGGGGATGATGCATGATCCTTCTGGTGACTCGTGCCCCATGCTACATGATACGTTCGGGGTCCTTATCGTCTATGTAAGCAAACCCGGCTGACCACGCATGTGTGGGCTGAAAGTATTTGGTTAGGAATGCTGGTTGGTAATATTTTGTCACTTCACGGAAGCCGAGATGGTATGTGTTTGTGAACTTGGCTCTGGTTATGCCGGACGTGCATGCGTGAGAGCGGTGCATGAAAGAACGGACCTTAGTCCCTTAAAAAGATAATTTTCATAATAAAATATCTGGACGCAGGGTTGTTCCCCCTGCTGGTTTATGACAGCGTGCCGAGTATGGTGTGTTGGCTTAAGAGGGGGCCCCATAACTAAATGGCATTACACCACGACATATGTTCACTAGCAGCACAGTTCCCCGGGGTTCGTACTCCTCGCAGACGATCACCCGGGAAAGTAGTGATACTAGATTTGAGGCTGTGAGGCGGTCTAGTTGCATGCTAGTGAATAATCTTAAGAAAGGATTATAAATACTCATTGATTAAAAATACTCATTTAACCTTCTTCAACCATGTTAAAAGCACTGATTTGGTAATTGTTTCCTAATTCCACAATTTGATATGGTAATTGTTTGCTAAATGCTACTCTCAATGTGTAAAAAAGTAGTCTTTCTTTTTCAAAGGTAACTGCTTTCATTTCCTCTCTCCCCATTTAGGTCTCAATCTTATGTGATCTACTCTCTCATGATCCCATCTGAAGGCTGATTTTCATGACTATCACATCAAAATATATATCCTAGCTGCTTGTTACAAACTCTTAATTATCATCAATGATATATGTATTTACAATAGGTTTGGTAATATGTATGTATTTAACTTGTAAAGTTTGACCCTCTAATTTGGGGACCCGTTTGTTGATATGGTATAAGGGTCGACCCGTTTTGTAATATGTTTAAACCCGTTTGGTGATTTTTTTTTTGTTCTATTGTTATTAACTATACATATTAATTTTATGTGTTTACAGAATCAGGTGCTAGGCCACTTTCCAAGTTTAATCGAGGACTTTTGGAAGTTTAAATCCAAAAATGGGGCCGTCCCATTGCCGCCTTTGGCTCAAGAACAATATGTAAGAAATTAGTTTTAGTTGAAACACAAAATTCTCAAAAACATAAGTATTTATATGACATCGATTATTCTTTTGTTTTGTAACTATACAGGATCGAATGAATGAGTTGTTGAGACAACAAGATGGTGTCGCAAACCCGATGAGCGAGAAGCAGATTCTCGAAGAGGTATTGGGTACAAGAACCGGCTTTAATCGGGGCCGGGGATATATTGTACCTGGTGTGGCCCGACACCTTTCCTCATTGCCCTCGTCCGGACCATCTACATCTACTAATACTCCGGGACGTGTCTATACACAAGAAGAAGTGGATGCGATGATGTCAAAGGCACAAAAAGAAATGTCAAAGGCACTAAAAGAACAAGACCGCCTCAAACGACAATTGCAATGTGTTGTGAAAGGTTTGGCTGAAAATGACATTGATATCGTGTTCGAGGAGGAGGATGAGGAGGATGAGAGCACCGACTAGATTATATATCATAATTAGGTTGTTTTAAGTTTCATGACATTTGTTTTTATTTGTAATCTAAACTTGTAGTTTGCATCTTCATCGGATTATATTTTGAAACAATATGTTGATGATGTTATTTTGATTGAAACTTAGATGATGGTGTAGTATATTCTGGAAAACTGTGTTACAAATGTAGTTTTCGACCCAGAAAAATTCTGGGCGGGAAGCTGTATTTGCAGCAGAAATCTGTTGGAAATGTGTCTGGTCTATTGCCAGAACATAGTCCTCGCTAAATCTTTTTGCAAGGACGTCTTGAATTTCTAGTAAAAAAATTTTAAAACCTATTGCCAGGACGAAGTCCTCGCTATAGGTATTTTATAATATTTATAAATTCCTATCGTATATACTTCTTTAGCGCGCGTATGTATAAAAGTACGTATGTACACATAAATTAAGAGAAATTAATTTTTTTATAACGATCCTACAGCGAGGACTTCGTCCTGGCAATAGAGTAAATTTAATTTCTTTTCTCTTTTTTCTTTTTCTGATAGGGGTCCTCGCTGTATGTATACGAGGTCCTCGCAATAGGCCTTTAGCGACCGGGCTACGGCTAGGAACTTTTAGCGAGGACCTGTCCTCACTATAGGTATATTGTGAGGACTTTTTGATCTACAGCGAGGACATAAGTCCTCACTATAGGTCCGTTTTCTTGTAGTG
>JBCNJP010000009.1:35439933-35481404 GCA_039602395.1 Deinandra increscens subsp. villosa
GCTTTGCTTCTGTGTGATGAACTAACCCCAAGGTAACATTCAATTATTTACTTTTTTTTATAAACAACAAGTAAGGACAAACACTTTTGTCCCTTCCCTTTTTCTTCTTCTGCTCGATGAACAACCAAGCAACATCACACTCACCTTTTCTTCTTTCTCTTTTTGTCATGAACCACAAACCCCCACCTCCATAAACCACCGCCTAGAGAAACCACTTTTCTTTTTCACGGGTATACACCACCACCAAAGAACCGCCATCACCTTCAACACCCACCACCACCGCCTCTAACAACCACCACCATGACCCACCGTCTCCTCCTTTTAGGTGAAACAACCACAACCACCCAAAACCCCCACCGCCACCTTTCTTCATCCCCCTTCCCCTCTCATTTCCGGCCTACCGAGCACAACCACAACCCCACCACCATCATCAACAACCCCACGCCACCACTACCTCCTGCCGCTGCTGTGCCACTTCCGACCGCCACCCTTTTCTTCTTTTTTTTTCTCCTCTCGAGACCACCCACCCACCTCCTTCCCTTCTTTTCTCCGGCCAAGAAACCAACCATCACACCACCACCCTCGCCGCTAGGAACCACCACCACCATTTCCGGAACTGTTGTTGTGCGCCACTGCCACTGCTGCCGTCGCTGGGCTGCTGCCACCGCCGTAGTTGCTGCTGTCCCGCCACAGCGAACCGCCACCCGCACCGCCACCTTCCTCCATGCTCACGGTCTTAACCCCATTCACGTTGTGAGTCTTTTTAACCGGTTTCATTTACATTTCTTAAACATTATTAACATCCCGAATGATCAACCGGGTCTTGACAACGAACCCTTTAAATGTGAAGTTTTCTAACGAACGTAAACACCTAACTACATCTCTATAAAAAACCTTAAGGTTATAAAGTTTAAAAATGTGGGTTTGTGGATGATTTTATGATGACTATAAACTCTAGCATAATTGCATGTTAATATTATCATGTTACAATTAGTAAAGATTGTTATTATCATGAGATAATATGTTGAAACTTACTAGAATTATTGATTGTAATTTTAGTGGTTAATCATCTTATATTGGTTTAATATTAACTAATAATAAGCTTTCATGGACTAAATAGTGATTAGAGACATGCAAGAACTTATATATATACTAAATTGATGATTTGGTTATATTCACTTGATGGTTTATGTTATTACATGGATTATATAAGTTTTAATAGGTTATAGTTGCTAGGATTGATTATTGTTATGACATAAAATGATAAGAATTATTAGTAGTGACTTATGTTGTGAATCATCTTGTTTATGGATTTATACTTGCTAATGACAAGTATTTATGGACTAGATAATGTGTTGAAAACACTTATGGACTATCTTGGACATTATGATGAATTTATAAAAAGGTTGGACATAAAATGATAACATAAAACCATTTAAATGAATTTTTATGGATAAAATATAAAAACTAGTGATTTTATAAATTACTTGGATATTTAAACCATAAAAATATCACGATAATCATTTTTATATAAAATGGTCACATTTTATAAAAATATCATTTCTAAAACAAAAGACTAAAAAGTCTTGTTTAGATTTTGTAAAAGAAATAAAATGGATAAAATATATATAGATATATTTTATACAAATGGAAACATTTTATGTAAGTGAATTTCTATAAAAAGTCTTTTATTTAAAACCCTAACTTTGTTTAATAAATAAAGTTATTTAAAAATGATTTTATAAAAATAAAATCAAAAGACTTATAGAAACTATGAAAAGCATATTTTAAATATTTTTGATTATTTTAAATGAATCAAAATAATCAAAACGTTTTAACCGGATCAAATGTTTATTTTTAAACGTTTGAAATTGAAACGAAATCTTTAAACGATTTAAAACGTTTTACGACGTAACGAATCGTAAATAATTATTTTCAACAAATAATTATCTTTACGAATTTTAGAAACCCTAATTTGAGTTAAAATCATTTTGGTTTGTTAATATAATTATATTTAATAATAATTATATTTACATTAACTCAAAACCCTGGTTTTCAAAACATGAGTTTAATATTGAAATAACCTTTAATATTTACCTACTTGTGTTTAATCATTAAATCTTTAACTTGTAATAATTTGATAAATTATTCCAACAAGTTAGAATAATTATTTCAATAATAATTATCAACTCTAGTTATATATATTATAACTTACCGCGATTAACTATTCAATCGATCAAGCGAACCTAAAAATAATAATAAATATTATTATTTTACAGAATGTTCAAGACTTGATCGAACTGATCTTTATGATACGTTATCGCATGTTCATTACTTGTATTCAATGTACATAAATGCCTTCATACATGAACATTAGCATTTACTGATTTTAAACTGACTAACTGATGGGTTTTCAAAACGCTACAAACGGGATTATACGTCAAGACTTGACCGGTATCATTTGGGTAACGTTCATTACTCAAATGATTATGTGGACCCTTATGCATGTTGTCTTATGTTTTATTAGGACTTTACTTGCTACTTGCCACTCGGCAATTCATCATTACCGCTGAATCAAGTGAGTTTCACGGCCCCTTTTCTTTATAACTGTTTTACACTTATGGGGGAGAAATCATGAACTGATAAAATGCTTTTTACTTAATGTTATGGTTTACCTGTTAGCCGTATGACTACATGTTCCATTCTGTATCCCAAACAACTGGTACTTTATCGTTATCAACGTTAGTACAACTGAATCCCACTATTAATTGAATTCGATTAGTTCTGCTCGAAACGATAACTAGTGAATAGATCTATTTGGGTTCACAACCCTGCCCAGATTGGTAGCTCCAATCCTGACTTCGTACATTGTCAATGGGTACACATCAGTTATTCTTGCCTGTTCGGTATTCTTGGGATAGAATGCTATGAGTGGGTAATCCGTTAGTATTCGAATTTGAGGTTCATGGTAGGATCTTACAACCACGACAGTAAACCAACGTAACATTTAAGTATGCCGTAAACTATTATCCCAACATGCCGTAAACTGTTATCCCAACATGCCGTAAACTGTTATTCCAACATACCGTAAACTGTTATTTCAACATACTGTAAACTGTTTTTACAAACTTACCATAGAATCATAAACCTGTAAACCTCACCAACTTTATGTTGACCTTTTAAAACTCATGATTTCTCAGGTATCTAAGCTTATCATGGAAGACGTGCAAATGGGGCTTCAGTGTAACTTTCGACCCTGCTTTACCGGAGTCGTAGTCCCGACCTATATTAAATAAACTGCTTTATGATTTCAATATCAAACTAAGACTTTCATTCAAATGTAAGACAATATCATTTCACCACGACTTTCCGCTGCAACATAAATGGTATTATGTTTTAAATGATGTTTGAATTTTGTAGAAGTTGTTCTGTATATCTGCGACTATGATTTCGTCTCGCTCACACCCAAATCCGTTGACCGGGGTATGACACAAACTCCCTGGATGCCTATAAATACCTCCAATGTTCACCATTTCAACTTGCTCATCTCTTCCCCCCATTCTTTAGTTATAACTTTGTTTTTCTCTTGAGCGATTTGGCATTTTTATGTTTTTGTAAGTCAAGTTTATAAGAACATTAACTTAAGTAACTTTTTCAAAGTATTTGTCTATGACTCTTTCTTTTTCTCTTAAGCAAATCTTTAAAGCCATGTTTGGCTAAACTCTTATACTTACTTGGGATGTAACAAACCTTTGATGGGTTGGTTAATGACTTTATAAACTCGCTTAAGGTGTGTTTAATGACTTTATGAAAACCCTTTTTATTGAAAGTTTATTATTGATCTTTTGAACCAAACGTGCTCTACGTATCACAGACCATTTGAGGAGTCAAAATCTCATCAAACGGACTTGTGACACCCGGTTGGGGGATGATGCATGATCCTTCGGGTGACTCGTGCCCCATGCTACATGATACGTTCGGGGTCCTTATCGTCTATGTAAGCAAACCCGGCTGACCACGCATGTGTGGGCTGAAAGTATTTGGTTAGGAATGCTGGTTGGTAATATTTTGTCACTTCACGGAAGCCGAGATGGAATGTGTTTGTGAACTTGGCTCTGGTTATGCCGGACGTGCATGCGCGAGAGCGGTGCATGGAAGAACGGACCTTAGTCCCTTAAAAAGATAATTTTCGTAATAAAATATCTGGACGCAGGGTTGTTCCCCCTGCTGGTTTATGACAGCGTGCCAAGTATGTTGTGTTGGCCTAAGAGGGGGCCCCATAACTAAATGGCATTACACCACGACATTTGTTCACTAGCAGCACAGTTCCCCGGGGTTCGTACTCCTCGCAGACTATCACCCGGGAAAGTAGTGATACTAGATTTGAGGCTGTGAGGCGGTCTAGTTGCATGCTAGTGAATAATATTAAGAAAGGATTATAAATACTCATTGATTAAAAATACTCATTTAACCTTCTTCAACCACTGGTACGTTCTCCCAAGTAATATTAACTTCGATTTACAAAACTAAAAACACCATCTTATTTTATATTTATTTTCTTTTCTTATTATTATTTTAGTTTAATTAACCTTTTTATACTTAATAGATTTGGTTAGACGTTAATAGAGATAAAGTATCAAGAGCCCTCCTTTTTCTTGTGTCCTTGAATGATCTCGGTCAAGTTACCACTACTATACTGCTCCACGATTGGTGCACTTGCCCATGTTATGTGGTGAAATAGTAGTTGTTTAAGTTTATCGTGTTTATAAGTTTAAAAGCTTATGCAACAAAGGTGACACTAAAACTGCTATATTTTTATATACACCTCACATCACACTATTGTCAAAGGGAATCTGTGTTTCTCATGAAACTAGAAGTTGAACATCTTGGCGCCCTCATAGACTCAAACTGGTTTGAATGTGTGGTCACACTCGAACTAAGAGTAGTTCGTCAACCACTTTGAATCTGAAACGAGAATAAGAATATTTGAACGAAGTATAAGAATGAAATAAGATCTATGTCTCATGTTCTTCAGATGTTCTATACAGAAAGGAAATTCGATAAGGATTACCACTGCTAGACACCATTAAGCAAAGAATTGCTTGAACATTTAGAGAATAGTTGATGAGATAAACTGATAAACTATGTAATACCTTGCTGGTAACTGATAGATACAACTAGGTGTCTTCCTCTGTCTAAGTTAGAAAATAATCGTAAATCATCCAAGTGGGAGTTTGTTGGATTTGAGACGTCTGACTTTTGATTATTTAACGTTGCCATAAAGGTACGGACCAAAAGTTACACTTTGGACGAAGAAAAAGTTGTAATATTTAGTGTTTTAATATTACTGATCACAAATAAAGATTTATTACGACAAATCATTATTTAGTGAAATACTGATTATATTATATGTTTTGAGAAATGATTAATTTGACAAATAAAACGGTGATCGTTGAAAAGTTAAACGAGATTTAGTTTGTTATTAGTTAATGAATTAAACAGTGAATTTTATTTGGAATAAAGTCACATCAAAATTGTTTTGATTATGCGGAGAATAATCGTTATTCGTTTTATGGTGAATAGATTTAATTTGTAAGATAAATCAAATAGAACTATTATTATTATTAAATTGTTTTAGTTAATTAAAAACTTTTTAATTAAATAGTTAATTAAAATATGATGATTAGTTACAAAAGTTGTATGGGGTTTATTTTGTCTAAATAAACTTAACAGGATATTAACTTCATTAAAAGTTAACGTAAGGTTAATAATCTAAGGAGAAAGATCAACCTATGGTGGAACAAAGAACCTCTATGGATTTCTTAGACCCAACACAGTTGTAGCACCTATGGCAAATCCGGTAAATCGGTGGGAAATTTTTCAATATATAGACTGGACTCGGTAAGGCTAGTTAGGCCCATTAGGCCCATTTAGAGATATGCGGCCCAATAAAGGCCCAATCCACATAACCGATGTTCGGATAAATTGTTAGAAGTATTCTAATAGATCTTTATCCAATTAGAAACGTTGTAGAATGATAGAAGCTGAGTTCGGGTTAAAATGGTAAAGATCGTTGTTTAATCGGATAACGTACCGGATAACCAACATTATCATAAATACGTTGAGTTGATAAACTATGACGATGATTATATTAACATGGATGTTAATATTCATCAGAAAGACAGTACGGATAATTACAGGCGTAGTGCATGTGCGGAAACGATAACCGACGTTTAACGTGCGTATGTCACTGGCAGTGACAGAAAGGTCACTGAGATGAGATTAGGGTGTCTGGTATTGTCAGATACTTGATAATTTATGTTCCGATTGTTAGAAAGAATAATCGTGAGGTTCGGTGCGAGAAACTGTAAAATCAGTAAACCATCACGCGATAGCAACCGAAATCGTTTATTTAACTGTTGAGATGGTTTTAACGGCTTTGTAAGGTTTTAAACACTTTCCCGAGTATTTACTAAGAATTACAGTCGTATTGATATATTCGGTTAGCAAAACAGTGATGAACGACACTCACGTCTAATTCGCGCTTTATATCGCGCGTATAACCGAATATTCACCAAATTATGTTTAATCTGACGTATTAAACATTTTGAGAATATTTATGGAAGTTTTATAATATTTCATTCATAAGGGACTAATCATTTACGAGAAATGAGATGTTAAATATTTAACGTGTCCAGAAATCGCGGTATATACCAGTTAGTTTAAGTGTGCACCACACTTTAAAACCCTAAGTATAAATAGCTCTTAGTTTGTCCCTTTCCCCGTTTGTGCTCACCCACTCACCCGAAAACTCCCTCAAGAGTTTAAAGCCGACAACCCTTTTCCAGGGATGTTTCCGGCCGGCTAGGCGGTGGTCCGGCGATGGTGTACCATTGGTTTTGCGGTGGCGAGCTACCAAGTCACTCCAACTCTCCTTTTTTCTTTCCCGATTTCGAATCTGTAAACTCCAAGGATTTTTCTGGTCTCAAGCACCGGTGAGGTAGGTAACAGAGGCGATAGTAGTTAGGGCTTCGCCGCCATGCAGTGGCGGCGACACGTTTCTTGTATGCACCACGACTCAAATGTCATAATATCTCTCTCTCTCTCTCACTCTCTCTCTCTCTCTCTTTATCCTTCTCTACATGCGGCAGCTAGTGCTTGGGGCTGACCCGCAACCCCATTCGCACTCCGACGACCTTGTTGTTATGATTTCCGACGACCTCAGCCGCGTACGGGTACGTGGGGTTCAAATTTGTTGGTATACTTTCATTTCAACTCGAACCCCACTTTCTAAATCCTCGATCTATACATGCATGTTGCAGATTTGTGTACTTGATGATGTTTAATGACTTGTGATGCTGATGGTTGGCGGTCAGTGGCGAATTAGAGCGGTTTTAGGGATTTCCGGCGGTGACCATGGTCTCCGACCGCCGGAACAATTATGGATAATGGTAAATGATGGTGGCCGTTATAGAAATGCTTTTGGGTGTGTTTGGATGTGAATTGGGACTGTTTAGAGTAAACGCGGTAGAGTCACCCGGTTAACACAGGTTGACTCAGTCAGCAATCTGATCAATGATTTTCATGGGTCAACCAAAGTCGGAATAAAAAACCAAGCTCACAGTATTGTTCATGGTGAAAAATATCGCGGGATAGACTACTCATTCGTGAAAATCTAAAATGTTTACGGATAACCGGGTCCGGGTTCACGTACTGACCGAAGGTATACCGTGTTTCTATACATTATTATCATCTTAATGATAATACATGTGAAACGAGAGAAACGTATTTAATAATCTAAGAGTTAAATTTATAAAATAAAAAGTTAAGGAAATATCTAAATATATAGTTATGATTTTATGTAAAATAAAACTGGTTGATCGAGAGATACAGTTAATATAATTTAACTCTTAAGATAGATAATATAATTTAACTATTAAGGGTAGTTAATATAATTTAACTATTAAGGATTAACTAGAATCCCCAACACTGATATTCTTGCATTCCGTGGGAATGGTGGGTGGAGAATACTGTATAATTTTTTTCGCATCACGCAAGGATAACTAATCATTGATGTTCGTATCGTTAGAAAGAATAATCGTGAGGTTCAGTGCGAGAAACGGTGAAATCAGTTAACCGGTTAGTCACATGATATTAACCGAAATCGATTGTATAACTGTTGAGATGGTTTTAATGGTTCTGTAAGGTTTTAAACACTTTCCTGAGTATTTACTAAGAATTACAGTTGTATTGATATATTTTGTTCACAAAACGGTGATGAACGACACTCCTGTCTAATACGCGCCTTATGCCGTGCGTATAACGAATATTCACCAGATTATGTTTAATCTGACATATTAAATTTTCAAGAATAAAAATGGAGGTTTTATAATATATTTCAGTCATAAGGGACTAATCTTTTATGAGAAATGAGATGTTAAATATTTAACATGTCCAAATATTGCGTTATATACCAATTAGTTTAAGTTTGCATAACACTTTAAAACCCTAAGTATAAATACCTCTCATTTTGTCCCTTTCCCCATTTGTGCTCACCCATTCACCTGAAAACTCTCTCAAGAGTTTAAATTCGGCAGCCTTTTTCGGTGATGTCTGCGGCTGGTCAAGCGGTGGTCCGATGACGAAGTTCCAGTGGTTTTGCGGCGTCGAGCTACCAAGTCACTCCAAACTCTCACTTTTCTTTCCTAATGACGAATCTGTGAACCCCGAGGCTTTTTCTGATCAAAAGCACCAGTGAAGTAGGTAATAGAGGTGGTGGCGGTTAAGGCTTCGCCGCCAGGCGGTGGTGATGGCTCGTTTCTTGTGTGCTCTAGTGACTCAGATGTCGCGACTCCTCTCTCTTTCTCCTTCTCTACATGCAGTGACTAGTGATTGGGGCTGACCTGCAACCCCAGCCACACTTTGGCAACCTTACTGTTACAATTTCCAGGTCCTCAGCCGTGTACGGGTAAGTGGGGTTCAAATCTGTTGGTATTCTTTCATCAAACTCGAACCTCACTTTGTAAACCCCTGCTCTATACATGCATGTTACAGCTTTGAGTGCTTGATGATGTTTAATGACTTGTAATGTTGATGGTTGGTTGTTAGTGGCGATTCACAGCGGTTTTAGGGAGTTTCGGTGGTGACCATGGCCTTCGGCCGTCGAAACAATTGTGGATGATGGTAAATGATGGTGGTTGTTATAGAAATGCTTTTGGGTGTGTTTGGATGTGAATTGGGACTATTTAGAGTCAACTTGCTAATAAGTCACCCAGTTGACTCGGGTATACTCAGTCAACAATCTGGCCAATGATTTTTGTGGGTCAAATGAAGTCAAAATTACAAAACCGACCTCATAATATTGTTCGTGGCGAAAAATCTTGCAGGATAGACTACTCATTCTTTAAAATCTTAAACGTTGTGATTTACCGATAATCGGGTCTGGGTTCGCATACCGACCTAAGGTATACGGTGTTTCAATACATTATTATCATCATAATGATAATACATGTGAAACGAGAGAAATGCGTTTTATAAACCGGGAGTTACATTTATAAAATAAAAAGTTAAGGAAATACCTATATATATAGTTATGATTTTATGTGCAATAAGACCGATTGTTCGAGAAATATAATTAATATAATTTAACTTCTAAGACATGCTATATGATTGTATTGAGGCCAATGGCATACAACCGTATCGGGCATGAACTGCTTTAATCAAGATTAGCAGATAAAATACGATAGTGACCGTGTTACGCCATACGACTGTTTTGGGGCATGCAGTCGTATCGGGACGGTAACCTACGGACATATCGTATCATTTAAGGTGCGGTGAACCACCGAACCTAACTAGTATTAATACTGTGTTAAATGTTTGGTATATATCCGTGTCTAGGATAACGAGTTTGTAGACTTGACACGGGTCAAGCATTTTCCGAATTCTTAAAGGTGTACTCGAACGAGTGTGAGTACCAATAGCTTCCCCTCTTTTAAATGTTTTAAATGTTTTGGAGTGCAGATGAACTGATTTGAAACTCATTCTCTATTGCTATGCCTATGTGTGAAATTATGTTGGTCAATTTTTGCTGGGTAGTTACTTTCAAGACGAAGCTACTCGGGTCATTAGGGGTACATTGGGTGACCAAGAGGTATATAATTGGGGCCTAACATCTGTAGAGGTAGGCAAGACTGCTTCACTTTGTAAGGAATATTGCGCTTGGAAGATTTCCGGCTGAATGCCAATTTTGTATAGTTCCGGCTGAAGTTGAAGTTGAAGCGGAATTCTTACTTCAAGCGGAACTGGCAGTTCAAGCAGAAAGAAGCAGTTTTGTCCCTTAGCGAATATTCCGGGTGAACTCGATTATCCACCAGATAATGAGTTCAACCGGACTTTTCCTGAGATGTCTTTTCAGCAAGTCCAATCCTGCAAAAGCTTCTCGTATACTTCTATATCTGATTCAAGCCGCTCTCCTAAAGTAGTATGGTGCTGCAAACATGCAAGATATTCCACTTGTCGATGTTTATTCTTTTGGTAGTTTGTATTTGACTTTTTAGTTTACGGTCTAGATTAGATCGTATGAGATCAACGACTGTCATTGATCTCATCAGCACTATATATAGCTTAGTTAGCTCTAGTTTACACAACACGATTATCTTTGTTGTTATCAGTTCTTGAACAACTTGTAATAGTGTAGCTTCGAGTTAATGCAAATAGTGCCGAGTATTTGATACTTTGTTGTTACTATATCTCTGCAAATCAAGCTTTTACATTATACATAAGAACTTAATATTGCTTGAGTAAAGTGAAATATAACTTTAATTCCGCAGGGTTATATTTGCGAGTAAAGGGCTTGGTTTTAGTTTAACTCTAACTATTAACGATCCTACAAGTGGTATCAGAGCTTTGGCTCTTACCTTGAAGACTTTCTGTGCTTCAAGGTTGATACTTTACTTTCTTACTTTACAAGCTTTGCTTTCTTATCTTTCTAAAATTTTTCAAAATGAGTGATTTCAGTTTAAGTTGCCCAAATGGTTCTTCCAACAAACCACCAATGTTCACTCCTGATGACTTTGGTACCTGGAAATTCAGGATGGAAGGTTTTGTTAGGATTTTGGACCGTCATATTTGGAAATATTTCACTAAAGGTCCCTACTCACCCATGGTTTCATCTGCTGATGATGCAGAAGTCAAAATAGCTAAGCCACTAGATAAATATGTTGAATCTGACTATACTGCTCTCGAATTTGACCATAAGGCATATTGGACTCTACATGCTGCACTTCCTAACTCCATTTTAAGTGGGTTCAAAGGATATAAAACTGCATTTGACCTGTGGAATGCCTTAAGTGAAATGTATGAAGGAATCAGTGAAGTTAAAGAAAAAAAGAAAGATGTCTTAAAACAGAAGTATGAAAACTTTACTTTCAAATCTGGTGAAACAATGACAAACCAGTACTTAAGATTTGTTTCTTTGCTTGATGAACTCCAAAAAGTAGATGTAAAACTAGACCAGGTAGATGTTAACAGAAAGTTCCTACGTTCCCTGCCTTCTGTGTGGACAGTTTACACAGTAAGCATCAGGGAATGCAAAAACTTGAAAAAGATGAGACTAAGTGAACTTCATGGCATACTCAGTGCCTATGAAATGGAACTAGATCTTAAACAAAACTCATCTTCTGAGTCAACTCAGTTGTTTTCATCTGCACTAGTAACTACTGATTTTAACAGTCAAAGGTCTTCAAACTCATCATCATATCAGTGACAAGAAGTAGATCTGCAAATGCAAACATTTTGCATGCTGCATTTTTGTCTCAAGAAGTACCCAAGAAGGTCGCAGATGCCTTGGAAGACAACAGCTGGGTAGAGGCAATGCGGGAAGAACTATTTCAGATCAACAAGCAAAAGGTTTGAGAATTGGTAGATCTTCCTGATGGAGCAGAACCAATTGGAACAAAGTGGGTTTTCAGAAACAAGAAAGATGATAGGGGAATTGTCATAAAGAACAAAGCAAGATTGGTTATGCAAGGCTATGTACATGAAGAAGGCATTGATTAAGATGAAGTGTTTGCACCAGTAGCCAGGTTAGAAGCAATCAGAATCTTCTTAGCCTATGCTGCATTCAAAGACTTCCAAGTATTTCAAATGGATGTCAAAAGTGCTTTCCTGTATGGCCTCCTGGAACAAGAAGTATATGTCAACCAACCTCCTGGTTTTTAAGACCCTTACCATCCTAACAAGGTGTGCAAGCTAATCAAAGCTTTGTATGGTCTCAAACAAGCACCTAGAACCTGGTATGAAACTCTTTCTAACTACCTTCTAGAGAATGGCTACAGGAGAGGGGCTATTGAGCTCCATGGGAGAATTAACATTCTTCTTAGGGCTGCAAGTGAAGCAAACTGCAGATGGTATCTTTCTGAACCAATCAAAGTACATCCAAGACATGCTGAAGAGATTTGACATGCTAACTTGCTCAAGTGCCAAAACTCCCATCTCCACTTCCCACAAGTTAACCAATGACTTAAGTGGCAAGCCAGTGGATGTGCACTTGTACAGAGCTATGATAGGCTCTCTGATGTATCTCACTGCTAGCAGACCTGATATCATGTTCAGTGTTTGCTTATGTGCGAGATATCAGTCCTCACCAAAGGAATCACATATGCTAGCTGTTAAGAGGATCTTCAAGTATCTGAAGGGGCAACCAAAACTGGGTTTGTGGTATCCCAAGAACTCTGATTTCTCCTTCAGAGCATTCACAGACAGTGATTATGCTGGTTGTGACATTGATAAGAAATCAACTTCAGGTGGATGTCAATTCCTAGGAGAAAGACTTGTCTCTTGGCAATGCAAGAAGCAAACTTGTGTTTCCACTTCAACTGCAGAAGCTAAGTATATTGCCGCTTCAAGTTGTTGTAGCCAAGTCCTTTGGATCCAAAATCAAATGCTTGACTTTGGGATCACATTCATGGAAACTCCCATTCTTGTAGACAACAACAGTGCCATTTTAATTATCAACAATCCAGTGAAGCACTCCAACACCAAACACATTGACATAAGGTATCATTTTATTAGAGATTGTGCAGAAAAGCATTTAATCAAACTATTCAAAGTTCACACTGATCATCAATTGGCAGATCTGTTTACAAAAGCCTTTGATGAGGCAAGATTCTTCTACCTCATCACAGCCATTGGGATGATGAACTTTGAATAAGACTTTTCACAATTTTAATAAAAGAGAGGCATGTGCTCAAGAGCCCGTCTCTTGATACAAAAAGAAAAAGAAAATGAAAATATCTAGTGTTAATTAGACAACATTTCAGTTCATAGTCAGTAACTGCTGTTAAAACTATGGATAATTAACACAAATTTTCAAAAATCATGTGTTTTGGATTTCGGGTTCAAGTTCAGGTACAACCTGAGAAAACAACTTTTGAAATTCACCGGGTGAACTTCAACTGGAAAAATGCTTTAAATATGATGTGGAAATTTATTTTGAAAACAATTCTTTCAAGCGGAAAATCTGTCCGCTTGATGTTCAGACGGAAGAATTTTAGTTTTTAAAATAAAGGAGAAAATGGGTTCCGCCTTAACTTCCGGGTCAACAAAGTCAAAGTCTCATTTAATTACCCGGAAGGCACAATTTTCTAAGCGGATATACATTTATTTACCCATTAAGTTTTCAACTATTTAAAATCCGAGGATTCAGTAAATGTACTTTTGGATAAAGACATGCTTTAACCTGTTGTACCGTATAACCCATAAAGCATCTGTCCCATCAGTTACTGAACCGTCTGTTTCAATTATCTCTCCTCCACATCATCACCGAAAAGGTAAAAAGCCCTAATTTACCGTCATTTTCCCCATTTCTCTCAACCCCACTCAGAAATTACTCCCAAAGTTCTCTCAAACCCTCTCCGATAAACTTTCCGATTAACCGTCAATACTCTCCAAACTTGTATCAACAATGGCTCCCAAAGCAAAGGCGAGTGGCAAGAAGCCAATCGGTGATTCCAAGTTCCCTGTAGAGCATAACCTGGTGGCATACCTAGAACCACCAAGCAAAACTGATATCTACAACGGCATGATAGACTTCATCAAAAGATCTCATCTTCATCATGCGCTCACTGTTGAAGCCGAAATTTTCGAAGAAGTGATGGAAGACTTTTGGTTTCATGCTAGGGTTACCGAAGGAGAAAATGGTAGTTACAATATTGTGTCAACTGTTCAGGGGAAAGAAGTGGAAATTGATGAAACAAAGGTGCGGAAATTGTTGAAATTAAAGGATGAAGGTGGATACGAAGTGGTCAATCACAAGAAATATCTCCGTCTGTTCAGAGATCTTGGATATGGTGGTTCCTAGCAGAGCAAAACCATCAAGAAGGGGCAGTTACCATACAAATGGAGGTTTTTGGCTCACACAATTTTGGTGTGCCTATCTCCAAAGAAGGGTGGATTCGACGAACTGGCCAGTGAACATGCCTCCGCCTTCTATGAGTGAAAACTTTAATTTTTCCAAACTCATTTTTCAAGCCCTAAAATCAAATGTCCAACCTGAATACATCTACCTGTACCCCATATTTTTAACTTACATTCTCAAAGAAGAGTACCCCCAAATTGTTTGGCTTGGTACAGTTTTGCACCAAAAACCTTTTAATGAGAAAACTTTTTCAAAACTTGCTTTAAACAAGTCTTCATTTCTTGGAAGGGACAGTGACTATCCCTTACCAATTCCAAGGCAGTTTTCAGATGAACCTGCTACTTCAGAGGTTCAACCGAAAACTGTAGTAGCAACTGAGCCTCAAGCTCAAGATGACAGAGCTGTAAACCCAACAGCCTCTAATCTCACATCTGTCCCAGCTTCCTCTACTATCAAAACCTTTCAATCCAAAAAGAGGAAAGCTTCCACAAACACTACTACTGCCACCTCCTCATCCAACTCACCTCCTGTCATATTCAAAAGACAGAGAAATGTGGTCACTGGGTCTCCTCCACCTAGTACCACCAACCAACCCAAAGCTTCTAACCCCGTCCAAGGCAAAAAGCCTAAACGAAAACTGGTCAAAGTGGGATTTTCTCTTAGGGATGAACCTTCAGTTGAGGGGGAGTCATTAGAAGTAGATGTACCTTCCCCATCTGAAAATTTTTCACCCCTACAACCCCTGTCACCTAGGAGTGACAGTGCTCTCAATCTTGGCCTAGATGAAGGTGTTATTAACTCACCTACCTCATTACATGAGAACATCCTGATAGGCCAGGAACTTGTAGCACTGTACCCACACTCCTCACCGGAGGTGAATCTCAGGAGTCAGGAAGAGATTCATGCAAAACGGGCTGCTTCTGCCCAAGGATCCCCACTGGATCTTGGTGTCAGCAGTTACATCAATAAGACCCAATTTGCGGCAATCTTCTCTGAATCAGCACCTGGAAGTCCTTTATTGGAACCAAGGGTTGCTGAAACAGATGAAAAGAATCCCAGGTGCCAAGAAGCCGTGGGTACCAATGCTGATCAATCTAGGATTGATAGTTTGGTTTTGTCCAAGGATGCTGGCAAAAAGCCAGTTGAGGACAGTTATACACTACCCGAATTGACGAAATTGTACATTTCACTCCAAGCACAGGTTGATACTTTGAATTCAACTGTTGCTCATTTGGTGCAGGCTGATCCCATTCATACTGAAGCAGGTCCTTCAAACCATGTCAGAGAAGCTGATGAAGCTGTTATTGCTGATAAAGTGATACTGTCAAATTGGGGGAGAAGATTACCTCAAGGCCTGTTATTTCAGAGATTGAACAAGTGGAAAGGATACCGGCTGAAGTTAGAGCCACAGCCTGTGAAAGAATTGGTGTCAACCCCTTCTCTGTTGAAGAAAGTTGGGTGAACATGAAATGCAGTCAACTAATTGCTATTTCTCCTTTTGAGGACCCCAACCTCACTGAGCTTGTACAGTCATCTATGCTGATTGCTGGTGCTCTCCCTGAGCACATCAACATAATCACGACACTCCTCAAAGATGTCATTTTTCCGGCTGAAAGAGCCAGTGATCAAGTGGTAGCAAATATTGCCTCCACCAGCAAGGCAGCATTTGATGTTGAAGAAAGACTGTAACTGTTGCAGTTGCTACATTGACTGAAGGAGGAGACGAAAACTTGATAGGTGAAGAAGAAGGCACAGAGGTGCTGGAGATTGCTGACAAAGAACCAGAAGCACCCAACCTCCGGTGGTGACTGAAGGTCAAATTCTTGTTCAAGCGTAAGTTCAACCGGAACTTCAACCGGAAGTTCAAGTGGTAGCTGAGCTGAGTGTTCAACCGGAAGAGCAAAGAAGTGAAGGAGCAGTAGATATAGCAGCAACTATGATAGCTTTAAGGAGCACTGAGCCAATTCAAACTGAAGAACCTGTTCAAGCTGACATTGCTAAAACTATGCAACAGGCAACTCAAACTCCTGAAGCTGAGGCTATAGTGAAGATGGTAGAAGATGCCAAAAGGGCAGCAGAGGATGAGAGGCTTGCCAAAGAACTACAAGAGGAATATGATCTGTATCTGCAAAACAGTGTGTTTGAGAACTTACTTGAAGAGGCAAAGACTAGGTCTTTCAACTGGAGATTTAAGGATTATGATCTGGAAGCAGTGACTGAAACTGATAGGCAGAAGTTGATTTCGATTGCTTCTCAATTGCCTACCAGTTTGACAAAGAATGATGAGAATTACATCCTACTGAAAAAAATACAAAGGGCACTTATGGTCAGAAATTTGAAGACAGAGGAAGAGGTAGCTCAGATGCAAGTTAGGGGACTCTGCAGCTTGATAGATTCAATTTTTCATGAGCTTAAAGGAGAAATTACTGCTGTCAATCCTAATTTGGTGATGCCCTCACCATCAGAGCTCATCTCAGGTACAACAACTGTAAATGTTAAACCTGAATTTTCTGACATTGCAGATGTACAACCTCCACCTTCTTTCACTTATAACCCAAACCCTATGCCCACAATAATTCCATCTATCTTATAGTCACTTGCCATCACACCCTACAAACCTCCCCCTATCTCCAAAAAAGTTGCCACCAAACTTGCCAATCCCAAGTACAGAACAAATAATTTTACTCCCATTGATCCCCTCAAGAAAAAGCCTCCACCTACCATGGATTTCTCTGATATCTTTCCTCCTACTCCACCTTCAAGCCTGTCACACCCCTAAAATCCCACGCGCGATAACGCGCCGCAGGGAGCGTGACAAACCAGGATCGCCGTCCATTAGTTACACCAAACGACCAGTAATTAATAAAAAGGTTGTATATCTCATTAAAACATAAATACAGAGTTTTACAAATGCGGAAGCGTAAATACAATAAAAGTACTTATGTAAAATCTTTGTCACCCAAGGTGACATGGCTTATTCAAGGACATTAAAAGTGTTTCAAGACTCATACATGCGTACTCGTGATACTCGAACATCTGCAACCTGAGAAATAACATGCTAAAAAGTGTCAACACAAAGGTTGGTGAGTTCACAGGTTTATAATCTCAAAACAGTTCAAGTTGAAAGTAGTGCAACTGTACAAAACAGTCCAAGTTGAGTTTAAGATTGACTGTTCAACAACAATCAAGTTGTAAGAGCATAATCACTAATATATATCAAATAGCTAGCTAGGCTATATACATGAAACTTCGCACGTTGATGGTCACCGAAGCTAACAGTTGTTTACAGTTTGCGCAGTTTGCCTTGTTGTGTTTAGGACGAATATAACACCCGTTCGATATCCAATCGAGTCAGCGCGACTGACCCGGGTGGGGTTTGTCAGACCCAGTAGTACTACAATATATCTCCCGCTATCGTCATTAATACTAACGGTACCATAAGAAGGACTTTGTTGTATCAGTGTGCTACAAGTACTTCAAGTGATATATAAAAGTCTAATTATCTCAGTTGTGTAAATCATGCATGTTAATCTCCCCCAACAGGATTTAAAACAGTAAAATGGGGCCGTGAAACTCACCTTAGGTTGCACAGCAAAAGTTTCCAGATGAACAGTTAAGCAGGTAGTAAGAACGAGTCTTGTGCAAACAATCAATCACCTAACGACCATACGAGTATAAGTGTGTGTTCTATAAACTATCAACTCTAATGCAAACGACAAAAACGAATGATCGTGGAGTTCAAAATAAGTCAAGGATGGCACTTGTGCCAAATCCGAGCGATTATCAAAATAAAGCGAGAAAATACAATATACAACAATATTATATATTTTATAAGTTCAAAGGTTTCAAAAATAAATATATATATTTAATATGTATAATGTATATTTAACTAAATGTTCGAGTGACGTTAATAACGAATTTGCGAGAACAATATATATTTATATATATAAAAGATTATCATAAAATATCCGGTTATTTCAATAGAAATCCAACGACATAGGTTTATATATTAGTTTACTCAAGATATATATATATATATATATATATATATATATATATATATATATTATATAATTTCCTCCGAAAGAATCTAATCGTTTTCAATAACCCAACGATACACGTGTATATATTAAATTTCACGAGAATATACTTATTTTACCCTTTTACTTAACGCCATAATTCTTGTGTTTGAAAATATGTATATATGTATATATACGGATTTATCAAACTATATTTTGGTTCAAATTGTCAAATATTACGAGTTTAATAGTCAATACACATTTTTACGGGTTTTAAACATTCGTAGAAAACCATTTTAAGCAAGTTTTAATTGACCCAAATCATCAAATTACCAAAAAATAAAGAAAAGAACGAAATGAGGTCGGCTGGGTTCGAACCCGCGACCTCTCACAAACAAGCGAGTACGCTGACCACTAGGGCAGATTTCCGATGGTGTCAACAAATGGCCGAGAATCAATTTATGCTGTATAGGGACGCAGGAACTGAGTCAAAGGGAAACAGAACAATCAAAAAGAACTCGCAGGGAGCGGGTTTAGAACCCGCGAACTCTTGGACCAAGGCGCACGCACACACCACTGCGCTGGGTTATCTGTTTGTTTTAAAAATCGCACAGAAATATATATATTCAGATCTTGTCGTCAGTTCATCTTCTTCCTCAAGAACTCCGGTGGCCGGAGTTTCATTCCGGTCACCGGAAAACGCGAAACATGAACACGACTCCCAGAAAGATGCGATTAACAGAGACGGATGATTACCTCAAGTTGTAACGGACGTTTGATGCGTTTTTTTTTCAAACTAAACCCGAACAATATCGAACTCGAACCCCGGGACGAATTGGGTTGCTCTGCTGATTGCTGCTGCTTTAGCGACCACCAAGGGGTGTCGAACGACGATAAACAGTGGCGAACAGTGGTGGTCGTTGGGTTTTGTCTCGCCGGAAAAATCATGGAAACGAGGGAGGGACGAGAGGAAGAACGAGAGATGATGGCATAAAGCGAAACTGTCGAATGATGGTGATGATCGGTCGAACCCGATCATCAACCCTGCTTTTAATTCTCGTAATTGCCATTAAAATCAACTATAGAACATTGACACAGTTAGTCCCTCCCACTTACAAGGTTGTCACAAGGTTTTAGGAGATTTACAAAAATGATCCCCACTAGTTTTATAAAGGAAAAGAGGTTTAGGAAATGGCGAAAAGGGTCCCTTAAAGTATAAGAGTGCTAACGGATTTCTAACGGAGTTAACAGGGAATGTTTTAACGACAAAAATACGAGGAACGTCAACATATATAAATCGTATTACGTTTATGAAAAAATATATATATCTCGTTTAAGTTCACATAAAGTCATAGATTTTAGTTCAATAATTATTTATTTAAGTTGTAACCTATATCTTTAAATCTCATAAAGTTATTACTAAAAGTTTATAAATGTATACTTTATGTCTACATAAAATCATAAATATAAGTCTACGATTTAATAATTAAAATTCACATAGAATAATAAAATACATGTGAAATATATACATATATATATATATATATCACGTGGAATCATAAAGTGAAATCATGGAATGTCAAACGTTTGAACTTAGTGCATGCTTGTAGTGATGATCACAAAAAACCCTAATTGCTAAGGTCAACACAGTCAATCACATAAATGGTTCACACAACATTTAATGCGGTTTACGTTCAGTTAATGTTCGAAAATGACCTGAAAAGTCGGACTGTCACAGTATCCCTTGTTGAAGAATTTTCGTCCTCGAAAATTGCGTAACGTGGTAAAAGTTAATGAGCTAAACGCAAAGAAAAGAAAAGAAAATTCGCATTCATCACATCATCCCCTTATTGAAAGAATTTCGTCCCGAAATTTAAATCAGTTCAATTGTTTGACTAGTCGAATTAATGGCAAGGTACTGAATGTTTAGAGGATTCCCAAAGAAATTCAATTCAAAATCCGCATTACGGGAATCATGTTGAGTGGAAAGGCCGAACAAAGTGACACGATAACATAAGTATCGGAAATCAAAATTTCAATACGAAGAAGAACCATAATACGTCTGAGTATCTTGTCACTATTGTACCCAATGCTGAAAGTGAGATTTTTATTTGATGTCTGGTTTCCGGTTAAGGCGTTTGCATCTGCCAATAACCCGGATGAGTCGAAGTGAAAGGAATTTGGGTATGAGGAAGTACTGTGTGTCAGTTCAATCAGGTTTTGTCTAATAGGATCATTGTCTAAAGAAAATGCAAAGATATAAATTTGCCTAGAAATTAGCAAGTAGCATAGAATGACTTAAGATTGATCAAGTTAATCATGAGGACCCATTGATTGACTTAGTACTTTATGGAGTTATGACCAATTAAGCCCTCATGATTCATAATAATATTGAGATTTGAAATTCACATTCCATGCAATAACGGTTCAGATAGCATACGAGTTTCTACGAAGATACCTTTTAAAGGTTGATGCGGTCAAAGCATAGTAGTATGCAATCTATCATGAAGGTTTTACCATACAGCGCATACCTTTGCCCTACCACCTTATATATTACCATACAACCCTATCATGGCATATCTCTTAGCATATAAGTTCGTAATTTAACCAACACAACCCATACGGTGCAAAGTTGATGGGCAACTTCACACAGTCTTGTCATTCCCACCGAAGTAGGAGACTTAGGACCTTGTATGGTGTATGGTTTTTATACCCAATCAAATTAATACATTCACAACATGTCACTTTCTGGTTCCTAACACGTTTCACACACATAACTAATCATGCAATTCTATGCAACCTATGTTTAATTCAGCACTTCAATGGTTAATTAATTTATATACCCTAAAAATAGGATTAGATTCTCAAATTTTAGCATGCATAAACACGTATGTTTTATAAACATTTCTCATGAGAAGTTCAGAAGCAAACAAACTATTTATCATGGTTAAAATGGTTCAACAGTCGTTCACATACTAAATATAACTGACAACATGCTGATTTTGTGACAAAAGGACTGCGGTCCAATGAGAAAATCCAATCAAGAGCTCACAACCATTTAAAAGGTAACACGTAGCAGTTTTTCTAGAAAAGAATTACTAAATCCTGTTAAGAACATTTCATGAAATAACATAGACAATTAGGTTCAAATTCAAGTTGGAATTTAGTACCACATATCATCTTGCATATTACCTTGCTAAAGAATTAAAAAAATAATAATAATAATAAGGGCGAAGGTTCAACAAAACAAAAAGGTAAACTATGAGGTATCGAATATCGAAAGGTGCTCATCAAGCATGAGAATAGCAATTTAAGATGAAGAGCGCCAACAGCTTAGTTCGTGAATTTTAGTAAACGATGAGATAGCAAGCTTATGATAGTCGCAACTACACATTCCAAGAATGACATGTGAGTTTAAAATGACACTAGTGAAGATACCAGCAGGGAGGATGCAAATAACGTAGGGAGTAGTATAAAACTCAGGAAAGAAAAAAAAATAATGATAATAATATAGCGTGCTTGACAAGATTTGGCAAGGTATTCGCGTAACTAGATATCGAATTGAACGTGTCAACGATGATAGAATCCAATAGAGTAAACATCTCGTTAGGGAAATCTTCATTGTTTAAGCTCACCGGCGTGCTCAATCTCCTTAGTGTTCTTGCGCTTCATGTGTCATGCTTCCTTTCTTGTCAAAATATCAATTCAAATGGTCTTCAAAAGCAAGATAAAGTATGAGAGTGTTACAAATGGGTGTCTGCGATGCACAAATATCAGAATGTTCAAAACCGGCTTTGGCTGGGGTTGCCTGTGTATATGCATTTTTGCTAGGGTTTAGTGCAAGTTTACCGCGGTTCAAAAGATCAAATCGGGTGTTCCATAGAAAAGGATTAGGCCTATCACCTCAGTGAATGCCAGAGGGTTCATAAAAACAAGGCAGCCGACCCAAAAGCAGTGTCCCTTAAACGAAAGTCGATCTACTTCTTAACACATGCTTCTAAAAATTGGAATTGATCATTCGTTCAGGTGGTTTGTCATTCATAAGGGAATATATCTGGTTTTCAAAACGTTGATGTTCATCTGAGTCAGAACTCGCGTCTAAATTATGGCAGGAAATTCGCTTCAGAAAAGTTTTCTTCTAGACTCGGACAATTGAAAGCATGAAGTTTGATTATTTTGGGTATGTGTCTTTCGGTAGAAATATGTAAGGGATGTCCGTGATCTCGGAAGAGGTAGCATTGAGCAGTTTTGTCGGGGATATAGTCCCGTTAGATGAAATCTCCTAAGATGAGACTCTTGTGTATGGCTCTAAAGTCAATCCTTGGTCTGGTACTGGTCCCACATTCAACATGCCACCAATGTTTATATATAGGGTGTACCGCAGCTAACCCACCACACTACCAGCACCTTGAAAGTGTACCAACTACCCACCATTACTAGATAATTGTCAAACCACATTAGATACGTTTTATTGGAAGTAGAGGACTTCAAGTTTCTCCCATACGCTTGAATGTAAAAGGGGCGGGAGATTAATCCTCGTCATGTTGTGCGAACATAAGGTGTAAGAGTTACCACTCACGATACCAGTAAGATGAGGAAGGTTTGCTATTCTCGTGAAGATGATCGAGAGGTTGACACACGCAGTGCGAATGTCATAACCTTCAGATTTCAAGAAGATAAAATAAATAAACAGGCCAACAAAGTTTAAGTTCAAACTAGAAGTTCATCAATGAAAGTTTCGTGAAAAGGATGATGAGGATCCGTACACCAAGAATTTGGCGATAGCTGTCAAGACATGAGTATTAAAAAAATGTACAAATGTATGGATAACTTGGTGTACTCAATGTGTAAGAAGGGTAAATATAGTTTGATAGCATAGTTAGTTATCGATAACAAGAAGTTCACGCTCAACGGTGCAAATAGAGTTTCCATATAAAGCTTGGTATTGTTACCGCGATTGAAGCACCAGGTTGCCTTATCATCAATGGTGTTCACTAGTAGAAAAATTAACCAAAAGTGTAACACCTTTCGGTTCAAAGCTTAGAAGCTTATCCAGTACATAAAGGATTACAATGCACGAGAATCAGATATTGTCAGTTGCTAAATCATGAAAGGTTGAATTATGCAAACAAAAATCAATAGTTCAGGCTCAGGAGATCAACCAGAATAGTCCTTACGTTAAACCTGGGAATCATTAGTTTGAAAGTTAGGAAGGATTCTCACTAAAATTAGCCCCATTGGAAATAAATATGCTTGCGGTGTGGTAGGCAGTTTGTACAACCGTGTCGATGTTGCACACAACAAGTATTGGTCCGCACAAGAAAATTAGGGAGTATGAATCTTCAGGGGGTAACTTCACAAGAGCTTTCAGCCAATAAATACGCAATTCATCCAATTCGTTCATGTAACGTTGTCTAGGTATCTGTCCAGTGAATGTATGTCCAAGTTGTCTCACGATCGTAAAGTTCCAGGGATTGATATGGTCGGTAAGATAGTAAAAATAGAATTATGATTCAGGATGAGTTCAAACCAGTCAAGGGTTTCGGCGAGAGTGTTCCTAGTAAGGAAGTCTGGTCATTGAAATACACGAGTGTGACGGTGTCCTACCAGGACCAACTCTTCATAATATGCTTCAAAAGGGTTCACGTATGGATTAGAATCCGATAGTAAAGGGGCAAAGTTAGGTGCGATAGCGTTTTCAAGGATAGATGACTTCGATCATTCGGTTGAGTTCAACCTGTTCAACATTTAATACCACGAGGAAAAGAAATTTTTTTTTACAAGAATTTGGTCCCAATACGACCATTGGCTTGCCTAGTAGGATTCTCCAGGGTCTCCATATACTGCAAATTACATTTACGTGTGCACCCGTAACTGTGATTTACTATATATGATCACCCTAATTCCTCTTACTTTAGCTACCAAGTATGGTGTGGTCACAACCCATGGTTATCTTGACCAGAATTTGTTAATGAGACAAGTTTTCAAGAATAGAGTGCTCACTCAGATTGGAATTGCCCACCTGAAGCGAGTCAACCAGAAATTTAGCTCAATAGGATCTGAGTAGGGTTTATCACAATGACCCTAGCTTAGCTCGCAGTTAGAGAATAACTATCACACATACTGGCGTGATCGCAATCTGATACACAAAGATGGAATTTCAGTCGACCCGCATCAGGTTTCACAGGGGTTGTCCGAATTGTACTCCATTTGTATTATTTCAACGCACAACACGATGAAATCAAGAAGGGAAAGATCTTAAGAGATCACGGCAACAGTGAAGACGATCAGGATAACAAAAGTTGATATAAGTGCCCCATTGGCAGCTACCTGAATTCATACCCTGCTAACTCTAGTGAAGATGAATAATCACGCTACTAGCACCTCGAGATAACATTTCCTGGACATGTGAGTTTAGAGATATACGTAAGGCATGTATAACCAGAACCTCCTAAGCTAAGATAGAGGTTTAAGGACAAGAAGAGGTATTACACCACCTTCCCTATGCAACATACATCTATAGGATGGGCACTACGCCCCGTTGTTCAATCCGGAATAATCCCGCGTAGCATTCAGCTCATCAAAAGTATAAACGTGGTCCTTCGATCTGACTCGACGTCTCGTCGTACATGAATGCTAACCAAGAGGTACGCAACTTAGAGAGGTTAAGAAAAAAAGACTCAAGACTAACCGGCTCCTCGCCGTGAGTATAAGGGGATTGGATGATGTAAACGACAAATCATAAACAAGGTGCGAGTAGGAGTGAGTATCACGATGTATGAGAGAAATATTTAAGTGCAACTAATGCAAAAATAGTTACAGTCTAAGACGAATCTTAGTTCGCTGTAACCAATGGCTCTGATACCAATCTGTCACACCCCCAAAAATTCCACGCGCGATAACGCGCCGCAGGGAGCGTGACAAACCAGGATCGCCGTCCATTAGTTACACCAAACGACCAGTAATTAATAAAAAGGTTGTATATCTCATTAAAACATAAATACAGAGTTTTACAAATGCGGAAGCGTAAATACAATAAAAGTACTTATGTAAAATCTTTGTCACCCAAGGTGACATGGCTTATTCAAGGACATTAAAAGTGTTTCAAGACTCATACATGCGTACTCGTGATACTCGAACATCTGCAACCTGAGAAATAACATGCTAAAAAGTGTCAACACAAAGGTTGGTGAGTTCACAGGTTTATAATCTCAAAACAGTTCAAGTTGAAAGTAGTGCAACTGTACAAAACAGTCCAAGTTGAGTTTAAGATTGACTGTTCAACAACAATCAAGTTGTAAGAGCATAATCACTAATATATATCAAATAGCTAGCTAGGCTATATACATGAAACTTCGCACGTTGATGGTCACCGAAGCTAACAGTTGTTTACAGTTTGCGCAGTTTGTCTTGTTGTGTTTAGGACGAATATAACACCCGTTCGATATCCAATCGAGTCAGCGCGACTGACCCGGGTGGGGTTTGTCAGACCCAGTAGTACTACAATATATCTCCCGCAATCGTCATTAATACTAACGGTACCATAAGAAGGACTTTGTTGTATCAGTGTGCTACAAGTACTTCAAGTGATATATAAAAGTCTAATTATCTCAGTTGTGTAAATCATGCATGTTAATCTCCCCCAACAGGATTTAAAACAGTAAAATGGGGCCGTGAAACTCACCTTAGGTTGCACAGCAAAAGTTTCCAGATGAACAGTTAAGCAGGTAACAAGAACGAGTCTTGTGCAAACAATCAATCACCTAACGACCATACGAGTATAAGTGTGTGTTCTATAAACTATCAACTCTAATGCAAACGACAAAAACGAATGATCGTGGAGTTCAAAATAAGTCAAGGATGGCACTTGTGCCAAATCCGAGCAATTATCGAAATAAAGCGAGAAAATACAATATACAACAATATTATATATTTTCTAAGTTCAAAGGTTTCAAAAATAAATATATATTTAATATGTATAATGTATATTTAACTAAATGTTCGAGTGACGTTAATAACGAATTTGCGAGAACAATATATATTTATATATATAAAAGATTATCATAAAATATCCGGTTATTTCAATAGAAATCCAACGACATAGGTTTATATATTAGTCTACTCAAGATATATATATATATATATTTATATAATTTCCTCCGAAAGCATCTAATCGTTTTCAATAACCCAACGATACACGTGTATATATTAAATTTCACGAGAATATACTTATTTTACCCTTTTACTTAACGCCATAATTCTTGTGTTTTAAAATATGTATATATGTATATATACGGATTTATCAAACTATATTTTGGTTCAAATCGTCAAATATTACGAGTTTAATAGTCAATACACATTTTTACGGGTTTTAAACATTCGTAGAAAACCATTTTAAGCAAGTTTTAATTGACCCAAATCATCAAATTACCAAAAAAATAAAGAAAGGAACGAAATGAGGTCGGCTGGGTTCGAACCCGCGACCTCTCACAAACAAGCGAGTACGCTGACCACTAGGGCAGATTTCCGATGGTGTCAACAAATGGCCGAGAATCAATTTATGCGGTATAGGGACGCAGGAACTGAGTCAAAGGAAAACAGAACAATCAAAAAGAACTCGCAGGGAGCGGGTTTAGAACCCGCGACCTCTTGGACCAAGGCGCACACACACACCACTGCGCTGGGTTATCTGTTTGTTTTAAAAATCGCACAGAAATATATATATTCAGATCATGTCGTGAGTTCATCTTCTTCCTCAAGAACTCCGGTGGCCGGAGTTTCATTCCGGTCACCGGAAAACGCGAAACATGAACACGACTCCCAGAAAGATGCGATTAACAGAGATGGATGATTACCTCAAGTTGTAACGGACGTTTGATGCGTTTTTTTTTCGAACTAAACCCGAACAATCTCGAACTCGAACCCCGGGACGAATTGGGTTGCTCTGCTGATTGCTGCTGCTTTAGCGACCACCAAGGGGTGTCGAACTACGATAAACAGTGGCGAACAGTGGTGGTCGTTGGGTTTTGTCTCGCCGGAAAAATCAGGGAAATGAGGGAGGGACGAGAGGAAGAACGAGAGATGGTTTGTGGTTGTGCAAATGATATTTACACCTCCTAATGTTTTTCATGATGGCATAAAGCGAAACTGTCGAATGATGGTGATGATCGGTCGAACCCGATCATCAACCCTACTTTTAATTCTCGTAATTGCCATTAAAATCAACTATAGAACATTGACACAGTTAGTCCCTCCCACTTACAAGGTTAACACAAGGTTTTAGGAGATTTACAAAAATGATCCCCACTAGTTTTATAAAGGAAAAGAGGTTTAGGAAATGGCGAAAAGGGTCCCTCAAAGTATTAGAGTGCTAACGGATTTCTAACGGAGTTAACAGGGAATGTTTTAACGACAAAAATACGAGGAACGTCAACATATATAAATCGTATTACGTTTATGAAAAAATATATATATCTCGTTTAAGTTCACATAAAATCATAGATTTTAGTTCAATAATTATTTATTTAAGTTGTAACCTATATCTTTAAATCTCATAAAGTTATTACTAAAAGTTTATAAATGTATACATTATGTCTACATAAAATCATAAATATAAGTCTATGATTTAATAATTAAAATTCACATAGAATAATAAAATACATGTGAAATATATACATATATATATATATATCACGTGGAATCATAAAGTGAAATCATGGAATGTCAAACGTTTGAACTTAGTGCATGCTCGTAGTGATGATCACACAAAATCCTAATTGCTAAGGTCAACACAGTCAATCACATAAATGGTTCACACAACATTTAATGCGGTTTACGTTCAGTTAATGTCCGAAAATGACCTGAAAAGTCGGACTGTCACAAAGCCCTACACCAGAAGCTGATAGACCACCAACACAAACTTCCCTACCTCCACTCACCTTCAAAGAACCTTCTGCCACCACCATCAAACCTGCTGAAGTTCAACCCGATCCTTCCTCTCAATCATCAAAGGGCAAAGCTCCAAAAGAAATAGAATCAACTGATGATTCTAATGAGGAAAACAAAATGAGAAAAAGAAGACTGCTGCATCACAAAAGAAAGAGACAACAAAGGCCAAGGAAGAAAGGCCCACCCAGGCAAAACAAAATTGTTGGGTGGACAATTAATGAAGACACCTTTTACTTCAAATTCCAGTGTCTAAGTGGGATCACAAGAGTAGTGAATGCTCATCTTGCCACTAGAATGCTTGACATCTCCCAACTATCGGATATCTATGCTAAATTTCAAGGGATAATGAGTTTGTCCAGAGCTGAGCTCCTGCTGAGAATGAGCATAGAACCAAAAGTGCTCGAGCATGGATTGTTCTCTGAAACTCAGGTAGATGAATATACTGAATAAAAGACAACTAGTCCGATAAAATTTGTGATTTGGGAAGAAGAAAAACTCTTCTATGTACACAGGGCAGATAGCAGTTTCACAACCCATGAAGCAATTAATGTTCAAGATCAGCGGAATGAACAAGATTGGGAAGCTCTGCAACATGTTAAGGTCACCATGAACAGCATGAGTGTTCTCTCAAAAGATGTGAATGCAGGGGTTAAGTTCTTTGACAAGTAGGTCAAGGAGAAGAAAATTTTTGGGTACAAGTCAGTTTTTGAAGATAAACATTGAAGTTGAAGAATAATTTGACAGCATCAGCTTAGGGGGAGATTGTAAGGAATATTGCGCTTGGAAGATTTCCGGCTCAATGCCAATTTTGTATAGTTCCGGCTGAAGTTGAAGTTGAAGCGGAATTCTTACTTCAAGCGGAACTGGCAGTTCAAGCGGAAAGAAGCAGTTTTGTCCCTTAGCGAATATTCCGGGTGAACTCGATTATCCACCAGATAATGAGTTCAACCGGACTTTTCCTGAGATGTCTTTTCAGCAAGTCCAATCCTGCAAAAGCTTCTCGTATGCTTCTATATCTGATTCAAGCCGCTCTCCCAAAGTAGTATGGTGCTGCAAACACGCAAGATATTCCAATTGTCGATGTTTATTGTTTTGGTAGTTTGTATTTGAATTTTTAGTTTACGGTCTAGATTAGATCGTATGAGATCAATGGCTGTCATTGATCTCATCAGCACTATATATAGCTTAGTTAGCTCTAGTTTACACAACACGATTATCTTTGTTGTTATCAGTTCTTGAACAACTTGTAATAGTGTAGCTTCGAGTTAATGCAAATAGTGCCGAGTATTTGATACTTTCTTGTTACTATATCTCTGCAAATCAAGCTTTTACATTATACTCAAGAACTTAATATTGCTTGAGTAAAGTGAAATATAACTTTAATTCCGTAGGGTTATATTTGCGAGTAAAGGGCTTTGTTTTAGTTTAACTCTAACTATTAACGATCCTACACACACCCATATGTTGCTTTAATATTAATTTATTAGGGAAAGGTGTGCCATTATGTGCCGTGTACATGAAGGGAATACAGGGGCACGCATCTGTGTTTACTGGATTGAGTGTTGACCTTAGGTAATGACCTAGGATTCAATAATTGTGTATATGTAATGAGAATTATAAAATGTGTTGATACATTATGTGGCAACGTCCAGGATTAGACAAAGCATTGAAGACTTGAAGATTACAACTATTTTGCTGTTGGCCAAACTCTGGCCGAACCCCGGCCGAACCTTGGCCGAACCTGAGGTTCGGACAAGCTTAGGAGTTCGGCCGGCCGATGTCTATATATAGGTTGTAGCTTTGTCTTTGTAACTAGTTTTTCAGAAGAGTTTTTGAGCAAGAGTTAAGCAAGTGTGTGTTTTGAGCATTGTTATTTACACCGTTTGTTCTCGTTTCTATTATGCAATTGATGTCGAACTAAGCCGATCCATACGCTCCAGCGTTTTCAAGTGGTATCAGAGCTTTCTGGCATTGCTTGGTTCGATTTGGTCAATTGTGTGATCAAAAGCTCGTTTTTCATCTTCGTTTCTGAAAAACTGCATTGAAAAAAACATCACGATTTACGTTCAAATTCCTTGTTTTTGTCATTTTTTGTTCGATTGGTCGTCCTGAGCTCGAGTGGTTAAATTTTTCTGTGAGATTCAAAGTTTTCCGGATTTTTCTCGTTCGGCCTAACCTCAAGTTCGGCATAACCGCTCGGATCCCGAAGTTCGGAGTGAATTTCGGTCCTATTTCTTGTCCGTTGAGAGTTTGGAGCTCACTCGGAGGGAGTTCGGTGAGATTTCTGTTTCGGTGAACGTTCGGAGATAGTTCGGACCTAGTTCGAAGGTGTATCGGTGAGAGTTTGGGGTTTTTAACTTTGATTCAAAAAGACTGAGTTCGTGACAAGTTCGGCGAAAGTTCGGCCTGTGTATTTGAGTTCGGAGCAAATTCGGAGCACTTTCGGAGGCTTATTCAAGTTCGGAGCAAGTTCGGACTTATCAGAAATTTAAAATTTTTCAAAATGTCGGATTTTAAAGCGTTTGCTGCGATTCAGTCTCAGATGCAGACTTTATTGAATTACGAAAATGAGATTGGGACTACTCAGAAAGTTCCCAAACTTCTCAAGTTTGAAGATTATCCTAATTGGAAGAAAAGGTTCGAAGCTTACATTGGAACGACCGATCCAGACTTATGGATTGCTATGGATGCACCATACGTTTATCCGGTTGGTGTCAACAATGTACCAATAATGCAAAGAAATTTGGATTTAAGTCAGAAAACTGATTACAACAGAGAACAAAAAGCCTATGGTCTTCTAACTCAAGCACTACCGTAGGAGTTGCTACACCAGTTTAAGAGTTGTAAAGATTCTCATGAATTGTGGACGATGTTGAAAGAACGGTGTGAAGGCAACGACCAATACAAAAAGAGTAAGAAGAAAGTTCTGAACAAGGAGTTTGATATTTCAAACATTTTGATGGTGAGGGAGTTCCGGAATTGATCTCGGGGCATTGCCATCTATTATCTAAGATGGATACCGTTAAGATCAAGAAGGAAGATGAGGAACTTAAAGAAATATTACTTGAGGGTTTGCCATCAAAGTGAGAATCATATGTCTTGATGATTATGAATGATAAAGATTATCCGACATTGACGTTTGTGAAGTTGTTGGGTAAGTTGCAAGCAAGAGATTTAGAGATGAAAAATGTGAATACTACACCTGCAGAAGTCCAGAATCCTGAAGTGTATTATGGTTCAAACGCGAAAACAATTTCGGGTAAATCGAGTAAAGCAACAAGTTCTGCACCAGCAACGGCGTTTGTAGCTAGAAATTTTCCTGGAAATGTGTCAAACTCAGGAAATGGAATGGGTTCCAACAATTATGAATACAATTATAGTTCTGGAGGATGTAACGTCTCGATTCCAGCAAGTAACCTGATGAATACTAGCAAGATGGCCATGTCGGTTACAACGACGAAAGACTATATGGCTCTTGTATCTGCGTTGGTATCATCGTAATATTGGGTTATAACTGGGAAGGTAAGTAATGCAGAACTGACTGAGGAGGATTATGATCAGGTTGATCCGGATGACTTGGAGCTGATGGATATTAACTGGCAGTTTGCCATGCTTGCGAGAAGGGTGAAGAGATTTCCAAAGAAAACTGGTAGAAAAGACCTGAATTCTGGAGGAAGAATTGGTTTTGACAAGTCAAAGGTGAGGTGTTATAATTGTTCATATTTCGGACACTTCGCTCAGGAATGCTCTCAACCTAAGAAGCAAGAATACCAAAAGTTTGCTCCTAAGTCTATTGTTTCTAGAACCAACAATGCATCAAATTTAGGGAGTTCTTCAAACTCTAAACCTAATTCTGAAACAACAAAAGCCCTAGTGTCTCAAGAAGACAAAACTTATAACTGGGGTAATCAATTTGCTGATTCATCTGCATTGATTGTGAAACATGTGCAGGATGAAGATACCATGACGGAATCTACTCAAGATAGAGATGAAATTCATTGCGAAGCAATTGGTGAAGTTAATGTTGGAGTCAATGATGAAGCAGGAGTGTCGGATTCAAAGGATGATCATCAGTCTTTTTCTAAAGAAAAATTTGCTTTCATGGCAAGCTTGTCTGAGAAAGTTGAATCAGATGTTGTTATCTTGTTAGAAAAGCAAGTTCAAGTTCTAACTGAGGAGAAGGAAGCACTGATCCGTGAATTTGAAGCCGCGAAAGCTGAGGCACTAGACACAGCCAATGATTTTGAGAATTTATATCAGAAGAGTCTTCCATTGAAGCAACAATATGAGAAGGCTCAGCAAAATGCTGTGGAGATTGCTGACAAGATGATTGCACTACAAAAAGAGATGCAGAAAGTTAACTGATGAAAACAAAAGTTTGAAGCAGGAGGTTGGTACATTAAAAAGAAACAACATCACAGAATCGGTTGCTCTAATGGCCGATACATCTAAGGTAGTTTCTTATCCTCCGATATGCAAATATTGTGATCAGTTTGCTACCGCTAAGAGTACGCTCTTAGATAAAAAGACCAAACTAAATGATCTTTTATCGGTAGCAAGAGCTGATATGAATATCTATAAGAAACGATGGGAAGGAACCACTAAGGAGTTGTTGTCAGTTCATGAGCAGTTACGTTTACAAAAGTTTAAATTTTTAAACCAATCTGAACTGCTTGTGTCCGCACAAAAGGACTTGGCTAATAGTAAAAAACTTGTTGCTGATCTTAAAGTTGAGATTTTTGAACTAAAACAAAAGATTGACACTGTTCAAGTTTCATCATCATTTTCCAACTTTCTTTACAAGTCTGAAAGGAAAATAATTCTGGTAAATTGAGTCAAGTTCCACCTCCCGTTATTATAACAAATGGTTCTTCATCTGAGGAAAAAGTGGAAGTTTCTTCTCATGACAAGTAGAGTAATCATCAATCAATTAATTCGAAGTCTGAGAAAACTTCAACTGGAAAATCTATCTTAGATTCTACGGTTGATGAATTGTTTTATGATGTCTTAGACCTTGATAAAATTGATGATCTCGTATCTGAAACGGAAGCTGAATGTTCAAAACCCACTTGTTTAAATGTTTTGAAGCCAGATTATCAAAATTTGATTTTAAAACATGATTTTTTTAACCATCAAATCTGAGCTGAGGAAACTGAGTGAGTTTGAACAGAAACAGATTGCTAGAAGCAAGTCTCTCGAAGGTAAAAAGGTCAAACATGGTGGAGTTGGGTTTGTACCTCCGACCAAAACAAAATCTTTTAAACAAGGTTCTTCCTCTAAGGTTTCAAAACCTGAAAAGGCCAAGGCTGGCAATTCCACTCCGAATGCCAAATTTGACAAATCTGAAAATTGGGTGACCTATCGCTTAAAAGGTTCTGATAAAATCTATAGCGATAAAGACTTTCCTTTGGATATGGTCAATCCCAATTTAATAGATAAAATCTTTTCAGGGAAATATGAGCCTGACTATGATAATAAGGTGAGGAGTGTGCCCATTAAGAAGGGGAATGATAGTATCAAAGTAATGGACACACTTGACTCTGATTCTGAATCTGGGTTGTGAAAATGCGTGAGCATCGGATCGTCTACTCGATCTAGCTAATCGGACATCGAAACATAATTAACCGATTGTTTTATTGATCAACAAAGAACAAATACAATCAGTAAACACTCAGAAATAGACTCAAAGAATACACACTCAGAAACACACACTCAACAGATCTCACTCGCTCAGAAGTCCTTCAAATACAAAGACCAAACATCTATATATACTAGCTGGTCCGAGCTTCGACCGAACCTCAGGTATCAACAAACTCCCCCTCGTCGTGTGCAGTATCTCTTCAATATCATCAACTTTGTATCTTCAACCAAGCTCCCCCTCAAGTGTAGAATCCGTTCGTTCAATGAAATGAATCTTCAAACAAACTCCTCCTCAACTCGATCGTAGCTTGATCTTGAAAACTTGATGACATTTTAGTGTATCTCTGATCTTTTATCAACATCTTCAGAAGACTTGAAGTTGTGATCTCGTACACATAGTAACCTGCTCAAACACTTAAAATAATCTTGGCGCAAAACGTCTCTTTGAAACTCCAAGATATTATTTTGAAAATGATTTGTATCACGTATTGATCAAATCAAAAATAAATCAGAAACAAAATCTTTTTGGTTTTTCAAAGTTTATGCTAAAACACACCAAAAGTCTTTTTGTGCTTTTCTGAAATGAAATGAAATTGCAATACAGAATCAAACACTATTTTTGGTATGAGAAAGATCACTATATGGGATCATATTGAACATAACGCACTGAATCGCACTTCAATTTCAATTAATCGAAGCACATAAGTCATGTTGATTGCTGATATAATTTGTCCAACTTAAACTCAGGCAGAATCATACTCATAACATCGGGATATGTTAAGGTATTGATTAGATTTGCTTTAACCAGTGTATCCCACACTATCAGATATAATCAGACATTTTCAGCTGTTCTTTCTTTTTCCGTTGTGTGACAGCATTTGTGATTTTTCACAATGCATAATATTTTCATGATATTGTCAACTGTGTTCCATGCAAAAAGAAATAAGAAAGTTAAATCGTCTACCTTAAGGTCGATCTTTCGATACGCAGATAGGGCCTCGGATCTAACAAAATAAGAAAATAAAACAAGTTGGAATTGTATAACCCAACAACAATCAGGTCGGTACTCCCGTACACGCAGAGAAAGTCCGATGAGTTATACGAAACACCAAAGAAAATAAAGCAGATCGTCAAACGAACAACGATCAGGTCGATCTTTCGATACACAGAGAAAGTCCGATCTTTTGACAAAATAAAGAAAATCAAACAAGTTTAAATCTTTGCAAAATGAACACATGTATACATAGTGACTTCTCATTTTGAAATTCACACTTATTTTTCTTTTTGTGTCATGAAATATGCATCAAGATGTTATCCACATGGTCAAGCATTAGTATTTAGTGTATATCACATCAGAATACTTTCAGATTTGTCGAGCCTACCAAGCATATCAAACAATGATCTTATGGCTCTTTCATCTACTCTGTCCATGAGTCAGATACGTAAGCCAATGTACCATCATTTCCCAATGATCAATTTCTCACAATTTTATATATTTGGCATGTATTCACCTTCCTTCATTATATATTTGGCATGTATTCACTTTCTCCCCATAACATGCATTTTCTCAATTACTCCCCCTTACTTATCTATTTTTGGATTTTCATTTTACACAAAAACAATACTCTATTTTTGGGTTTTTGAGAAAATTTAAAAACAAACAAAGTTGATCAATCAACACGGATAATTTGCAGATTTAGAATTCAGAAAATTTGCAGGTTAGAAAGATTTATCATGAATATATAAATTAAGCAGAATACTCCTCCATCAACAACTTTGCAATCGTCGATAGGTCTTCTAGAAGTACCTGCACACTGGTCAAACTAATTAGTTCAAAAATGACCTGAAGCGAATCGCTTCTGGTCGACCAGTGTCCTTGTTTTGCTTAGAAACCACCTTAGGTTTCTATTGTTGTTGTTTTGGTAATTCAGTTTTTGATGAAGCAATCACAGGTGACTGTGATGATGAACCTACACTTTGAACCTTTGAAAACATTAGAACAAAACGTTTTTGTTTATGGAAGAATGTAGGTTCAACGTCATCAAAAACTCTGCCTTGTTCATTAAAGAACTTTGTGTTGGCAGGTTTACCAAAAACCGGTTTCTTTTGAAACCCTGAGGGTGAATCAGCAGGTGATGGACAATCCTTTGCCATATGTCCTGGGCGACGGCAAATATAACAGATTCGTTTCGTTTTATCCCATCTTTGATGTACCTGTGAAGAACACACATGAATATCTCGAATATGATCAGAATGAGAATCATATACCTGATGCATGTGATCATGTACCCATTTGGATGTAGGACTTCGAGATTGAGAACTTTCAGAAGAAATGGTAGCTTTCACAAAAACCTCAGCAATCTTCCGAGCATCAACACAATGAAGAGGGAAATTCTTTGTCAGAAAATAATTGATCCGAACCCTTTAGTTTGTAAAACTGCTCAGGTTGAATTTTATCAGCTTGAAACACTTCCTTCTTCACTTGTTTCATCTTTAATTTCTTCAAATCTTGAGATGATGATGCTGGAACCTTCTCAGCTTTGTCTTGCATCTTGTGAAAACCCAATCCTTCATGTTTTCCAGAAATCGTCTCCTCAGGTGTAAAATGTCCATTCTTCGCTAAACGAGAAAATTCAGCTTTTACTTCTGTTACATTCTTTTGATCATAAAAGATCTTTTCATCAAACTCAGGTTGAGACTGAAGCTTGTCACTAGAAGTAACTGACTTCTCATTATCAGCAGACGATGAACCAGATACAAACTTAGGTGCAGGAGAAACTGTAGATTTCTTTTCCTTCTTTTTCTTATTCTTCCTATTCTTCTTCTTCGGTACAACTTTCTCATCCTTAACAGTAGATGATGAAACCTTTGAATAATCAAATTCGTCAACTTGTTCCTTTACTTCTTTGACAGCTTCTTTGATATGAGCAGGAGGTGAAGCAGTCTTATCAAACATTTTCTCAAAATTTATATAATTAGCTAAAAAGCTTGTGAAGACTTGAGAATTTGAAACATTATTGAGCAATCGATTAGCATCAAGAACTTGAACCTTCAGATCAGAAATTTTCTGTTGATCCTCAGCAAATTCTTTTTCTTTAGCAATCAATCGCTTTGCAACCTTGTGAGTTTCAAATTTTTGCAAACGCAGATTATCAAGTCCTTCATGTAACTCCTTCTTCAATTTATCCTCGTTGCGCTTTTGAATCTCCAAATTCGCGGCTTGAACTTTATTGACACGAACTAACTCCCGCTTCTCATCCAACAACTTTCCCATGTCAACTTGATATGTTTCAATCTTAGCAATCGATTCTTCAACATTCTTTGTAAGCAAATCAAGTTTGATCTTTGATTTATCAAACAAATTTGTGAAATCAGAAGCAATAGCCTCCGCTTCATCCTTCCATTTCTTGACTTCTTTTACCAACTCATCCCTTTCTTCACAAATCTTGATTTTTGCAGCTTCAACATCCCTTTTATCATGCTTAGAAATTTCTAAAACTTCATTCAGCAAATTGATCTCTTGAAGCAAACATTCATTCTTCAAAACGAATTCCTTCTCCTTTTTCTTAGAAATACCCAACTCCGAATTAATCATTTTGAAATCAGCAGTAACTCTTTTGACTTCTTCAACCAAAAATTCTTTTTCTTTCATCAAAGCTTCAATCTTAGATTCATACTTCTCAGTCTCAGCAGCATCATATGAACTAGAATCAGAATAATAATCATCTTGGTCATGATGTGTGACAATCAATGTTGAACTATCATATCCAAATTGTTGACCCCAATCATACACACCTTCATGTTGAGCTGTCAATGCTGTTGTCTTGCTTGTGTTACTAGTAGATGGTTGAGTAAAACCAGGCTTGGGTGAGTGAGAAAAACTAGGCTTGCTTGCATGTGCTTGTTGACAATCTTTGGCAAAATGTCCTAGTTGTGAGCATTTATAACATTTTAGCTTAGACTTATCAAAACCCAATTTATCACCAGAAAGATTTCTTCCATGTTTCTTGAAGAATCTCTTCGATCTTTGACATAACATAGCATACTGCCAAGAAATATCCAATTCAGTTACTTGATCATCATCAAGAGCATCAAGATCTTCACTGGTTAACTTTGCATCAGCAACATTTCTAATAATCGAACCAAAAGATGATGAAATCAAGGCCGAAATCAGTTTAGCACAATCTTCTATTGATTCAGCAGAAAAGGGATTCTGATTTGAAAAATTTGGAATTGTAAAGCTACAACCCTGTGAAGACTTGCTTTCCGAATTATCAGAAATTCCAGTCAAGAAGGCTGTACTTGGTGCAGAACTCAGGCTTGGTTTAGCTTTAGCATTCATGCTTGCTGTATTTTCACCATGATACAACTCAGGATGTTGCATAGTAGCAGTTGATTTCTTAGAATTCAACATTTCTATTTCTCGAGCATGAAGTTTTCCAATAAGCTCGTGAAATGTCATGATAGAATAATCCTTGTCATGAGTGAGTAATAAAACATAATTCTCCCACTTTTCAGGTAATGCTTCCATGATCTTTTCCTTTAAATCCGCATCAGACTTTTCAATTCCAACAACCTTCAATTCACTAATCAAATGTGAAAATCTTGAAACTAGAGCAGTAATGTTTTCATTGTCATAATTCTGAATATTATCAAATTCTTTGTTCAAGACTTTCTTTCGACTCTTCTTATAATCTGCATTTCCTTCACATCTTGTGGATAAAGCATCCCACAATTGCTTAGATTTCTTGCAAGTGCTAAATTGATGCATCAATTCAGTAGGTAAAGCCATAGTAAGATAACCATAAACTTTCTTTTCAAGCTCATAACTTTTTCTTTCAGCAGCATCGAAATCTTGTATTTCTTTAAAATCTCCATCTTCCATTGGTCGTTCATACAACTTTCGAATTGGAATCCATAAATCAATGTCATTTGTGCTAACATAAGCAGAAAATCGTTTCTTCCAATTTTGATAATCTTCAAGCTTTAGCAATTTGGGAACTTTCTGACTTGTTCCAATTTCATTATGAAAATTCAGCATGGTTTGCATGGCACTTTGCATTGCAGCAAACACGTGAAATTCCGACATCGTTCGAAAAATTAAGATTCTGCCGGCCGAACTCTCTCCGAACTTATGACTAAGCTCCGAACTCTGTCCGAACCTAAAACCAACCTCCGAACTTCGTCCGAACTTGCTCTGAGTCAAAATTAACAGACCGAACTTCTAAGAGACTCCGATCTAGCACCGAACTACCTCCGAACCTTGATTTAACTCCGAACCTTGTCCGAACTAGTGACCGAACACAGAAAACTCCGAACTTTGACCGAATTAACACTGAACTCTCACCAAAGATGGACCGAACCTCAAGTTCGGAGCAGTTACTCCTTACCTGATCAGTAGACTCCGAACTTCGAATTCATTTTTCAAAAACGTGCAAAAAATGACTGATTTTGACGAAACTGGTTACTATGAGTCAGAAAAACCAATAGAAAGTGATTTAGGAACAGATTTAACACCAAACACTCGATAGAATTAATGAACAACACGAAAACAAACTAGAATCACGAAAAACACTTCAAAAATCCGAAAATAGCAACCACAGATCAGTAGAGTGAACCAGAAAGCTCTGATACCACTTGAAAATGCGTGAGCATCGGATCGTCTACTCGATCTAGCTAATCAGACATCGAAACGTAATTAACCGATTGTTTTATTGATCAACAAAAAACAATTACAATCAGTAAACACTCAGAAATAGACTCAGAGAATACACACTCAGAAACACACACTCAACAGATCTCACCCGCTCAGAAGACCTTCAAATACAAAGACCAAACATCTATATATACTAGCTGGTCCGAGCTTCGGCCGAACCTCAGGTTCGGCCAGTCCAAAGTTCAGGTTCGGACCTAGTTCGGCCAGACCTAGTTTGACATGATCTTGAACTTGCTTGATACTTCACACGACGCACATATCAGGTATCAACAATTCACAGGTACAGTTGCTGCCACATCATGGTCTTCAGCAACGGACACATTAACAGGATGAACTTCCGGCTCTGAATCGGATTCTTCTTGATCTTTTTCCCTTGGAACTTTAGGGAAAGCACCTCTTTTAGACCATTCAAGCCTCCCTTGAAAGCTACTCTTTCCCTTTCTATCTTGGGTTTGCAACCGGAACACACTGTTATCCATGAATTTGATATCTAGCTTCTCAATCCTTTCTTGAATCATAGGATACTTCTTCAGCACCACCATGTGGACAAACCTTGGCATCATAAGAAATTGTTCTTTGGCACTCAAATCAGCATTGCCAATCCAATCCATCAGCATCATCTTTGAAAAAATGAAGTCCCAGTCCAAGGCAAGTGCAACGAATGCTGTCCCACGCACCTTATTTAGCTGATCAAAACTTGCTCTCTTCCCCAAGAAGGATTTCTACATGTAGTGTACCAGACACCTCCAGTAGTGCGGCAGTAGCTTCTTGAAAATGGGAGGGAATTTTCCTTCATACCCCAAGGACTAAGCACCTTCTAACACAACGGTCTTTGAATATTCCATTGTATCTTCAGCTTTATCATTAATGTTCAAACCTTGTCGAATGTCTTCTTCAAGAATCTTAACCTGTCTGTTCTGAACAGTTGCAGTAATCCTTGTTTTGTCTGCACTTTCTCTCGTAGTTCCCCAGAATTCTCTGATAAGTTGCTCATCGATCAGCACGCTTGTCCTAAGAGCATGATTGATTTTGCACACGCTCAGTCCTGCCACCAAAGAGTAGAATAACTGCATATGTCTCTCTGGAGGGTCATCAAGATAGGCCGGTATGCAGTGATCCCTCTCAAAGTGAATCTCTTCGTCAAGCATATCTTCTGCCATCTGAGACAACGAGACAGATGCATCAGGTTTAATCTCAGAAAAGACCAATTACGTTTGTTAACACCATCTTAAAGCTCAATTGATTATCACATTTTACCGTTAAGTTCATAAATCTCAATTGATATATTTCAAGGAAATAATTTGATTTTGAAACACAAATTTGACAAAGCACACTCTTAAACGTTAACTTGTTCAATTTTATCTTAAAAACTATTGAATTTAATGAGATTTCAAAAACATTTTGTAATATTTTAAGTGTTTACTATTTTATATCTTACTTTAAATGAGTTTACGATCAGAAAAAACGGGTTTACGATCCGATTATAAGTTCCGATCGGGTCAAAAAGAAAACTGGTTTAGGTCTAATCGAAAACACAGGGCCGGATCATAAACCTCCTTATGTCGTAAACATCAGGGTCGTAAATCCCTTCGATCGTGAGCGCTGATCGTGAACGCCGATCGTAAACGTCGCTCGTAAACGCGAATGGTCGTCTTCAACCTCGAACCGATCGTAAACGCAGAAAACCACCATTGTTGTACCTGCAACATCTCGTAAATACATCAAAACGCAT
>JBCNJP010000009.1:35481904-35576321 GCA_039602395.1 Deinandra increscens subsp. villosa
ACCACTGAGAACCACAGAGTACACTTAGAAAGTATAATACACGGAAAAACTCTACAACTCTATACAAGACCAACCTATTTATAGGCTGAAATCACGACTGGCCGAACCTCAGGTTCGGCCAAGCCTCGGCGGCTCCGAACCTGGAGTTCGGCCATAGTTCGGCCAGACCTAAACTTGTACGCTCCGTCTTGTATTTGATACTTCACATGACGATCAGAAATCATGTATCAACACATAAGTTTAGGTCGAGCCTACCGAGCATATCACCGTGGAGCTTGCCTTTCACTTTCGCCTTACGCGTGTCAGCCATCTCCAATCCGTGCATTCAATTTACTTCCCCTAAACTTCTCAGAAACAAGGCACAAACAATTAAAAATTGAAAAGAACACTATTTTTGAGAAAAAGCACAATATTTTTGAGGGGTCAACATTTTCTTCATCTTTACATTTCTTCCCCTTGCTTTTTGATTTTTAATGTCACAATTTTGTGAGCATCATTCATTCATTTTTTTTTTTCGAAAACAAACACACAAACACATAAACAAATTAAATGACTTTACACACATCTGGCCAAGCTAATCTTCAAAGTATTGATTTGAAAATTTTAGAAAATTGGGTTTCATGACATGCACACTTTATTGCATTTGAAGTCAAACACATAATCAATCAAGAGATCAATTAAAACTTTAATGAAATAGGTTTGACTCAAAAGACCCTTTGCTGCCTTATCATTCAAACAACCAAGTTAAGAACAGTACCTTTCATGATGATTTTTACCTTTTACCTCTCAAAGAGACATATCCTCCAATGTATAGATAACTTGACATGACATGAGGATACGTCTCCTAAACTGTGCCTGGAACAATCACTTATCAACAAACAAATTAGTAATAAAAACGTTAGTGATAATCCTCCTTGACCGTTCCTGCACAGAGTGAGAGATTAGTTAGCTAATATTACCCAGGCCATTGTTTTTCTGGGTACTCCTGAGGAATCAGTGAATGAAATTTCTTTTAAAAACATTCCTTTTGAAAAATCAGGAAGTTGGGATGATTCGGTTGTAGCTGCCTTACCCTTTGGTTTCCAAGTTCCAGGTGATTTAACATTTGTTTTAGTCACCTTTGGAGTTGTGACCTTAGGTATTTCAACCTTCTTCGTTTTAGATTCACTTTTCAAAACAGTTTTTGTTTTAGTCACCTTTTGAGTTGTGACTTTAGGTATTTCAACCTTCTTCATTTTAGAATCATTTTTCAAAACAGTTTTAGTTACCTCGGGAGGGGTAACTTTGGGTTTCTCAAGCTTTGGTTGTTTTGAAAATGGTTTCTTCACCTGTTTTTGAAAATTTTGGTAACTTGGAAAGCTGTTGTTTTGATTTAAAGATTTTCTTTCAGCTTTGGCAGCACCCCAATGTTGATCAGAGGGTTTAACCTTAGGATTAACAGTCTTCATTGCCTTAGGTGTTTGCACCATCATTGGCTTAGACTTCACAGACTCCTGAGATGAAACCCTTTGAGTTGTCGGATAATAGGGTTCATAGGGGCGATAAAGACAGCTTCTAGCAATATGACCAGCGATGCCACAATTAAAGCAAGTCTGCTTCTTTAGATAGAAGTCAGACGTGTACCCATTCGTCTTTGGTGGCTGATATGGAGCTGGTTTGCCTTGTGTCTGCTTCCTTGCCTTGTCTGCAGCTCCAGATTTGACTTTCTGCTGGTTTCTCGAAGCCTGTGTTGAACCTGTCTTTAAGCTTCCTTGATTCTTTGACGTTGAAGCACCATTCTTGCAATTACAATGGTAACTGCATGATCCAACTGAAGAAATGGGAGACACAGCTACTCCCTTGGGGTTTTCATTCTTCACTCCAGCCGTTGGTTTCATACTCGGATGCTTGATGGTGATCTTTTGCTTCTCAACTTTAGCTTCACCGATCACTCCATCAGTTATTCCCTTGAACTTGGAGGAGAAGGATGGTAAGTCATACCCAACATCTGGTTCTTGGTCAAACATAGATCCAGATGTCATAAAGATCTTCCCCTCAGGCCATGTCGTCAAGATCACCTTTTCCCTTTTGACTTCGTCAATTACTTTGAAGCATGGGGTTTCAATTTTAGGGTATGGTTTCAACTCTATCCCAGCATCATCAGACATAGAGTTATGACACCTGTCATATTCCTGACACTTAGCATCATTGTCTGATATATCCTTTACTCTCCCTTCACCATAAGTCATGTTTGCTTCATTATCAATTTCTTCTTGAGTCAATGGTGTGGTTCCAACCAAGACACTATCAATAGGAGGAGCAGCTTCTTTATAATCAGACTCGGTTCGTTCAACTTGATCCTCACTAAGAAGTATTCCTATAATGTCTCTGGGAACTGGTGGAGGAATAATGCTGTTTGCAGACAGAGATTTATCAGACTTTTCTGACCCACACCCAGTTTTATCTTTCCCAACTTGGCCGGTCACAACGGCATGTGACAATTCCTTTCCAGCATCGAGCATTCTTTTGCTTCTCATTTGATTCATATCAAGCTTCACTTGCAACTCGTTGTTTTTATGCTTAAGGTCATCTATCTGCTTACTAAGCTCAGCTATTTCTAACTTAGCGTTGTCATACAGATAAGCGTTCTCAGTTGCTAGTTTCCGATATTTCACTATGTCTAATTTCTGAGCTTTTACCTTCTCTTCATTCTTTTTCCATCTACCCTTGAATGAACTCCTTTCGCATTTACCTCAAACAGTTCTGACTGAAAATTTTTACAGATTTGCCTAAGTTCAGGAATTAATCGAGCACAAGTAGGATTCGGGCATATCTTAGTTTCGTCAACTTCATCTAAGAAAGCATCCTTGTCCTCAACCATATTCTTTTCTTCAACCACTGAACTCATTTTCTTTCTTTAGGTATGCAACTTCTGAAAATCTTGGAAAATATGCAAAAACGGCAAAAACGGCGAAAGTACTATTCAAAGAATAGTGTCAAAAACTTAAAACTGAAAAACGGAGGCCTTCGGAGTGGAATTTGGGGGTCCAAACGAGCTCCCCTGGACATTAGTCGGGGGTAAATCTGGGGCTTGTTGTCACGAACGTCGTGTTAAAATTTGAGCTTCTAACTCCAAACGAGTCAAAAGTTACGCCCGTTTCCGTGAAAGTGTGAAATAGTGACTTTTTGCCGCAAAAGAAGAGTTTCCGATCGTAAACCCCTTGATTACGATTGAACACCTGTTTCCGATCGAAACACACGATTACGATCGTGAATGTTGATTACGATAAAGACACGGAGCTGATCGTAAACGTGCGATCGTAAACTCCGATTACGATTGAGGTAAGTAGTAAACACCGATTCCGACCAAAGGCAATCGTAAACACCAATTACGATCTGAAGAAGTCGTAAACACCGATTACGACTCCGTGATTCCGATATGACAAAATCGTAAACTCCGATTACGACCAGGAAAGTCGTAAACACACGGCAGCGGATCGTAAACACGATAAAAATGAGATCTTGAACTCGTAAACACAATTCTGATGAAGATCTTCAACCAGTAGCAGTCGTAAACACCCAAAATAACCCAGAAACCAATCGTAATCAGGATGAACAGCAGCAGCAGCACTCGTAAACCCTCAAATAGCCTTCAAATCTTCAAATACTCGAGCTTTTTCCAGAAAAAGCTTGAATCCAATATCGTGAGAACCTCGAAACACTCGTTTCTTGGCTCTGATACCAATTGAAGGTCCTGAAAACTCCCTTGTGGATCATAAACCCAATAGTAAACCCAAACCCAATCATAAACTAGCCAAAATACAATAGCAAACTAGCCTATGATTCTAATGAAACCCTCTAAGCCCAGCCCAACTTATTTAATATTACAAGCCTCATAATCTAGCCTCTACATTATCTAAGGCCAGGAATTAAACGAGCACAAGTGGGATTAGTGCATACCTTTGTGTTGTCAACCTCGGCTGCAAATGCCTCTTTGTCTTCAACCAGGTTCTCCTCATCAGTGACCACAAAAGCATGTTCTTCATCAGCATCATTCTCCATCTGAGCAATCATAGTACCCGTCAGACTGAGTTCCCTTACCTGCGAAGCCCATTGATATTTCCCGCAATCCTGCACGACCAAAGCCTTTGTATCTGCTTTCCCTTTACCATCTCCAGCTTTCTTCTCTTCTGGCTTCTCTCTCTTTGGCTTGGTACACTCCCTTGCAAAGTGCCCGTACTCATCACAGTTGAAGCATCTGAGCTTACATCTTCAGGATTGATCTGATTCAGTTCTCCTGACAACATATCAGTAGGCACCAATGTTCCAGCCATAAGTGCATGGTAACTGTTCATAAATCCCATTCCAAGGGAAAAGTTGGGATCATTGGTAGCATTAGCCTCATCAGCGTTGACCATTCCACTTGAACTTGCTTGAGATCGTGCCACGAATGCAGTTGACTTTCTGTTAGCACTTGAATCATTTCCAGACGAACTTCCAACTTGCTTTGAACCTACTTCTTCAGATAAAAGTGCCTGATTCAACTTTCCTGCCATGCTCAGTGAGCTTAGATGATTCAGATCCCTCTGTTTATCATCAATCATCTTTGACTTCAGTTTGTTGATCAGTTCATCAACAGTTAACTCACTCAACTTGTTGTTATATTTGATAATTGAGATGTTGGTATTCCAGTTCTTGGGTAAACTGTTCAAGAGTTTCGTATTCTTGTCTTCCTATTCAGGTTCAACATCGTAGCTTGACATCTCAGTAATTAAGGACACAAATCTTTGGACTTGAGCTTCAAAGGACTCTCCTTGAATGTGATTGAACAAGTTGAACTTCTGCTTCAGCATCTGTTTACGGCTCGCCTTAATATCAGGATTACCTTCATATGCCACCACCAGAGCATCCCAAAGTTTCTTCGTAGTTTTGTACTTCTTAAACCCTTATGCAATTTCTGGTGTCAAAGCCATAGTCATGATAGCATAAGCTCTCTCATCCTTGTTACACTTTTCCCAATCATCATCCGAATATTCTGCTTCAGTCTTAACCACTCCAACCTTTCCTGCTTCAGTGTGTGTGGGAATGAACGGTCCATTGACAACAGATCTCCAAAGTCTCAAATCAACACTTTTCAAATGGTTCTGAAATCTGTATTTCCACTCAAGAAAGTTATCAGCAGATGTGAGTCTGGGAGGACGAGTAGTTAATCCAATCTCAAAGTCCAGTTTCTGATACATGCTACGTTCAAAATCCATAACGAAAGCTTAGGAAAACTTAAACTGAATGTCCAAAACTCCAAAAAGAGAGTTTCCGATCGTAAACACTCGTTTACGATTGAGTCAGACAGCTGGATCGTAAACTCCTGCTCATAAACCTGTTTCCGATAAAAACAAGTCGTAAACACCGCTTCCGATTAAGATGAGTCATAAATACGTTTCCGGCAGAGAAAAATCGTAAACTCGATTCCGGTCGAACAAAATCGTAAACACCCAAAGCTCGAGTCTTGATGTCGTAAACCCGAAATTTGCGATCGTAAACCTTCAAAAATCACTTCTTGAAGTCGTGAACACCAAATCGATGAAGAACACCAAGAACACCAAGTCGTAAACCCTAAAAAACGCCCAGAAAATAATCGTAAACCCAAAAAACAGTAGCCGATCAATCGTAAACCCAAAGAGCAGCTCCAAACCTTCAAAAAAACGAACCTTTTCCAGAAAAAAGCTTGAATCCAATACCGTGAGAACCTCAAATCAGTGATTCTTAGCTCTGATACCAATTGTTGGTCCAGAAACAACAAGCGTTCACGATATCTTAATCTTGAACAAGTGCGGAAACCTTGTACGAGATTGATTCAAAAGAAAGATGATGAAATAGACTTGATATGAGTGATAAACAACACAAAAAGATCAAATCTTGAATGAAGAACAATCAAACTTTCTTGAGATTGATGATTACGATCGGAAATACAAATTAGGTGGCTGAAATCGTAAACAAAAAACTACTTCAAATCATAAACTTGGTGGGTTTATATACTACCCATTACAAAACCCTAAAACCAATCATAAACCCATTACAAAAGCCGACCCAGTAAGCCCTAATCGTAATCTTGATAAGCCCAATACAAGTTAGCCCAATCTAATGTTCATGCCTCATAAAGTATAGTCCAACAGGAATTGATTTCGTATTTTGTGTTGATCAATCGAATACAAATCAGAAACAAAATCTTTTTGGCTTTTAGAAACTTTATATCAAAACACACCTAAAAAAAATTTGGTACTTTCTGATAGGAAAAGTAAATGCAATACAGAATCAGACACTATTTTTGTCTTTTGTGAGAAAGATCACGACTTGGGATCATATTGGACATAACATGCTGAACTACACTTCAATTTCAATTATTGTAGCACATAAGCCATGTCGATTGCAGATATAATTTGTCCAACTTTAAACTTTGGCACAATCATACTCATAACATCTGGATATGTTTAAGGTATTGATTAAATATGCATTGACCAGTGTACCCGACACTACCAGACATACTCATATATGTTTTTGCTTATCACATTTTGTGATTTCATTTGTGATTTTAAATACAAAATGATTGTAACCATGATATAGTCAACTATGTTCCATGCAAAAAGAAATAAGAACATTAAATCGTCTACCTTAAGATCGATCTTTCGATACGCAGATAAGGCCTCAGATTTAACAAAATAAGAAAATAAAACAAGTTGAAGATGTATATGTAAAACACAGTAACGATCTTACTACTGGATGAACCGATCGATCTAGTGCACGAGAATGTAAATAAGCTTTGTTTTATTGATTTCACAAAGAGAACAATTACAAAGCTTTGGTTTCTCTCTCTAGAACACACTTAGAAACACACACTTAGTGCAGATGATATGACCAGAAGTTCTAAACTCTCTACACATGTTACCTATTTATAAGTACGACTAAATGAGCTGCGGACCATATCCGGACCATGTGGTCCGGCGGATCATTTGGTACGCTAGACCAACTGATCCGCTGCCCTTATAGTCACACACACAAACTCTCATATAGATACAATACACGAGACACAATGCAGCATAGAAATATGCTTCTAGAGTATAACTCAACAACAATCAGGTCGGTACTCCAGTACACGCAGAGAAAGTCCGATGAGTTATACAAAACACCAAAGAAAATAAAGCAGAATGTCAAACAAACAACGATCAGGTCGGTCTTGTGGACACGCAGAGAAAGTCCGATCGTTTGACAAAATAAAGAAAATCAAACAAGTTTAAATCTTTACAAAATGAACACATGTATACACAGTGACTTCTCATTTTATTTTTCACATTTCTTTTTCTTAATATATCGTGAGATACGCATCAAGATGTTGTCCACTAGATCAAGCATTAGATTTAGTGTATATCACATTCGTATACTTTCTGATTTGCCGAGCCTACCTTACACATCGATCAAATGGTCTTATGGCTTTTTCACTTACTTTATCCATGAGTCAGACAATGTCAGCCAATGTACCATCATTTCCCAATCATGTCGGATACAATTTCTCATTTTTCAATGTTTTTGGCTTTTTGCATTTTTCAATGTTTTTGTCTTTTTCAAATTTCTCCCCCTAAAAATGAGAAATCTATTTATGGATTTTCATTTTTACGATTTGAAAAACAACACACTATTTTTGTATTTTTATACAAACAAACTCCCCCTCAGAATGAGACGGAGGTAAAACAAAAACAAGAAATTGATCAACCAACACAAATACTTGCAGTTTAGTCTTGGAAAAATAAAATTTGATTTTGAAATTAAATTTAATTAGAACATATATTTCACATTTAGTAATTTCGCAATCACCGATATGTCTTCCTGAAACACCTGCTTGACACCGAATAAATCATTAGTCGCTCTGAGATCGACCCAATTCAATAGCGTCGGGTCGCCCGGTGTCTTCCACATAGTCTTTGTTGGTCGTGGAAACAACTTTCGGTTTCCAAATTTGTAAAAGTTTAAATTTTTTATCAGAACCTGAATCAGATTCAACCGACGTACTTGGTTTAGACCAAGACGATTTACGGATTGATTTAATCTTTGGAGACCATGGTTCATAAAAAAATTTAACCTTTGTTATCCAAATATTTTGTAGTTTTGTGGATATATGTAGTCGTTGGACAATCAGCAGCTAGATGTCCCGGTTGACGACATACATAACAAAGTCGTTCTCTAAAAATACTTGAAAATTGTTTTGACTTTGAAAACCTAGATGAATGTTCAGAATCAAAGTTATCAAAGAAACCATCAGAAGAATCATACCTAGGAGATGGACTCCTTGAAGATGAAGATCTTTCAGAATAATCAGAAGAATCATACCTAGGAGATGATTTCTTTGCAACTTTTGCTTTAGGAACCTTCGCAGCTTTCACTGGTTTCTTAGCTTGAACTGGTTCTTCCTTCACTTCATAGCCCAAACCTTTGTGTTTGTAACCTGAAACCTTCGAAGAACTCGAGGAAGAACCCGAAGCTTCTCGCACCTTAGCTTCATTAGTGAATTTGGCTTTGATATCCTTCAGCTTGTTCTTTTCAATCAAAACTTTTTCTTCTTCGGTTGCTGAAGAAGAACTTGAAGCAACCTTATCAAAAAAAAAAATCATTTTCCAACAAATCGGACTTTGAAACAAATTTTGGAGCTTCACCCAAAGCCTTCTCTTTCTTCTTAGACTTAGACTTGTTCTTCTTGGGTGGAATGACAAACTTGGAATAATCATGCACTTCAGCTTTAAAATCAAGCGGAGCAGAAGTAACTTCAATTAAATCCACTGGTTGAGGAACCAAGTGAACATCCTTCTTCTTAGAACTCTCCGTACTCTGATCCTGCTTGTATAAGAAGTTTAGCAATGTCGGTAATAAATTGCAGTTCTTCACTTGCCTTTTTAACTCCAAAATTTCCAAATATTTTGTTGAGCTTCAAACACCTCTTTCTGTGACTTGATGAATTTTGCATTAAGATCATCATATTCATAAGTTTGTAGCTTTCGGATCTCACATTCAGCAAATAATTCTTCAAGAACACTTTCTCTCTTTTGCTTATAGATTTCAACATCTTTAGTCAATACCTCATTCTTGTCAAGATAAAGAGTATTCTCATCTTGAAGCATAGAAATTTTGTTTTGAAGCTTTTCAATAGTAACAGCAGTTTTAGCAATAAGAGCAGTAGCTTCCTCATACTTTTGCTGAATTGGATAACTTTTCTCAACTAAATTCTTAAGAATCTTGAGCTGTATCTAAAGCTTCAGCTTTGAATTTCTCACACTCTTCAGCCAAAGCCTTTTCTTTCAAAACATCTTCATGAACATGAACTAATTCATAATATTTCTTTTGAAACTCTTCCAACTCTTTCTTTAGCACAACAATTTCTTCAGTTGATGTTTTAGAACACTGCTCAAACCATTCAATTTCCTTGTGTAATTTTACACATGTAAGACATTTAGATTCTTCAACCTTTGAACTATCAGCAACTTTTGGCAAACTTTCTTGTACCAAGGATTCACTTGAATAAGAATCAGAATCAGTCAGAAAATTGTCATTATCATCATGACGAGCAGTTAAAGCCATTGTAATTGGAGTAATTTTCCTTTTAGCCTCAGAATCTATAATCCAAGCAAATTCATCTGGATGCCAATACACTTCATTTAATTCCTCATTAAAAGAAATAGCTTTTTCTTCAATCTTAGAAGCTTCACTTGGTGAATGAAAAACCATATGAGCATGTTGAACAAACTTCAGCTTATTCTCAATTGAACTTGGACATTCTCGTGCAAAGTGACCATAGACGGAACACTTATAACATTTCACCTTTGACTTGTGCAAACCAATCTTACCCTCCTGATTCAATCTCTTCTTACCAGTTCTATTGAAAAGTTTCTTCATTCTTCGAACCAACATAGCATACTGCCAATTCAGATCTATTTCCTCCAAATGATCATAATCAATTTGATCGTAATCTTCATTTGCCAACTCAGCATTACTCACAGCACCAGTGATCACACCAAAATATGAAGATACTATTGCAGACATCAAAGCATTATAATCATCGATAGTTTGAACAGACAATGCACTTTGAGTCGAAGAACTAGAAATCGAAACAGTACAACCAGCAGAAGAATAACTTGGAGTTTCAGATTTACCTGCCAGAAATGCTGTAATGGGTGCAGAACTAAGAATATTAAATTTTCCAGCATTCAGGGTTGAATCATTGTTACCATAATACACTGCAGGATCTTGAACTTGCTCAGGCAGTGATTTATTCACCTTTAACTCCATATCCCTTGCTTAGATTCTTTGAATCAGATCATTAAATGACAATTTTGAAAAAAAAATTATCATGATTGATCATCATCACATAATTTTCCCATTTCTCTGGTAAAGCTTCCAAAATATTTTCTTTCTTTTCAGCTTCATCTTTTGTAAGATTCACCAACTTCATTTCACTCATTAAATGAGCAAATCTTGCAATCAGATTTGGAATGGATTCATTTTGATAATGCATGAAAATATCAAATTCCTTTTTCAACACCTTTTGTCGAATTTTCTTATATTGATCATTTCCTTCACATCGCTTTTCTAAAGCATCCGACAAACTCTTTGTTGTGTAGTTACTAGAGAATTGATGTAACAAATATGTAGGCAAAGTGGCCCGCCACCACCTCGAATTTGACGGTCAAGAAGTTGACACACTCATTCAAGACTCTCTCCTTCACATACTCAAGGTATTCTTAAAGTCTTTGAAAGTAGCAGAAAAGTGTTGCAACGATCGAAGATTGACGCACAGGATCGTGAACGGCCATGGCAGTAAAAAAAACAAATTTTTTTTAAGCTGGCAGAGCAGGAGGCATGTCCCATGTCCATGGGGAGACACGGGTCGTGTCATGCATATTTTTTTTCCTTTTGACATCAGGTTTAAACACATGACATTTCTTATTTGAACACTAGGTTGATGGTCATTAACACATTGCTGGTTTGAATGAGGCGTGCATTGGGGCTAGAATCTTGATTTAAAGAACAATTTAAGTTCAATAATTAAGATTTAAGACCATATTTGATGTCATAGTATCATTCTAGTGTTCATGCAAGTAGAATGAGCCTTGTTTTCATGCATAACCGTAGAATTTGGATGAATATGAAATGGAATAGTCAAAATGGAGGTTTTATTACTTCATATGTGTGCAACAGGATTTAATCCAAATCCTTCTGGCTTCCAAATTGCAGGGGCATGGGGAAAATATTCTCTAGGAGTTGTCCATGTCATTATAATGTAACAGACTGGGGAGGCACGACTCGTGTCGACCAAGAGGCACGGCATGTGTCCTGTGTCTTGCTGTCTGGAGCCTTTAATTCGAGATTAGGGGACACGACATGGAATGATTAAATCATGACTTGTCCCTTGTGGGGCACGACATATATCCAAGTAGCCACTGTCTGTGTCTGGGCATTTTACACGGAAATTTTGAAATTATTATTCTAAAGATAGAAACATGCAAAAATAAGATGACCTATATTTATTTCCGAGTCCTAGGCCAGACCCGTGCACACACTATGCTCGTCCACCTCAAATGAAAAGACCTCTTCCCGTACGTCGAGAGTTCCTTCATAAAGTTCTAAACGGTGGCCATTGACTTTATATGGTGGATCATTTCCTTCTTGGATGTTAACAGCTCCGTAAGAATAGACACGTGTCACTATGAATGGTCCCATCCATCTGGATTTCAGCTTCCCTGGGAACAACCTAAGACGAGAGTTGCATAGTAGGACCTTCTCACCTTCTTATATGTCTCTAGCGTTTCTAGTTACGACATTTATCATGATACTTCTTTGTTCGGTCCTTATAAATGCTAGAGTTGCCAAAAGATTGGCCCCTTAATTCTTCAAACTAGTTGACCTAGTCAAGTCGAGCTTGTCATGCTCACTGTTGGTCCAAGTTGATAGTGCAGAGGCCCCGTTATGCCTTATGTTCCAATTCAATGGGTAGGTGACAAGCCTTATCATAGACCAGCCTGAATGGTGTTGTACCAATTAGAGTTTTGTAGGATGTTATAAATGCCCATAAAGTATCCTCGGATTTATTACACTAATTCGTTCGGTTATTTCCAATTCTCTCTCCAAGATTTGTTTTATTCCTTGGTTGGTTACCTCAGCTTGATCGTTTGTTTGAGGATGGTAAGCCATGGATAACTTATGGGTGTCCCCATACCAAGATAGAACTCGCTTCATCTTGGAATTGTAAAAGTCTATTCCCCTGTTGCTTAATAGCGCCTTTGGATTTCCAAATCTAGAGAATAGTTTCTTGAGGAACTTAATAATAACACGTTCGTCATTGGTGGGTAAAGCTTCTGCTTCAACCCATTTGGACACATAGTCAATAGCTACGAGGATGTAGTTGTTTCCTCGAGAAGTTAGGAATGGTCCATGAAATCCAAACCCCATACGTCAAAGACTTCATAAATATGGATATTGTTTTGGGGCACCTCATTGTGGATAGAGATATTTTCGGCCCTATGATAAGCATCGCATGCTTGTATCCAGTTGTGTGCATCTCGGTATGGTGTTGGCCAGTAAAAGCCGGAATCAAGGACCTTTCGTGCGGTGGCATTGGCTCCATGATGGCCTCCGCAAGGTCCAGTGTGACAGTTTTATCAGTATATTAGCATTTTTTGTGGCCATATACGCATCGTCAAATAAGTTAGTCAGCACATACCTTAGAAATGTCTGGTTCTTCCCAAAAGTAATACTTGGCGTCAGCAAACAAATTTCTTCTTTGTTGATGCGTTAACCCTCTAGGTACAATTCCACTGGCCATATAGTTTTCCATGTCTGCAAACCAGTTCAGGAGTAGCTTCAACCATTTCCATGTATTTTGTGGGAAACTTTTCATTGATTCCATCTCCCTTAATCTCAATACCGCTCTCTAGTCTGGATAGATGATCAGCTACGGGTTTTTAGCACCCATCTTATCCTTAGTCTCAATGTCGAATTTTTGGATTAATAGAATCCAACATATGGGTCTAGGCTTCATGTCTTGCTACTTGAAGAGGTACTTCATGGTAGCATAATCAGTGAAGACGATAGTTTTAGATAGCACCAAGTATGAACGAAGTTTATCCGAAGCAAATACCACTGCTAGTAGCTCCTCCTTGGTAACTGCGTAGTTCTCCCAAGAATCGTTGAGGTCTTACTAGCATAGTAGATTGGGTGGAATTGCTTATCCTTTCCTTAACCAAGGACTACTCCCACAGCATATTCACTTTCATCACACATGATCTCGAAGAGGGGAGACTAGTTTGGTGCGGTCATAATTCTTCTGTTAATTAGTTTTCCCTTCAGGAGAGTGAAAGCTTCCTTGCAGTCTTTGCTGAAGTTGAAATTAGCCTCCTTCTCGAGCAGCTTTGTTAAAGGATGAGAGATTTTTGAAAAGTACTTCATTAGCGTCGGTAGAACCCAGCATGTCCTAGGAAACTACGGATAGCGTGAACCGAAGAAGGTGGTGGTAAACGTGAAATGGTGTCAAATTTTTCCTTATCCACCTCTAATCCATCTTGAGAGACCTTATGGCCGAGGACCATAAAGTGGCATTTTTCCTAGATGAGGGCTAGATTAGTTTCTTCGCATCGGGCAAGAATTTTCTTTAGGTTGTGCAGACAGTGATCGAATGCATTGGGAACAACCAAAAAATCATCCATGAAAACTTCCTTGGACTTTTCTATCATATCTTGGAAGATGGAAATCAAGCAGCACTGAAATATGGCAAGAGAATTACACGGGTCGAACGAATATGCATGTAGGCGAATGTGCCATATGAACATGTAAAATGTTATCTTCTCTTGGTCTTCCAGATCAATAGGTATCTGAAACTACCTAAAGAAACTGTTGAGAAAGCAATAGTACATGTATCCAGATAATCGTTGGTCGATGAAGGGCAGAGGGATGTGATCCTTTCTAATGGCATCAATCATCTTTTGACAGTCAATGCAGACTCTTTGGCCAGTGACTGCACGAGTAGGAATAATTTCGTTTTAGTCGTTTGTGATAACGGTTATTCCTCCTTTCGTTGGGACCACCTGAACAGGACTCACCCACGGGATATCTAAGATAAGGTATATAAAACCGGTGTTAAGGAGTTTGACTACGTCCTTCTTTACCACGTATTGAACGTTGGGGTTAACCCTTCATTGCGGTTGGACAACTGCTTTGTATGCATCCTCCATAAGGATCTTATGCCTGCAGATCGATGGGTTGATTCCCTTGATGTCTGTTAGTTTCCATGCTTTGACCTTCCTATGCTTTCTTAGAATAGCAAGTAATGTGTCCTTTTCTTCTCTTTTTAAGTGCGCAAAAATGATCACTGGAAACATATTATCATCATCCAAGAAGGCGTACTTAAGATGATTATGGAGTTTCTTAAGCTTAGAGGGGGTGGTTTTTAAGTAACTGGTTTGTCTTTTATAGCTTCCTCCTCTATGTTGGCTTCGACAACTAGGATGGATTCATGCAGAGTTTTATTTGTGTCAGGAGGTGGGTTATCCTCCTCTTCAATGATGTCCTGGGTTGGGTCTTTTTCTTCTTCTTCTAGCAGCAAAGGAGGGTCATCAAATGAATGGATAAGAGATATCCCAACCTTTATAATGAGCTTGTTGTCACCAAGTCTTAGTGTCATCTCCTTGTTGTTTGGGTTGATCAAAGCTCTCCAAGTTTCTAAAATAGGTCTTCCGAGAACGAGAGGGGTGTTATCAAGAACAGTGAATTCGGAAGGAATATTTACATTATTTACACGAATGAAGACGTCCTTAATTATTCCCTTAGTATGACGGATACATCGATTAGAGAAGATAAGGGATAGCCGGAAATGAGTTAGTTCACCTAATTCTAAGTTATCAAGCACAAAAGCAGACATCAGATTCACAAATAGACCATCATCTACTATAGCAATTTTTGACTTCTTTTTTTATAAAATATGGAATAGAATTTTTATCAGAAAAGAGTTCAAAGTGTAGTGATTGCTGTTTAGTGAAAATAACCTGTTGTAATTTTTCTAGTTTAGGTGAAGTAACAATATCTTTGAAAAACTTTCCATTTTACGGAATAGCAGCAAGGTCTTTGAAAGATGGCCTAAAAATGTGTACCTGATTTGGTAAGGGTTTTTCCTTATTGGAACCTTCTGAAGTTTCAGAGACAGTCGTCTCATCTAGTACTGATACTTCAGGGTCCTTTCAGTTTGCTTCATCTTCTTCGGGAGTCAAGATCTGGGTCAAAGGGGTTGCGTCCAACTCTTTTGGTTCTGGACAATAAGGGTCGATGATGGCTTCTTGAGGCTTTTCATCTGAGATTACTTCCTTGTCTATGGCTTGTTCTTCCTCACTTCGTAGTCTTTTGAAGTAGTCCTCTAGAACCTTTATATGAGCTAGCACCCTTTTCGTGGTTTCTTCGAAGTTGCTTTTCGGACGAAAATAAGGCGTTTCTTATGTATATGTTGTGTATTCATTATATTCATGGCTTACGCCTCCATAGTTTTGTTTAGCACACCATTTACAGAAAAATGAAAAACCATGTATGCGAGAAGTAGAAGGTGAAAATATGGGTTCTTCCTCAACCGACATTCTAGTATCTTCTTGCCAACTATTGCATTCTGGCTAAAAATAATCATTGTTATGGCAATAAATACTATCATGCTTGGGTTGTGAAAATGAACATGGAAGATGGTCTGGACTTTCCTCTAGTGGGTTGTCATCTACTCGCAGGAACGCAGACATTATTGCTAATATGTAACAGTCCGTGGAGTGATGGACACGGGATACGGAATCAAATTTCAAAATCAAAATATCTTGGAGTCTCGAAGAGACGTTTTGTGCCAAGATTATTTATGTTGGCAGGTTTCTATGTCAAGTATTCGAGATCAGATTCATCGAGAAATTGAGGAAGAGTTTGATTGAAGATACAATATTATGTGGAAGTTGATACTGCACATATGGAGGGGGAGTTTGTTGATGCATAATTCTAGGTCGTCATGTGAAGTATCAAATACAAGACAAAAAGCTACAAATATCTGATGTCCGAACTGAAGGCGAATTGCCAGTTTGGACTCACACGAACTTGTCCGAACTGGCAGTTTAGATGATCGTAGTTTTGCACTTTGAAGTTCAACTATAAATAGCTTGTCTTGTATAGAATTTAGAACTTCTGGTCAGATTCACTATGTGATATAAGTGTGTGTTTTCTCAGTGGTTCATACAAATCCTTTGTATTTACTCCTTGTCTTCACTGTCAGGACCGATTTCACATTAAGAATCTCGACATTGAGCAAGAACAAAGATTAGATGAGGAGACGGGATGATGAGAATCTATGATAATAAATAACAAGAAAATGATAAATCAAATGATTCATTGATTATTGCTGAATGATTACAACGAACCGAATGATTACAAACTCGTCATAGGAAATCCACGGTCACATTGGGTTGAGCTCAAACCCAATGTGAGACTCTCTCTCTAGAAATGATAGCTCACATCTCTCTAGATCATCCTTATTCATTCCTTATTCTCTCATGTTCTCAAATGAAGCTATCACCCCTATATATAGAGAGCCCATGTGCTCACTAGCCCACTAACTAGTAAAACACAAAAACAATGAGCAAAATTACAAATAAACAACTAAAATAAATTATTAATAAAATCAAAGTTGATTTTATTAATATGAAGCTTGACTCGCTCGAACCGATCTTCCGTTGACTTTTACGTTGACCGTTGACCCGAACGGTTGACTTATCCAGAAAACGGTCTTCGGTCCAATTTGCAAGCCTCGATCATCACAACCCGCGTCTCTGAATCAAATCACAATGGATTCTTTAACCGAATTATTCGAGAGTAGATTTGAAGGCGTCAGTCACACTTATTATTAGTTCCAACATTCACGTTTTACATTGATTTTAATACGACCGAGTAGACGATCCAACGTCACGCAATTACATATCGCAACCATTACCTTCAGAACGCACATGCGTGAAAACCAAGTTTCTTTAAATAGACATAAAATACTCGAATGTATTGATTTACAGGTCCGAGTGATGAGCTTTCAGCTCCTCAAATGGTCCGCAATATACAAAATAGATTTGTTCAAAAAGGTGATAATAAACTTTCAATATAAAGAGTTTTCATAAAGTCATTCGTGCATACCTTAAGGTGAGTTTATAAAATCATTTTACTAACCCACAAAAGATTTGTTTATCCCCAAGTGAGTGTAAGAGTTTAGCTAATAATGACTATAATGATTTGCTTAACAAAAAATGACTAGTTCATATTAAAAGCAATGAAAACAAGTGGCTTGGAAAGAAAAACAAAGATTTAATCTAGGAGAAGGGATTGAATTGAGCAATTTTACCAATGGGGGCTTGGCTTGATTTGTAGGCAGAAAACAGAATCGGGCATGGGTCATGCCAGGCAGTCATTCTTCAGGGAATATCTCTGTCAGTGGACACGGGCCATGTGGGTCCAGAGTCGTGAGATGTGTTTGTCAGAAGTTAGAGGCACGGGGCGTGTTGGGTCAGTGGTACGGTTCATGTTCTGTCAGTTAAAGAAGTCAACTTCCAGAAGTTTGTTGAGCTCTGACACGGACGGTACCCTAGGTGAGGCAAGGGCCATGTCTAAGGCCAATTTTCACAATGTCTTGATTTTTCTTCTTATTTTCTGCATTTTCAGCTACTTTTATGCTTTTAGCCTGGATTTTACTAAAAAAACTAAAAAGAAAGCAATATAGAACCGTTTTGTTATTAGTTAGTTAAAATTAACCTGAAATGTGAAGAATTTTTATCTAAAAACATGTACAATTTTATGTATATCGGTCACAAGGTTTAAAAAGGGTTGGGGTTGGGTTCTCCTGGCCTTGTGCTGGTTTTAGTGACCGAGAGAGAGAGAGAGAGAGAGAGTATGTGACAAGGTGATTGACTATGGATGGTGGTGTCCTTGATAGATTGAGGGTGATGGAGTGTGGAATGGTGGAGGTGAGATGTTATGATGATGAGATTTTAGATGATGATGAGTGGTGTGTACTGAGGTGTTCATAAAATATGGCAATTTTTCAAACGTTTTTAGCAGCTTTGAGCTTTTAAATTTATAATACATGATGTACTTGACAACTACCATTTCACCACATTACACGGGCAGGTATACCCATCGTGGGCAGTATAGTAGTGGTAGGTTGAATCGGGGTCGATCAGGACATAATGGAAAGTGAGAGCTCTCAATACTCAATCTTTGCCAACGTCTAACCAAACTGTATCTTTGATTTTTGAAAAATTAAGTTTAATATATGTATAAGTAAAATGGGTTTTCGGACTTAAGTGGTCGCAGTCATTATTGATTGGAATAATCGTGCCAGTACCTTATGGACAAGTTATTTATTTATAACTTTGGGTTAAGATTGTCTATTGGCATGCAACCAGACCGCCTCTCAGCCTCAAATCTAGTATCACTATTCTCCAAGGTGATCGTCTACGAGGAGTACGAACCCTGGGGAACTGTGCTGTCAATAGACAAATATAGTGATATAATGCCACTTACTTACGGGGTCCTTCAAATCGGTCGGCTTACCGTACTCGACACGCCGTCATGAACCAGTAGGGGAACAACCCTGCGTGCCAGATTATTTTATTATGAATATTATCTTTTAAAGGGACTAAGGTCCGTTTCTTCCATGTACGGCTCTCGTGCATGCATGTACGGCGTAACCAGAGCCAAGTTCACAAACACGTACCATCTCGGCTTCCATGAAGTGACAAAATATTATCAACCCCCATTCCCAACCAAATACTTTCAGTGCGCACTTGCGTGACAGTCGAGTTTTCTTACATAGACATAAGGACCTCGAACGTATCATGTAGCATGGGGCGTGAGTCACCTTAAAGGGTCATGCATCGTCCCCTGACCGGGTGTCACAGGTCCGGCCTTTGGGATTTCGACTCCCCAAATGGTCTGTGATATGTAGAGCACACTTGGTTAAGAAAATCAGTAGTACACTTTCAATAAAAAAGCGTTTTCACAAAGTCATTAGACACACCTTAAACCAACTTTATAAAGATAACTTGTAAACTTGTTAAAGGTTCATTATTTCCACTCAAGTGTAAGAATTTAGCTAATTATAGCTTAAAGATTTGCCAGTAAGTAAAAAGACGATTTCACAGACAAAATTCTTTCAATTTCTTAGACTGGTTAAAGTTCTTACAGACTTTGACATAATGAAAGAAACGAAAATGCCAAGTGGCTCGACTAATCTAAAAGTGGGAGAAAGATAGAAGAATTGAGCGGTTTGTGAAATGGGTGGAGGATGGCTTTTATAGACGATTTCTGTACTTTGGCACGGTCCGTGCTTAGTTTGGCATGGGCCATGCCATGTCAGATGGTTGATCCGGTATCTTTCTATCTTCAGGGGCACGGGCCGTGTGTGTCAGAGCACGAGTCGTGCCATGTCAGGAGGCTTCACATGTGGCATGGTGATCAGAGACACGGGGTGTGCTGTCTCAGCAGGGAGATTCTATAGATCCAGATCGGGCATGGGCTATGCTTGGCTAAGAACCATCCGTGCTAAAGTCATAAAATCCCAAAACTTGCATTTTTTCCTCACTTTTCTGCTAGATTATGCTCCTTTTGGTATTTTGGCTTTAGAAAACTTGAAAAACTAAAAAGAAAATATAATAGCTTTGTTTTGATGTTAGTAGTTAGGTTTTATCCCGAAATGGGAATATTTTCGTATAAATAAATGTGTGTACATCAATGAGGAGGGAGGTTGGGTGGGGCCGGTTTGGAGAAAACCGGAGGGAGAGGGAAGTGGTGGAGGTGGTGCGGTGGTGCGATGTGGGAGGTTCGCCGGGTGGGACGGAGTTCGGTAGTCGGGTCCTCGGTTTGGTTCATCGGGTGATCGAATGCCATGCAAAGGTGGCGGATGAAATGGTGTCGACCAGTCGGTTACGAACACGTTTAAACTAAAACCAAGCGAATGTTGAATATTTAATAATTAGGAGATGAGAAATGATGTTCATAGATTTTATAAAAATAATAAGAAAATTGTTTTTATAAAACGCAATGAATAAATATAGTAACTAAACCTTTTAAATTAAAAGATTTGAGTTAATGACCTTATATGTTTGTAAAACCTAATGGGGTAATAAAATCTTTTATTATTTTCTTCTTATTAAATTCCAGTGTAAAATCATATATTTTATTTTTTAATGTGTTCGGGGTCAGACTTGGAAAGTAACATGTTCTAATCTAACTAAAAGTAAAATATCGGGTTATTATTCAGTTGCGCATAGTACCTAATTTAAGTTGAATGCACGGAAAAATTAACTAATTAAATAGTCAAAACATTAAAGTTTGACCTAGAATTTATGGGTTGTCACATTCACCTCGAGTTAGAAGAACTACACCCCAAGATTCAATTTACATCAACAAATAAGTGAGGGTACTTCTTATGGATCTGGTCCTCGCATTCCAAGTGAATTCAGGACCTCTTTGTGAGTTCCAATGCACTTTAACGATGGGAATGCGGCATTCCTTTAGCGTCGTGTTCTCACAATCCATGATCTCAACTTGTTCTTCGGTGAAATGCAGTTTTTCATCAATTTGGATCTCGTCAAGCGGTATGACAAGCGATTCATCAGACAGATACTTCCTTCAGCTTAGAGACATGAAAGGTATCATGAACACTACTGAGTTCTTGAGGTATCTAGAGTTTGTAAGCCACCGGTCAAAAGCTTTCTGTAGTGACTGCCAGAATCTTGACGTAAAACTACTATCTTAATCCGAGATGATTGAAATTGGTACACTGTGTCGGGAGACGACCTCTTTCAGGTAGATTTTGATCAGTCGTTCCATCTTGTCAGTCTCTTTAATTAGAGAAATGTGCAGATTTCGTCATACGATCGACTATAACCCATATAGTATTGCAACGAGACGGTTCTCTTAGCAACTTCGTGATGAAGTCCATAGCAATTTGCTCCCATTTCCATTGGGATATCTTGGGTTGTTGAAACAATCCAGAGGGCTTTTGGTATTTGGATTTAACCTTCATATAGGCCAAGCACTTGCTGACGTAGGAGCAATATCGTCTTTCGTGTTAGGCACCAGTATAGCTCTCTAAGATCGTGATACATCTTGTCTGATTTTGGGTAGATAGAGTATCTAGACTTATGTGCTTCATCCATAACTAAGTTCTTATACTTCCATAGTTAGGCACCCAAAGTCTATCCATGAAATAGCGGGTTCCATCTGATTTCATCTCAAATTGCTTTTCTATGCCTCGCAGGCATTCTTCCTTCATGTTCTCGTCCTTAAGGGCTTCAAGTTGAACGTCACGAATTTGAGAAGTGAGGTTAGTATGAATCATCATACCAAGTGCTCGAACTTGAAGTGGCTTGATATGTTATCTTCTGCTTAGGGCATTAGCTACTATGTTAGTCTTGCTATGATGATAACGAATATCACAATCATAATCATTCAGCAAGTCAACCAATCGCCATTTTCTCATGTTTAGCTCCTTCTGATTGAAAATATGTTGAAAAACTTTTATGAATAGTGAATATGGTATATTTCATTCCATAAAGATAATGTCTCCATATCTTCAACCCAGACCTTGATATGACAGTTCGTAGTACACAAGAAAGTCCCCGGTTCTTTCGGGTGAGGATATTATTGGTGCGTCACGTTTTTTCTGCTTCAACAACTGAAAATCAGCTTTAGGCTTCTCACTCCAATCGAACTTCTTGTCCTTCCGAGTCAAGGCGGTTAGGGGCTGGGCTATCTTAGATAAACTTTTAATAAATATGTGGTAATAGTCATCCAGACCTAATAATGGGCAGTCTCTAATGGCGTCGAGGGAGTGCTCAAATTCTTAAAGCTTTAACTTTAGATAGGTCAACATGAATAACTTTTTCGTTGATTACGTGACATAAGAAATGCACTTTGCGTATCCAAAACTTGCATTTGGAAAACTTGGCATAAAACTCTTCCTTATTTAACACCTCCAAAATTAGCCTCAGGTGTTGCTCATGTTCTTCATTACTACGGGTAGATCGGGATATTGTTGATGAACACGATAAAAAATTTATGCAGGTACGGTTTGCACACAAGATTCATAAAATCCATGAAAACATCAAGCACATTTGTTAAACCGAAGGGCATAACTAGAAACTCATAATGATCGTAACGAGTTCAAAATGCAGTCTTGGCTACGTCCTCTTCTCGAACTCTAAGCTGATGGTAACCTAATCACAGGTCGATCTTTGAATAGAAACTCGATCCTTGTAGTTGGTCAAAGAGATCGTCAGCTCCTCGGTTTGGTTTGCCGGGTGAATGCCATGCAAAGGTGGCGGAGGAAGGTGGTGTCGGGTTTTTATAATAAGTCGGTCACGAACACATTTAAACAAAAACCAAACGAATGTCGAATATTGAATAATTAGTAGATTAGAAATGATGTTCCTGGGTTTTATAAAAATAATACAATGAATTATTTTTAAAAAGCACGGTGACTAAAAATAGTAACTGATGTATTGCAAATACATCTTATAATTTCGTGTAAATTGTACATTAATCGAGTCGGTTTTGAGTCAAAGTTGCGTCATTTTAAGTGTTTTGAGTCATTTTCTATTATTGAGTCGTTATTTAGGTGTTTTATATGTTTTTTTGTAGGTGACTAATGAGTTCACGGTGCCACGAGAGAGTTAGAGAAGAAAATAGAGAGAAAACAAGAAAAGAATGCTGAAGAAGATGGTCTAGGCGTATCGCCTAGACCCATTGAAGCCTTGCACGATACGCGCCGAGAAGGAAGTCATAGAAGGTCAAATTCGGCTCCGCCCGACTAAATTGTCGTCTTATGAGCCCCAGGCGTATCGCCTAGGGGAATATCCATTATGCGCGATACGCGTAAAGCCCCAGCAACCGGAAACTTAGCTTAATCGATATAAATTCATGATGTCTACCGGTTTGGGTAAAGTAGTTAACTTGTAGGATTTATGCCTGCAATTTGATGTGACTTGCTTAATTGTGGTCATAGGGTTAGTTGGTAATTAGTTATTTGATTCTTGTATGTTGCTTTCTAAATAACCTTAAAAGGGTGATAGTCATTGGGTAGTCCGGTTGGTAAACTGCTTAGGATCAAATTATCCCAAAAGGAAATTCCCTAGGTTAGTTTTTTTATTTGCTATTCCAAGTCATATACAGTTGATTAGTGGTAGCTTCTGCTAGCTTAAGGTGCCTGAGATTAGGTTCAGAGACGGTTAAGTCTAGTTGAAGTTGGAAGTACCTAAAAAGTGAACTCTTGTGCAAGTGTAGGATCATCTGTTAGGAAGAACTCAAAAGGTGAAATAACTACCATCAGGATTGCTAAAACCGAGTTAATTTGTACCTGTCAAATAGGATTCTAGGTCTAGGTGGTGTCTGTCTTCATCTGATTGTTTTCTCCAAGTTTCCCAGTTTTGCTTGCTAGTTAGCTGAAGTAGTTAAGTTAGTTAATAGATTCCTAAAAACCAAAATCAAATTCTCAAATTTCCATTCTTAGGTTTTAGGTTGTGTCTAGCTAGAATAGTGTCCCTAGGGTTCGATAATCTCGGTCTTCCTTAGCTTTACTATAATCCGACAGGTACACATGCCTTTAGGGTTCAGTTAGTTTTAGGATTTTTGGTAAAATTTAGGTGTGTCTAGGTCTAGGTTAGGTCTATGTTTTAATAGATACTATTAGGTACATTCCGTACACATCAAGTTTTTGGCACCATTGCCGAGGACACTTGGCAATAGCAAGATTAATTTAGGTCATTATTAGGAAATTTTTAGTCTTTTTAGGTTTTTCCGTGTCTAGAGTATTAGGATTTCCATTCTCGAGTCTAGATTTTTAGGCTTTTATTTTTTTCTAATTTTTTATTTCTTTTTTGTTTTATGCCACACACCCGTTCGCGAGGTCCACCCGAGCATTCTCCACTTCCAGATCCTGACAAGGACATTCATGAATGTTTCCGTGTACTTTCGCGTGGAACTCGAGGCATTCATTCTTTCCACCACCCATTCTAAACCGTCCACCTTTGCACAGATCACACGTGGCACTAAACCCATTCCATTTCCCGACCTTACCACCATAGTGGCCCGTCACACCGTCCATGAGCAAGCTAATGCCGGCGATAGCGACGCTCGGTTTGCAATCGCGCAAACCAACATTGCCAACACCTCAAATTGGCAGGTTCCATCTCACATCATAAATGCGCTCAGTAATCAATTCAATTCCATGGACTTGATGATGAAGATGCATTGACGCATATCTGTTATTTTATCCGCATCTACAATACGTTCGGACTCACGGGAGTCATGAATTGTATCATTTATCTGCGATTGTTTTTATTTTCCCTTACCTCTTGAGCAGTCGAGTGGCTCGAGACTCTTCCGCCTAATTTGATCGCCACCTGGGACGATCTGAATTCGAAATTCCTGAAAAAATATCATCCTCCAGCCAAGGCTCCACGTACTCGGGGGGAAATCCACTCCTTCAGGATGGACCCCGATGAGCCTTATTCTGCAGCATACGAGAGATTCAACACCCTCCTGAGCAGATCTCCGCAACAAGGGTTGACGAACTAGGCTTTCATAGAAAAGTTCTACAATGGACTTCCTTATTCTGTTCAGAAGGAGTTCAATATTTTACTTGGAGGTCATATGATGGAGAAACTCACTGTAGACGAATGTAAACAACTTTTTAAGAGCTTTACGATAGCAGAACAGCAGACACCCGGAGATCGGAGAGCCACCTTGGGCCTGACTAGATCACTCGTACCTTCTACTTCTACCCGGGGTGTCCATCACATTGGCTCGGAGACTATGACGCCAAAGGAGCTTGAAAATATCTATAAAGCCTTAGAAGAAATTAAACTCCATATTAAAGCCAAATGTGAGCTGTGTAGAGGCACTCACGACACCCAAGACTGCCCATCGAGGAATGGCCAAAATTTTGGATGGCAAGAGGGAGAAAACCCACCTGGTTTTCCATCGAGGAATAACTATGGTGGAGGATATGATGGGTTTAGTTTTAAGGAGATAAGGGAGCTTATAGCTAACCAGACCCAGATCCTACAGCAGATCTTGGCGAGATATGAGGGGACCTAGAAGAAGCTAATGGAGAACGACACGTTACTACGAAATCAGCAAGCTTCGTTCTTGGACCTACAGCATTCGGTTGGTGATATCGCGAAGCAACTAAAGGAGCTGAATTCCCGCGGGGGTTCAATTTTCCCGAAGTACTTACAAAAACCCCAATGCCAATGATAACGCCATTACCACTAGGAGCGGGAGAGTCGTTGAGAGTTCATAACTGGAGGTAGTTGAAGAGGAGCCGGTTGATGAGGAGATCGAGCTTGAGACTCCCGACGGGAGGGTGCACGAGAGCGTAAAGCCAGAAAGTACAGCACCAAACGTCAAGGCTGAGTTGAAGAGGCCCTTGAAATGGGAGGAAGCAAAGATAAAGAAGAAAGTGAGTTTTGCAGATCAGCAGTAGGTAACTTCAACTACCTTGAAGCGTGTGCCTTACTCTGAACGATTACTTCAACAGAAAAACGTACAAGAATATGGTCAGCTTTCAGAACATATTAGGTCACTTAGGATCTCATTACCTTTCACCGAAGTATTACAAAATATGCCTAAGTACGCTAAATTTTTGAAAGAAATGTTATCTAATAGAAAGAAGTTAGAAGCTTTATCTGAAATTCAACTCGATGCTTAGTGTTCTGCGATAGTCCAGAATAAGTTACCTGAGAAATTAACTGATTTGGGAACATTCACCTTCCTGTGTTTTTGGTAGCTCGTCTATGACTCATGCTTTGGCGGATCTCGGTGCTTCCATTAATGTCATGCCTTATTCCATTTTTTCAGCACTTAGGTTTAGGAGATCCCGCCCCGACCCGTATGACCATTTCGTTAGCTAATAGATCTGTAGTTACACCTAGGGGAATTGTTGAAAATGTACTTGTTAAAGTTGACAAATTTTTATTCCCTGTGGATTTTATGCTTGTTGATACGGACTATGATGTTAAATGCCCTCTAATTTTAGGTAGACATTTCCTTAGGACTGCTCGTGCCTTAGTTGACGCTTTTCAAGGTACCATTACACTAAGAGTTGATGATGAGAGTGTGAGATTTTAGGTAGGTAGATCGGGTGATAAGAACAACGAGTCCGTGTGTTTCCTAGGATCGTTTATGTCTATGGTGGATAGTTGTGTTAGTTATGTCACCGATGAGGATTTGATAGTTGGAAATAGGTTGGAAGGTGAACCTAGTGTCAAAGATAAGTGTGAGGAAGATCCCGGTGGGTTAGGAGATATAATTGGAAAATTTGATAATTTTGACCCGTTAGTGGAACCCGGGAGTAAGATAGTGAGTGAAAGTGGTTTGGTGGTTGAGGATGATTGTAGGAAAGCCACACTTGGCGATATAGGTGAATTTGAGAAGGCAATAGTGCCAAGGCCAAGTGTGTGGAGGTTGTTGGTAGTTGTGAACAAAAACGACCTGGAATCAAGTTTTGTCGGTGACATTAAATTCTTGTCGTGTCGGTATAAGCATTGGAAGGTTAAAAACTCGTTGGAGTTAATACAATTGGTTACTTTATGGGTTAGGAAGTTAGTTGGAGTATGGCAGGATGGAAACCGGTTGAAAACCAGTATTTTTGTGGTTAAGGATGTGAAATCAAAGCCTCCAGATGGTTAGGGAGGTTGGTTTGATGTTTTGAGCTAAAATGTTTAAGTGTCCGGGTTGTATATTTTGTACAATTGTCTTCTATTTCTACAATTTTTGATTTTCGTGCATTTTTCGGTGTCTGTTTTTGTGTTTTTCGGTGTTTACAGGAATGTCGGGAGACTCACGAGCATGGGAAACGTGTTGAGAAGATTTCCGGGTATGTTTCCAGGTCAAAAGTGCAGGTTTGATGAAAAAAAAAGATTCGACCAATTGAGCTTTGGAAGGACAAAAAGAGATAGAAAATTTTGGGGTCAAATCCCAAAAATTCCTTGGAATATTTGATCTAGGTGTATCGCCTAGTGGTGGTTGAGTAGCAGGCGATACGCATGAAGGAGCAACGAACCACCGGTTCGTTGGCTACTACGCGGTACGCGAGCCAATTGAGTAGATTGTCACGATACGCGATAGAGGGTCCGACCAGAAACATTTTTAATTTTTAAATTTTATTTTGTAGAAACTGGTTTATGAGCTTCCGTATTTCAGGTAAACGCCATTTCAAATTTATTTTTTATTTGTGTTTTCTTTCGTCCTTTTTTTTATAATTTTTTGATTTTTATTGTTCGTGAGTTTCACTAACGTTTGTGTTCAAGTCGAGTCGTGTTTGTTTTTGTTTTGTGTTTGCAGGTTCGATAATGTTCTTTCTTTCATGTTTACACGGGATTCAATGGAGGACCTGGGGATACGAGCTCGCCTTTCATTCATCCAAATCAATAATCAGGGGAGTTTGTTTCATTTTTAATTTTTTTGTTCTTTTATTTTTATCGTTTGTGTGTTTATGTTTATTTTCTATTGTATTTTTATTCTCATCACACATTGGGGACAATGTGTCGTTCAAGTGTGAGGATGGGAGACTTGCGTCTTTATTTTTAAATTTAGTGTGTTGAAAATAACTTTAAAAATAAAAAAATTGAAAAAATGTTCTTGATTTTTGCTGCAACATAATGGGAAATGATAGTACAACTGGGGTTCAATGTTCTAATTAAATATGCCTAACTGTTAAATCTTAAATAAGTGATTGTATGTTAGCTAGTTTTCGATGTATTGGTAGGCACAACTGACTAATTAGGCTTAAAAATCCTTGTGCATCATGAAAAAAAATAAATCGATAACATGTGCTTAATTGATATGTGAATCATGAAAGTTTAGTGGGTTCCCGCCTTAGGTTGATTGAGGATTCCGAAGCTGTTTTAAAAAAATAAAAGCTGCATCCTTGATATTTTCATATGTGTATATCTTTTTAATAATTTAGGCACACTTTTATCTTTTTATGGAAGTGAATTCGGTAAATAGTGGTGCCTCCGCAAATCCATTCCATTTGTTTGAGCTAGAAAAAATAGAATAAAATACCAAAGCCTATGTGTTTCCCTTTGGGATCGCGACTTGAAGGATACACTCCTAGGTTAGGTATGTTGGGTTTTACAGTGGGTCTCTGGGTTACCGATTTTAATTTTATTTATAATTAATTTAGCAACAGAAACGAATTTAAAACATCGCGAATACGAATCGTAAACAGGATCAGTCACAAATCGCAACAAACGCAGATAAACTAATTTATTTAAAATAAATAAATATCTAAGTGAGTTAGATATACCTTGGCGGGATTCGAGCAACCGTTCGAGACACCCGGATTTAACGGACTGTCACTAGTACGAATTGTGACATCTGACTCGAACTGGCGAGTCAGATCATCTACGGTGGCGACGACCATGGGTGCTGGCGGGGGCAACGGCGGCGGTGGTGGCAGACTTGCCACGGGCGGCGGCGACGAGAAACATGATCAACCGAGATCGCAACAGGAATCGTCCCCACGACGATCTCATCACCGGTGGAGGGCGGTGACGACGACACGGTGGTGGTGGTGACCGTCGGATACAACGGCGCGGGCCACGACTAGAGGACGTGGCGTAGTGGCCTCAGCTGCGCTGGCAGCACGAGGACCACCGAACAGCGATCGCACGGCGGCGAACGATGAGCCGCGTCAGCAGCGGTGCTAGCCGCGGCTGCAACTTCGGCAGCGGCGCTAGCCGCGGCTGCAACTTCGGCTGCGGCTCGCCTGGCGGCGGTGGCTCAGGCTCGTTCGGCTTCTTTCTCCAATCTTGAACACACGCTAGCTAAAGGGGGATCCATCGAAAAGGGCAATGATCGGTGGTGGCGGAGGAGGTCGATCGGCATCGGCTCTAGGTGAAGCCGGTTGGAGATTTGCGCAAGAGGGAGAGAGAGAGAATTAGGGTTGTGTTTTGTAGTGACTTTTCCTCCAATCCTCTCTCTCCCTATTTTATTAAAAGAATCAAGAACTAGGGCTTTGACGGACTGGGCCCGATCGCGATCCTATCCAGTCTACCATTCTGATGTCTATTAATCCAGTAACAACTTATCAGTCCGTTTAATCAAAAGACAAGTGTTTTGGCCAAAAACGTTTTGTCGTTTAACTAAATAATTAAACAATTATTTACTTAATTAATCAATTGTTCGTTTTAATACTAATTAATGGGTAATTAGATTTATGGTCAGTTGACCCTGGTGTAACTCTTATGGGTCAATATCGGGTCGGGTTTGTTAGTTTGTCGGGTCAGGACACCATATTTCCAACAGTCTCCCACTTGGACTGAACGCGAGTTTAACGAGGGCAGTTAGAGGCACTCTAGCTATGTATGGCCACTCCAACCAATATCGACACTTTAAGTCGTCAGCCAAAGTATATCTGAATGTAAATCAAGCAGATTGATGACTTGTGCATTCATTGTCAAATGTTCCTTTCTGTATAAGACATTGATGAATTATGAGACATGGACTCTCATATATCATTCATTGATTATCGTTTTCGATACAATTCGAAGTGATCCAACAAACTCACAGTAAGTTTGGGTGAGGCCTCACACTTATCACTTGAAATCAACGAGGGCGCCATCATGTCTAACTGTTTCCAAAATAAGAGTACATAATCCCTTGTTGAGGCATACAACTCCCACTAAACTTTAGAGACATTCCCAAAAATAATCGTTATGGTTGGCAGTTACGCGACAATGTTAGGCTACAATCAAGGAATGCTCCTTAGTAGACGAGAGTTCGAATATGTGTCTGAGGTCTAAGGACACATTAGAGCATGCATAACCAAGCAAGCAAGACTTCCATGTTTGTGTTGCATGATGCGAGTTACCTCCAACGTCATTCAGTAATGAGGTCCGTGAGTTTGAACGTTAAACTGTTTTAAGATTCAAGTAGTCACAACAGTCTTACCTTAGTATAACTCCCACTAAACTAATCGACTACGGGCATTTAGAACAACGACTTGTTGTTCAAGGATTAAAGGTATTAATATTGAAGACAGTTATATAATTCATTATTGCATAAGCAGATGGAATAAGAATAATATAGATAACTGTTAATGTTCATACATCCAAATACTATATCAAAACATGTCTTTAGCTAATCTAAGCCCTATCGCTTCTCTGTGGCGTATATGAGTCTCTTGAGTCATAGGCTTAGTGAAGGGATCACTAAGTTTTGATCTGTGTGTACTTTTCTTATTTTAATTTCATTTTTGTCGACTACTTCTCTAATGTAGTGGAATTTCCTCAGGATGTTCTTGGCCTTCTTGTGAGACCCTTGCACTTTGGCTTGAGCTATAGCACCTGTGTTATAGCACAGCATCTCGATTGTTGCCTAACGCTAGGCACTGCATCGAGATCAGATACGAATTTCTACAACCATACAGCTTCCTTAGCAGCTTCTGAGGCGGCTATGTATTCGGATTCAGTAGTAGAATCTGCTACTACTGGCTATTTTGAGCTTCTCCAGGAAACAGCCCATCCGTTAAGAGTGAAAACAAATCCCGACTGCGAGCGAGAGTCATCTTGGTCATTCTGAAAATTGGCATCAGTGTAACACCGTACAGTGAGCTCTTCATCAACACCTCCGTATACGAGAAACATATCACTGGTGTTTCTCAAGTATTTCAGTATGTTCTTTACAGTCGTCTAATGAGCTAGTCCTGGCGTCTGTTGGTATCGACTGGTCACGTTCAGTGCATACGAGACATCCGGTCGTGTGTAGAGCATGCCATACATGATAGATCCAATAGCAGAGGAAAATGGGATCGATGCCATTTGGCTTATCTCTTGTTCCATTTTAGGAGCTTGAGATTTGTCCAAGATCGTTCCCTTAGTCATGGAAACTGTTCTTTTCTTGGAGTTGCTCATGTTGAACTGTGTTATGATCTTATCGACGTATGTGCTTTGACTAAGACCTAAAAGGGGCTTAGATTGATCTCCGTGAATTTTAATTCCCAGAATGTAAGCAGCTTCTCCAAGATCTTTCATAGCGAAACAAGATGAGAGCCATTTCTTAACTTCATTAAGCATGGGTATGTTGTTTCCTATGATCAGTATATCGTCTACGTACAGTACGTGAAACGATAGAGCGCTCCCACTTGCCTTTCTATAAACACAAGGTTCATCTTTATTTTGATCAAAACGAAGATTCCAGCTTCAAGATGCTTGCTTGAGTCCATAAATGGACTTGATCAGCTTGCAAACCTTATTTGGATTCTCTGGATCGACAAAACCATCAGGCTGAACCATGTATGTGACAATCGGCAATTTCACAGGTTAACTCCGTTAACAACTTTTATTATATTTCGATAACGTCCGTTACATCAGTCAACTAGAATAGTTACGAACATTGCACATGAGTCTAGACGTCGGTTAACCTACCTGAATAATTATATTTTGTGATTTTATGTAAATCATATTTTATGATTTCACGAAAATGTTTCGTCATTTTATGTGACAAGTATATTTATTATCTTTACGTGGGATATATGTATATATATATATATGCACATCGGTTTATGATTTTATGTGACGGTGTGTCACGTAATCATACGAACTATTTCTATGATTTTATAGAAATCTAAAAACATTAGTTATTGATTTATAACTATGATTTTATGCGAAACATATATAGATTATATTTTTGTAAAACTTCGTTCGTTAAATACGTTTTGACATACACTCGATTAATTATCGGTAAGTTACCTCCGTTAACTTCATCAGAGAGTTCGTTAATATTTTATAACCTTGAGGGGCCTTACTGTAAATTCTGAAACTTGTTTTCTATTTAATAAAGCTGGAGGGACTGTTGTGTCATTATCTAAACTTTGTAACCATTTGTGTTTATTGTGGAGGGACCATTCTTGACAATTCTCGAAAGCCAATTCAATGGCATTTACGAGCTGTGAATGAGTCGGTTTCATCCGACCGTCACTCTCGTCGCCGGTTTCAATTCGAACCTAATCAATTCCTCATTCAAGCCCCACTTGATTACAAGAATCATATCATCATTCAAGCGTTCAATTGCAATCACGCGACCCCCCTGACCAGCCTATCCCTTCTCTCTCGTTTTTTTCTATTTTCCGACGAACTCAAAATTCCGGCCAACCACCACTGCTTTACCACCCTTTTCATACATCACTGAGATCGTCGACCACTGTTGAGTAACCACGAAGAATTAGATTCGAGAACGGAGCAACATCAAGTGTCGGAGTCGAGATCTTTCGGTTACGTTTTCGGCTTCAAAAACGCATCAAAACTCCGATTCAATTCGAGGTAACCATTTATCCATTCTAGTCGCACGTTTTCTGGTTCTAATTTGGCGTTTCACGATTTTCCGGTGACCGGAACTAAAACTCCGGCCACCGGAGTTATGGGGAAGAAGGAGAAGTCTGGACGGGTCGGGTTAAATAGTTAGGCTTCTGGTTTTAATCAAAAACGCGCCTGTAGCCCAACTGGTTTGTGCCTTCGTTGAAGACCAAGAGGTCTCGGGTTCGAAACCCTCAGCCCCCAAATCCTTTATTGTTTTTCACTTTTCTGATTTGGATTCCCCTCTCCTTGCGTGAATATGATCTGTGTGTTGCGAATCAGTTAACAAGACCGGCTCCTGTCCCAATGGTAGGGGCGTTGTGTTATAACCTAGAGATCACGGGTTCGAGTCCCGTGACCCCCACTTTTGTCGTTTTATTTCTTTTTAAGTGATCTTAATCATTTATTGGTCCAAACCCAAACTTACTAGTACACGATATTTTAAATCTCAACCCGTGAAGTTTCCATAGACCCCATTAGGGTTCTCGTTGAGTTTTATATTATGAAAACGTTAAGATTTAAATAAATCTAAAAATTCAATGATTTCGTTATTATTAATAAAAAAAACTGTTATAAGACATGGAAATATATAAGTATATATATACTTGATTTATTGTCATACGAACATGTTAAAGACGTTCTTTAAACTCTTGAATTTATGTCACGACACATAAATATTTATTTAGGACGTTTTATTTTATTTTCGACTATGCCTCGATAATTATATTTACAAATATATATATATATATATAGGGTGAGGTTCATTGTAGACACTTTCGCATGTGAAATAGCTCTTTTTCACATGTGAAAGTTTCTAATTAATGAGAAAAAAGAAAAAAAGAAAAAAGAAAATTAATCACAACCATTAGATCAAGAGATCTAATGGTGAAAAAGGGTGTCTACCTGTCTACACTTATGGGGGTGTCTACAATGAACTTTTCACTATATATATATATATATATATATATATATATATATATATATCTATTACTATATATAATACATATTGCCCTAAAGGGTATTTTCGTCATGAAAAATGCTTAATCCTTAAGACGCGTACAACTCATCTAGCATTAAGTACAAGTGTCTATAGCAACACATTTACACCCTTCTTAACCTTAAACCCTTCTCAGCTTACCTTTTAGGGTTATTGTGGTCATTTACTCTAAATTCTCAAATGTATACACGCATGCTCCCTGCACCCTCGATCCTCCCTTCAGACGCGTGCTTTCCCTGCACCTCGATCCTCCCTATCACGCTTCTCCAGCCATCTCTCTTCTTCGATTGGCAAACTCTTCACCGTGAGATTTCAATGATGGTTGATTGTAAGGCCACGATTAGAATTGGGATTCAAATTGAAGGCGCCAAATACCGATTTCAGACTCTATAAATTCGACAGTTTATATCCATTACGTTACACCAATTACCCCTATATGTGAAGCTCTCGGCACCGATTACGCATATTTGTGGAGCTCCGTTCGAATCTCTCTTTTCTGCTCTTTGATCTTGATGAATCTCGACAGTGATTCCCTTACAACATTTGACATGTATGTTCGTTTTCTTTAATTTCTTACATTTTATCATATAGGAAAATTAGGGTTTTAGTTTGATTCGTGTGTTCGCAGGGCTCAACTGGGTTCATTTATACAACTGGGTTCGTTTTCTTTAATTTCTTACATTTTATCATATAGGAGAATTAGGGTTTCTTTAATTTCTTACATTTGACATGTATGTTCGTTTTCTTTAATTTCTCATTATGGCTATCTTCTTTGTCATTGATATTCTTTGCCCCAAATAGCTGAAATGAGAATGAATTGCAGGAATTCAGTAGCATGAAAAGGGGCTGAGATGGTTTTGAAGATGTCACAGGTACATCTTGATTCTAGAATACTTTTGTCTAATCTGTATTGTGGCCTTACTTTTTATTTTTTAATCATGTAATGGTGCTTTAAAAGTGCATATAAACTATGACCTGTATGTTCTTTTATAACTGTTTTTGGTAATTTAGTATGGAGCTGCAAAAGGTCTTCAAAGAACCAGATTAGTAGGATGTTATTTTAGAACTGTTTTGGGTGATTTAGTATGGGGCTGCAAACTGTTTTGAAATGTAATGGTGCTTTAAGAGTGTTTTAAACATTAACTGGATTAAGCTCTCATATTGTTCAAGATTAAAGTATAGTAGCTTCTTGACCACTTTTTATTAGCATAATGGTTGAGTTTCAATTTATTACATGATTGACCCGTTCATTACTTTACCTTTTCTACTTTTTAATAGCACTATGGCCATCCTAATCTAAGTGGTAAGGAATCTCTTGAGAATGTGTCAAATGAGTTCATATTTAATATTTTAACTTAGTTTTTAATACATAAATGGACACTTCCAATTAAAATTCGTTGTGTTTTGGTATTGTTTCAGTATAATAAATGAAGTTATAAATGTAACTTCAATATTCGTTGTCATTAGTTTTGCAATATTCATATAATAAGGCCTTATTTTCAAAGAAATAGAGAAGGGTTTAACTATTTTAAAGACAAATATTTAGAAGTGATGTGCCATCACTTTAATAACAGAAGTCAAGTAATTATGTCAGATAATAAAGTGATATATGTTCCCAAAAGAAAGCAGTACAGTATTGACAAACAAAGGATTCTGAAATGGGTTGATATATATCCACCATTTTTCCTTTTGGTCATTTATAAAGTTTGCTTGACATCTAATTCACTGTTCATCTTTTTATGCTCATATGATGATGATAGGGAGGATGCAAAATTAACAAACATATGTAGTTTATTAGAGAGGCAGGGAAGGATAATGTTGGGTCCCAGGTATATAGATCCAATTTCAAGCTAATATGCTTTTCAGGAACTTTCAACCTCAAATCTAAGAGGTATAATTTTTGTTTTTGATGTCTAAGATATATATTTAGTCCCTACAGATCTATAATTATTTGTTTTTTGGTTCAGTTTAAAACGGTTTTCCACAGGTTCAGGCCCGACCTGGACTGAGACCAATTTTGCATATAATATCATGACCAATTACCAGACCAAAAGATGGTAGAATAAGGCTGGTCAAATACTTATATGGTAAAATAGTATTAAACTATCAATCAAACACTTTTATTGAAACAGTCTCTTATTTATGGTGCATTAATGGTTTCTTGTGAATGGCTTACATCAGGTCGCCTTACTAGAAAAGCAAAAGAAAGAGTCACCAAAGGACGATCATATTAACGAATATGTGGAGATAGACCCAAATTCATAGGTTAATGGAAAACTATACACCAATGATTTTCCCATGGAAGAAAATGAGGTAACTTGGTTCACTTGTTTTTTTTCCTGTTTCTAAAAGACCTAGAAATTGCATCATGATGTTCCATTCAACTTGAAATAATCAGCGATTTTAACATAGGTCTACTTGGGTTTGGTTGGGTCATGATGCCAACGCTTTTTCATCAATCATGGTTTATGTAGTTATGTTCAAGTGGATCTTACATGTATATTTAAAAGGTTAACATGGTCCTAGCTGGTATATTTATTTTTTGAAAAGGTTTGACATGGTCCTCTATAACTTCAGGTAGTTCATAACTTTGCTTAGCCTTTTGAATCCTATTTGTTTGATAATTTCTTTCAGATGAATTATGTGCTCACAGGAATTAAAGGCATAAGTTAACCATAGTTCTACACTTTAGATTCTATTTGAACTTTTTTGAAATCAAGAAATCTTTACATAATCTTGTTTTATCTGTGAAGGCATCTCAAAGGAAGAATATCTAGCTTCACTAAGGACATAAATTTTCAAGAAAAATAGCTGCATGTTTTATTGTAGCTTTCTCAAATACGCCCAGTACTACTCAGCTACAGAAGGTTAGGTTAGTGTATACATAACTTATTTTCCTTTTTTGTGCCTTATTTTTGCTTTACATTAGACATATATAGCTGCTTCACTTGCCACTTTACTGTTCTTCTAAATTAAAGTATTAAGCTAATATTTGAGAGATATCCGACCTTCCTATGCTCTTGAACCTAATTTATCAAGCCATTTCTGCTTGCTTTCAGCTCTGAAGTTAAAAAAACTGACCCAGTCTTTAATGAAAATATTTTAATTTTTTTTAAGGAATGCTATGCTTATTTGTACATTGCATCAGAATAGAAAATGACATGAATGTTTATTTTTAAAATGCTTTTTTAAGTATGTTGTTGCTTGGCTTGTTTTTAGTTGTTTTATGCTCTTTGTAGACGTAGTTGGTGAACTAGAATTTGTTCTAAGCCTACAACATGCATATAGCATATTTCAGTGTCATGCTTTTACATTATTAGCCACTATTTGGGAGATATCCAAGCTCCCTGTGGTTACTTGATTTGGTACATAAGCATGCTAGCTATAAAGGTCTAAACGGGTCGTTTGACCCTGGATATTATTTATCAAACCATTTATGCTTTCTTTCAGTTTTGAAATTAAAAAAATATCTGATCCAACCTTTAATGTAAATATTTACTTTTTTTAAGGAATTCTCCTTATATGTACATTGCAATAGAATGGAACATGACACAAAAATTTATTAAAAAAATGCTCTTTTTAAGTATGCTGTGTCCTGGACAATTCTTATTAGTCTTAGACTCATTTTTGTATTTTATTGATCTTTATTTCTATTTGCTTTAAAAAAAATATTTTTCTTTGAATCTGGAACAGAAGGGTAACAAACCTGTCTAAAAAGACAGTTTTTCCTTTTCAAGTAGATTTTGATTGACTTCATAATGTAGGAAGCAAGATTTGGCTTTTTTTTAAGAAGGTGTTGCACTTGCTTGAATATTATATGTGTAATCAGTTACTTTCTTGCTGGTTTCCGTGTGAGACACTCATCTACATTTTTTTAGATGGTCACTCGGCATATTGGATACATCTTTCACAGTATCTTCATTGTTTGCCTCTACTGTGGTTAGAATGCCTGGCTAAAAGATAAATGTGTGTATATGTGTACATCCATTATTTACATTTGTTTTGAATATTGATTATCCATATAAATGATGTATAATCTTATTTACTTAGAACCTACATTGCCTCAATTTTTATTTCAGGTTCTACACAGCATCTTTCGGTACAGGTATGTTTGCAGCCGATGTTTAGGGGTTACAACTTACAGGTTTAAAGAAGGCTTTTCAACTACTTGGAATTGATTTTGTTAATGCCAGCAGAATGGTGAGATCTTGTCTTCAAACCTTCTAATTTAAGTAAATCTTATTCTCTTTGCCCTTTAGGTTCAACACTATAAGATGTTTTGAGGGTGTTTGTGTTTGCTTATGAAATAAGCTAGCTTGCATTAACATATAAGCAACTGTAATAAGTAAGCTTTTTGTTTATTATTTTGCTTTTCGGTTGTAGTCTTTGATTTTCATTTTTGCGTGTTGTCAATCTTATGTTTTCTTTTGGTTATATCAAGTGTTTAAGCTTTTGACTTTGGTTGTAGCAGCTTAATGTTGTGGAAGGTATTGGCATATTCGAATTCTCAAAACTTTTTTTGTTTGTCTATTATTTTTAGGTTAATAGTTAAGTTATGGTTTCACTTTGTGATGTTACTTGCCTTTTGATTCTGAGGCAATTGATTTTGAACCTAGAAGTAGTAGTCATATGGGGATTTGATTAAAATTGTAATATTTTTCATTGAAAACTGGTTGTTTTGACTTTCAGAAGTCAAAGTATGATAATTTTGAATTCATATGAAAACTGGATTGTGGGGCTTTATGAGAAGATTAGAGGGTGATTCATTTCCCTTGATGGGAAATTGGTGGGTTTTAATTAGATGGGAAGTGTTGCAAACATTTTAAAAGAGTTTTGTTCAAGTTGAGAATACATTGGATCAAAATAGGATGTTATCAATGAGATTAATCAGTTGTTCATCTATATTTTGATCTATCATCTAATCTCAGTAGAAATTTGGGCTTTATTAGAGAGCTCAACAACAATATAAAAATAGTGGTTCATCTAATTTCACTAAATCAATGGAAGGGGTTAAAAGATTAGATGCAAAATCTTTGGGCAAGAGGACTAGAAACGAATATAGACACCGAGAAATTGTCATTCGACTTTACTGTGCTAACAAAAACAGATAGCGAGATGTAAATTGTCGTGTCGTCGTAACACGCAAACAAAAAAGCATAACACCCTATAAATTTTTGCCGCCGCAACGCGCGGGCACTCTGCTATTTTTCTTTATGCAGCAGTTCAAGTTCAATACCAGAGAGTGATTCTTAATTCTATACTTGGGTAAACTACTCTTAAACCTATCTACAAAATTCATGAGCCTTTCGTAATTCTGGATCTTCAAATTGTAGTTTGATATAACAGTTTTAGTTTTCAAGTTATGGTGGCCATTTTCATATGGATTGATGCTTACCTATGCATATAATTTGTAGTCTCTGCCTCTTTATTTCTTATTAATTGATAAGTTTTGTTATTCATCTTTCTACTGCTACTAACAGTTCCATTACTTATGGCAAATTTTAAAATTTCTTTTTGCATTGAATGGGCCTATTTCAAAATAAGTGAATGTGTGCGTGTTGTTTTTTTAGTTTTTAATTTTTTTACTTTCACCTTAGTTTTAATTATTTTAAAAAGCAAATACTAAAAAAATACTAAAAAGTAATTAGAATGTCATATGATGAATTGTGGTTTTCATGAACCAGGAAAAAGATAAAGATGGAATTGGGCGTTGGCTCAATTAAAGAGACAACCCAACATCAAATTAAAGAGGATGAAGAAGCATTCAAGAAACAGCCCTTAGGGGACGTAAGTCAAAAGTGACGGCTGAGAAGTTATGCGTTGATGAATCACCCAGTCCTTTATGTTAACTATTTCTTAATAAATTTAATTATTTCTTCATAAATTAATTGAGTATTATTGTTTACAATACCCAATTTTAGTTTGTGCTTTCATCATTAAATTCTGCGTTTTTGTTTTTGTTGCTTAGATGGTGGACAATATTTTTACCCAAAATATTTGATGGACTTATGATCGGTTCTTATTGATGCAACTGATTTGGTTACGATTTATGCTAAAGGACGATTCAATACGATTTATGCTAATAGACGACACTGATGCTACGAATAAGAAACTAAAAGACGTACAATACAATGTATCACGAGAGGATTGATAAACTAACAGAAAACAACTCATGTGTTGGTTAATTTGTGTTGCGCCGCATCGTGCTAACTGATTGCATGGCGTACGACACGGATTGACTTCCTCACTATGCAATTCATTGACCCTCGGATTTTGATTTAAAAAGTACTATGTTATTACTGATATCTCATAACTATGTTAATGACTTCTATCTTACAACTCATTTGGTTTTAAATTACTATGTTTGTGACCAATATATATTTCAATTCGGGTGTTTGTTGTTATTTGTTTGAGTTCTAAAAAAACGAATACCTCGATTAAATTGTCGTGCCGCCATAACAAGCGAACAAATAAACAAATACCGCGTTGTAGTTTGTTGTGTCGCTGCAACGCGCGAACAGAAGACGAATAACACGCTATACACTGTCGCCGCCGCAACGCGCGGGCACATGGCTAGTATATATATATATATATATATATATATATATATATATATATATATATATACCAATGATCCCTATATTTATTATCTGGGATAACTTACACACATTGATTTCCGTAAACCCTCGTGCCTTTGATTTAAGTATTATTTTGACTACTTTCGAACAAACGATTTTTGTCACAAATTGAATTTGTCACCTGCGTCATAACTGGAATTTCTTGATAACAAAACCGTCTAAGCTATGTTACTCATGTGCAAACACACACTTACATATGTAAAATCGATAGGTGCTTGGTAATTACGCAAGACTCGGAAGTCTAACTAAATTTGTAGCAGCGCACCCTAAGGTGAGTTTCACAACCTTTACGTTACGTCCGGTTTTGGACGATAACACACGCAAACACGTTACACCCGGGTTAGGGTGATAACACGACAATGTTTATGTATGATTAAAGTAGAAATCCAACATATATCACATGTTCACGTAAAATGCTTATCTTTGAAAGTCCTTACTTATCGAACCGTTAATAGTTTATAGCGAGGGGATATTGGGTAGTACTACTGGGGTCTGAAAAACCCCACTCAGCGGGCACGAGATGCACCACCCGACACGGGGAAGGCAAACCACGTAAGGAATTATTCCTACAACTAATTGGTCAGCTTCGGTTGCGAGCGTTTTAGTGACATGAACTTAGGCTCGCTACCTACGATATGGATTGTACTGTTAATATACATGCTTACATACGAATAAAAACTGTTGTATTCGTACTGCATAACTATATTAGTTATACTTATGTGCTTATGTGAACTCACCAACATTAGTTGACACTTGCTCTTATGCATGCTTTGTAGGACGCTAGGAGAATCGGATTTTTGGGCACGTACGCTGGTTAAAATTTATTTTTGGGTACTTGCTTTTAAAACCTTTATCTTGAACTTTATTTACTTGTCGGTCGCTTGTTTTGCGCATCATAACTTTTATAAGCTTCCGCTAAACTTTAAACTCTGGTTTGATATTTCCCGTTTGGAAATATATTTACATTTTGAACCCTTAACTTATGTTTGATGTAACTAATGACTCGGGTCCTGGTCTGGTTCACACCCCACACGGTAAAACTCCGTTAGTGGAAATTAGGGATGTGACAGATTGGTATCAGAGCCCTTGGTTGCAGAGAACTAGAATTTTCGGAAATTCTAAACTGTAACTGTTTTTGAACATTAGTTACAACAATTCCCAAAAACGTTTTCTTTTCGCGTGCCAAAAATCGATTACTCACATTAGGTTATATTTTCTTTGTTTGTGTTTGTCTGGGTCCAGGCAATATGTCACCATCCGATCATACACATGGAAAGGCTCCCATGAACGAACAAGGATCCTCGTCACGTCAACCGCCCCGCAGGAGGCAACGTCTTAACTATACTCAATCGGATTATGAGGCAGAGTCACATTATTTTCGAGACCCGGACAACGCGTCCGATTGGCGGTGGTTTAGGCCCATGGTGGCCAGTCTTATAGGCGAATTTGGAGTCCCCACGGACGAGGGTAGACTACCCGATCTTCCCTTCTGCCACCCACAGATCACTGCTGCAATGATGGCAGTGATAGACGAATTGCGTAGTGAAGTTAGATCACTGCGAACCGAAGGACGAAGAACACAAACTGAAACTCAAGGAACAAGGGATGATCTCGAGGTAACAACCACAGCACACAACAACTTAGCCCATGGGGTGATTAAACTCGAGGATAGAGTGGATACCTTGGAGGCAAGACCCAACTCGGCCAATTTAGCCAACATGCTACAGACTGCCTTAGCAAGGATTACTGTGTTAGAAGACCTGGTTGGGGACCTGACCGGGCAAGTGGCTACTCTTCAGGGACAAGCAACCCCTGCAGCTGATCCAGTGGAGGAAGAACCCCTCGAAGAGAATGGAGAAAACGCTGAAGAAGAAGAGGTCGAGGAACCCGAAGTCATTGATCCATGATCTAATATGTCTCATTTTCTTCTATTTTGTTGCTTTGAAATAAATTTGACTGGGTGTTCATTTTATTTTGAATGTAATCAATACTGAGATACCTTGTGGTTGGATTTTAAATTTTGTAATGGATATTTTACCAATGTGTTTCTAAAAATTATGTCGTGTGATGGATGGATGCATGAATAATTGTTTAGCGTTTAATGAAATTAATATTGGATATATTAATCATTGAAATGTCTCGTATGGCAAACAGAATTATGGCTGAACACCTCACCGCAGCACAGATCCAAAATCTGATTGACCAAGGAGTTGCAGCAGCTCTAGCAGCGGCCCAAAATCAACCAAACAACAACGGTGGTAAGTAAAACAGACGAAAAATTGACTACATTTTTTTTTCTCTCACGCTCTAAAATTATTCTCTGAAATAATTTCATGAAATGAATCCAGGCCCAGCTCAGTGCACCTTCAAAACTTACATGGTATGTAAGCCGCTCATGTTCAAGGGTGATGAGGGAGCCGTAGGTCTATTGCGATGGCTCGAGAAGTCAGAAAAGGTGTTCTCAATGTGTAACTGCCCAGTTGCGAATCGGGTCAATTTCGCAACTGCTACACTCGAGGGAGCTGCCCTCACTTGGTGGAACGCGCAAATCCAAATGTTAGGGCTCGACGCAGCGAATGCTATGACTTGGCAGGAATTTAAGGATGCCATGATGGAGGAGTATTGTCCTCGCGACCAGGTTAAAAGGTTGGAAGGTGAGTTCCAGAACTTGAAAATGGTAAGTTCTGAGGTTGAAGAGTACACCGCTCGCTACCATGAGTACGCGGTGCTGTGTCCTACGATGGTTGATGCTGACATCAAAAGGATTGAAAGGTATATGGATGGGTTAGCTCCACAAATCAAGGGGATGGTTACTGCCTCAAACCCTGCAAATGTGCAGAATGCTATCAGGCTGGCCCATAAGCTAACTGACCAGGCCATAGAACAAGGAACGTTGCCACCCAGAAAGGTCCCCAAAACTGCCCTAGATGGGAAAAGAAAGAGAGATGACGACTCTAGTAACAACAACAACAATGGTAGTGGCAACAATAATGGGAGATCCTCTAACTCTCACAATCAGAACAAGAGATACAACAATTCCAGGGGTGACTATAACAACAGTAACACCAACAGTGGGGGCGGTAACCAGAACCGCAACGGTGGTAGCAATCAGAATAACAATGGGTACAAAGGACGAGCTCCTTTCTGCAATCGATGCAACCAACACCACAATGGAGCATGCAAGAGACTCACCTGTGAGCGTTGTGGTAAAGGGGGCCATGAGGCTAAGAACTGTTGGGGTGAACTACAAACCGTCCCAATCAAAATCCGAACCAGAATCAGAATCAGAACCAGAGGCAGAATAATGAAGGCCCTAGAGGGTGTTTTGAATGTGGAAAACCAGGGCACCTAAAGAGGGACTGTCCATAGCTTCGAAGGAACAATAACAACAATGCTGGCAACAACAACAACCACCGTAACAACAATAACAACGGTGGGGATGGGGGTAGAAACGGTGGAGATGGCGCCAAAGGGCGAGCTTTCGTTATGGGTTCTGGTGAAGCAAGAAACGATGCCAACATCATTACCGGTAAGTTTCTCCTAAACAACTACTTCGCAAATGTCTTATTTGATATTGGTGCTGAGAAAAGTTTTATCTCGACTAAGTTCTGTAAGTTGATTAAGGCTACCCAAAATCCACTAAAAGCTAGGTATACGGTCGAATTAGCAAATGGTAAGCTTCTTGACACCACTCACTTAGTTGAAAACTGCACATTAGAACTATCTGGTCATAAACTAAGTATAGACCTTATGCCTTTTACCATTAGTAGTTTCGACGTCATAGTGGGCATGGATTGGCTATCCAAACATCAGGCGGAAATCGTTTGTCAAGAAAAAGTCATACGAATGCCCGTAGCAGGAGGAGAAGTACTCTCAATTCAGGGCAAAAAGGGAGGTGCTGTCTCCGGAATCATATCATACCTTAAAGCGCAGAAGTGTCTTCGGAAAGGACACGTGGCAATCCTAGCCACAGTTACGGACCAAACCAGGGTGGAGAGAAAGATCGAAGACTTCCCGATCGTACGCGATTACCCGGAGGTACTTCCTGAGGAATTACCTGGCCTTCCTCCGCATCGACAAGTAGAATTTCGGATTGACCTCGCTCCAGGAGCAGCTCCGATCGCGCGTGCACCATATCGTCTAGCGGTGAACGAATTAAATGAGCTATCCACACAGCTGCAAGAACTGTTAGATAAAGGTTTTATTAGACCTAGCTCGTCACCATGGGGAGCACCAGTATTATTCGTCAAGAAGAAGGATGGCACATTTAGGATGTGCATTGATTACCGCAAACTCAACAAGGTCACTATCAAGAATCGATACCCTCTTCCACGAATAGATGATCTTTTCGACCAGCTTCAAGGATCCAGTTACTATTCCAAGATTGATTTAAGGTCTGGTTACCATCAGCTTCGAGTCCGTGATGAGGACATCGAAAAGACAGCCTTCAGAACACGCTATGGTCATTATGAATTCTTGGTCATGCCTTTTGGGCTGAGAAATGCACCAGCTGTATTTATCGACGATATCCTTATCTACTCCAAGACGAAAGAAGAACACGAGGAACATCTACGGTTAATCTTAGAATTGTTAAAGAAAGAACAACTCTACGCAAAATTCTCTAAGTGCGATTTCTGGATCCGAGAGGTTCAATTTCTGGGTCACATTGTCAACGAGCAAGGTATCCACGTTGACCCAGCCAAGACCGAAGCCATTAAAAATTGGCCTACCCCTAGAGCTCCTACGGAAATTCATCAATTCCTAGGTTTAGGGGGTTACTACCGTCGTTTTATAAAGGGATTTTCTCAGTTGGCTCAACCATTGACCGCTCTTACGCACAAAGGGGTTCAGTATAGATGGGGTGACAAGGAAGAGGTATCCTTCCAAACTTTGAAAGAGAAACTTTGAACTGCACCTATATTATCTTTACCTGATGGGATTGACGACTTCGAGGTCTATTGTGACGCGTCAATCCAGGGACTCGGATGTGTATTAATGCCAAGAGGTAAAGTCATCGCATACGGGTCAAGGCAACTAAAGTCCCATGAGAAGAATTACACAACCCACGACTTAGAGTTGGGCGCTGTTGTATTTGCCTTGAAATTTTGGAGACACTACTTATACGGTACCAAGTGTACGATATTCATTGATCACAAGAGTCTCCAGCACATATTTGAACAGAAGGAACTCAACATGAGGCAATGTAGGTGGGTCGAATTGCTAAACGACTATGACCTTGCGATAAAGTATCATCCAGGCAAGGCCAACGTGGTGGCCGATGCCTTGAGTAGAAAGGAGCATGTTAAGCCTAGAAGGGTTCGAGCTCTCCAATTAACGATCCATACAGGGCTACCGGATAGACTCCGGGATGCTCAGAAAGAGGCCCTAAGGGAAGAAAATTTTGGGTCTGAATCGTTACGTGACATACATGGAACTTCGGAGGTTAAGTCTGATGGGCTTCGTTATTATAATGACCGTATATGGGTACCTTTGCATGGAAATCTTAGTGAACTGGTGATGGACGAGGCCCACAAGTCCCGTTATTCGATCCATCCAGGTTCTGACAAAATGTACCAAGATCTGAAGGGGCTATATTGGTGGCCCAATATGAAAGCTGATATCGCTAGATATGTCCGCAAGTGCTTGACGTGCGCAAAGGTCAAAACTGAACATCGAAAGCCAGCAGGATTACTGCAACAACCTAAAATTCCTGAATGGAAATGGGAAGAAATATCGATGGATTTCATCACGGGATTGCCCCGTTCTTCTGGCGGTAACGATATGATTTGGGTTATCGTTGACCGGTTAACAAAGTCCGCCCATTTCCTAGCTATCAAGGAAAGTGACAAAACAGACAAGCTTGCAAAGATATATCTCAAGGAGATTGTCAAGCTTCACGGAGTGCCTTTATCTATCATCTTTGACCGAGACCCTAGATTTGCTTCAAATTTTTGGAGAACCTTACAAACGGCGATGGGCACTCGCTTAGATATGAGTACCGCGTATCATCCTCAAATAGATGGACAGACTGAACGTACCATTCAAACTCTCGAGGATATGCTTAGAGCATGTGTGCTCGATTTCGGAAAAAATTGGGAAACGCATTTACCACTGGTAGAATTCTCCTATAACAACAGCTACCATACAAGTATTGGAGCCGCTCCATTTGAGGCTCTCTACGGACGAAAATGCAGATCACCGGTCTGTTGGGCCGAGGTCGGTGAGAGCCAACTCACTGGACCTGAACTAGTGCATGAAACCACGGAGAGAATCGTGCAAATCAGAAACCGCATGAAAGCGGCAAGAGATAGACAAAAGAGTTATGCAAATAAACGCCGAAGGCCATTAGAATTTGAAGTCGGCGACAAAGTACTACTGAAAGTTTCACCTTGGAAAGGCGTCGTACACTTTGGCAAGCGCGGGAAGTTAAATCCCCGCTATGTAGGACCATTCGAGATCACCGAAACCATTGGTCCGGCGGCTTACCATTTAAATCTACCTCCTGAATTGGATGGAGTACACAACGTGTTTCACGTTTCGAACCTGAGAAAGTGTTTAGCTGATGACACTCTTATAGTTCCGTTAGAAGAACTGCAAGTCGATGAACAACTGCGATTTATCGAACAACCCGTAGAAATCATGGGACGTGAGGAGAAAACACTGAAACGAAGTAAAATTCCCATCGTCAAAGTAAGATGGCAATCTAAGCGTGGACCGGAGTTCACGTGGGAACGAGAAGATCAGATGAGAAAGAAATATCCTCATCTATTTGATCAAGCGTCAACATCAAATTAAGGTATGAGTTAAATTTTGGGACAAAATTTCCTTAACAAAGGGATGATGTAGCAACCCTAAAATTTTTCTATTCCTTCCGCAGAAACCGTAGCAACTTAAGTCAATTTTCGGGACGAAAATTCCTTAACAAGGGGATAATGTGACAAACGGCAATATCACAGGTTAACTCCGTTAACAACTTTTGTTATATTTCGATAACGTCCGTTACATCAGTCAACTAGAATAGTTACGCACATTGCACATGAGTCTAGACGTCGGTTAACCTACCTGAATAATTATATTTTGTGATTTTATGTAAATCATATTTTATGATTTCACGAAAATGTTTCGTCATTTTATGTGACAAGTATATTTATTATCTTTACGTGGGATATATGTATATATATATATATGCACATCGGTTTATGATTTTATGTGACGGTGTGTCACGTAATCATACGAACTATTTCTATGATTTTATAGAAATCTAAAAACATTAGTTATGGATTTATAACTATGATTTTATGCGAAACATATATAGATTATATTTTTGTAAAACTTCGTTCGTTAAATACGTTTTGACATACACTCGATTAATTATCGGTAAGTTACCTCCGTTAACTTCATCAGAGAGTTCGTTAATATTTTATAACCTTGAGGGGCCTTACTGTAAATTCTGAAACTTGTTTTCTATTTAATAAAGCTGGAGGGACTGTTGTGTCATTATCTAAACTTTGTAACCATTTGTGTTTATTGTGGAGGGACCATTCTTGACAATTCTCGAAAGCCAATTCAATGGCATTTACGAGCTGTGAATGAGTCGGTTTCATCCGACCATCACTCTCGTCGCCGGTTTCAATTCGAACCTAATCAATTCCTCATTCAAGCCCCACTTGATTACAAGAATCATATCATCATTCAAGCGTTCAATTGCAATCACGCGACCCCCCCTGAAACCGTCCTATCCCTTCTCTCTCGTTTTTTTTCTATTTTCCGGCGAACTCAAAATTCCGGCCAACCACCACTTCTTTACCACCCTTTTCATACATCACTGAGATCGTCGACCACTGTTGAGTAACCACGAAGAATTAGATTCGAGAACGGAGCAACATCAAGTGTCGGAGTCGAGATCTTTCGGTTACGTTTTCGGCTTCAAAAACGCATCAAAACTCCGATTCAATTCGAGGTAACCATTTATCCATTCTAGTCGCACGTTTTCTGGTTCTAATTTGGCGTTTCACGATTTTCCGGTGACCGGAACTAAAACTCCGGCCACCGGAGTTATGGGGAAGAAGGAGAAGTCTGGACGGGTCGGGTTAAATAGTTAGGCTTCTGGTTTTAATCAAAAATGCGCCTGTAGCCCAACTGGTTTGTGCCTTCGTTGAAGACCAAGAGGTCTCGGGTTCGAAACCCTCAGCCCCCAATTCCTTTATTGTTTTTCCCTTTTCTGATTTGGATTCCCCTCTCCTTGCGTGAATATGATCTGTATGTTGCGAATCAGTTAACAAGACCGGCTCCTGTCCCAGTGGTAGGGGTGTCGTGTTATAACCTAGAGATCACGGGTTCGAGTCCCGTGACCCCCACTTTTGTGGTTTTATTTCTTTTTAAGTGATCTTAATCATTTATTGGTCCAAACCCAAACTTACTAGTACACGATATTTTAAATCTCAACCCGTGAAGTTTCCATAGACCCCGTTAGGGTTCTCGTTGAGTTTTATATTATGAAAACGTTAAGATTTAAATAAATCTAAAAATTTACAGTTTTTTTATTATTAATAAAAAAACTGTTATAAGACATGGAAATATATAAGTATATATATACTTGATTTATTGTCATACGAACATGTTAAAGACGTTCTTGAAACTCTTGAATTTATGTCACGACACATAAATATTTATTTAGGACGTTTTATTTTATTTTCGACTATGCCTCGATAATTATATTTACAAATATATATATATATATATATATATATGTATATATATATATATAGGGTTAGGATCCTGCGAAAACACATATTAAAACTCACGTAACTTTTTCATACGTTAACAATTTTTCATAAAGTTTGCGCCAAAAGTCTTAGAATTACGTTATCTTTAAATGTGGAGCAAAATATTAAAAAAAAACTGAACGTTTTTTTTCCCGTGTGATGCACATGTGCATCATATAATTAAAAAAATTATAAAATGCTATTTTTTTCTTTAAATCTAAAGATAATACAACTATAAGATTTAGGGTGCAATTTCTTTTTAAACTATTAATGTATATCACATGTATGAGTGTTTTTTTTTTTGGTATGATGCACATGTGCATCATTCAATAAAAACGCAAAAAAATGATGAAAATATATGACATATGGTGCGACTAAGAAAAAAAAAATATTAACTCATACTAAAAGTATGAGTTTTTTTTTGTGATGCACATGTGCACCACACAAAAAAATATTTAAAAAAAATAAAAAAAGCGTTAAGTTTTTTTAAAAACTTTTATAGGATTAAAGATAATATAATTTTAAGACTTTTGGTGCAAATTTTTTTAAAAAATATTAACGTATGAAAAAGTTATGTAGGTTTTAAGATTTGTTTACGCAGTTCTCACAAAAAAAGGGTGTTTTCGCAGGATCCTTCCCCTATATATATATATATATATATATATATATATATATATATATATATATATATATATATATATATATATATATATATATATACCAATGATCCCTATATTTATTATCTGGGATAACTTACACACATTGATTTCCGTAAACCCTCGTGCCTTTGATTTAAGTATCATTTTGACTACTTTCGAACAAACGATTTTTGTCACAAATTGAATTTGTCACCTGCGTCATAACTGGAATTTCTTGATAACAAAACCGTCTAGGCTATGTTACTCATGTGCAAACACACACTTACATATGTAAAATCGATAGGTGCTTGGTAATTACGCAAGACTCGGAAGTCTAACTAAATTTGTAGCAGCGCACCCTAAGGTGAGTTTCACAACCTTTACGTTACGTCCGGTTTTGGACGATAACACACGCAAACACGTTACACCCGGGTTAGGGTGATAACACGACAATGTTTATGTATGATTAAAGTAGAAATCCAACATATATCACATGTTCACGTAAAATGCTTATCTTTGAAAGTCCTTACTTATCGAACCGTTAATAGTTTATAGCGAGGGGATATTGGGTAGTACTACTGGGGTCTGACAAACCCCACTCAGCGGGCACGAGATGCACCACCCGACTGGCGGTCGGACTGAGGACAATGTCAGCCTAAACTTACCGTGATCGAGTAGACACGAGGAAGGCAAACCACGTAAGGAATTATTCCTACAACTAATTGGTCAGCTTCGGTTGCGAACGTTTTAGTGACATGAACTTAGGCTCGCTACCTACGATATGGATTGTACTGTTAATATACATGCTTACATACGAATAAAAACTGTTGTATTCGTACTGCATAACTATACTAGTTATACTTATGTGCTTATGTGAACTCACCAACATTAGTTGACACTTGCTCTTATGCAGCATGCTTTGCAGGACGCTAGGAGAATCGGATTTTTGGGCACGTACGCTGGTTAAACTTCATTTTTGGGAACTTGCTTTTAAAACCTTTATCTTGAACTTTATTTACTTGTCGGGCGCTTGTTTTGCGCATCATAACTTTTATAAGCTTCCGCTAAACTTTAAACTCTGGTTTGATATTTCCCGTTTGGAAATATATTTACATTTTGAACCCTTAAATTATGTTTGATGTAACTAATGACTCGGGTCCTGGTCTGGTTCACACCCCACACGGTAAAACTCCGTTAGTGGAAATTGGGGGTGTGACAATGTAGAAATCTTCTTCTAGTTTCCCGTTCAGGGAAGCGGTTTTAGCATCCATTTGCCATATCTCATAGACATAGTATGCGGCTATGGCAAGGAGAATCCTGATCGATTTGATCATGACAACGGGCGAGAAGGTCTCATCATAGTCAATCCCTTGGGTTTGAGTGAAACCTTTGCTACAAGCCGTGCCTTGTAGGTTTGCACATTTCCATGCATGTCAGTTTTTCTTTTAAAGATCCACTTGCTCCCTAATACTCACGAACTGGGGGGTAGCTCAATCAAGTCCCAGACATGATTGTCACGCATAGATTGCATCTCAGCATTCATGGCTTCAAGCCGTCAGATTTTGGATCTGACATAGCAGCTTTGTAGTTAGTAGGCTCATCGTTTGAATTGGCTACTAATAGAACGTCAAAGGTTTCATGATAGACAAGGTATCTTTTAGGCTCTTTGCGTGTCCTTTCGCTTATGCGAACGCTTGCGCATGTGCTTGGATCCGACGGTGCGAAAACCATTTGTCGGTCAGATGGAACGACCGTTTCAGGGTTAGGTGTATCTCGAATTTCTTCGAGATCCACTGGATCACTATTTGTTCCTCGAGTAAGGAATTCTTTTCTCAAGAAATTTACCCTTCCTTTTGATGGAAATGGTATTTGCACCGGGATGGTAAAAGTAATAGCCGGTATTACCATAGTATCCAACGAAAGTTACCTTTTTGCCTCGGGGATCGAGCTTTTTGTCAGATTCGCTGGTGACATAAGCTTCACATCCCCATACCCTGAGGTATGATAGTTTAGGAGAAGATCCATGCCATATCTCATATGGGGTCTTGTCTACTTTCTTGGTCGGTGCTAGATTTATAAGGCGAGCGACGTTTAAGATGGCATACCCCCAAAAGGAGTGTGGCAAGTGTTGGGTTATATAACTATTATCAAAACACGAGTACGCAGCGGAAAGAATCCTATGAATTAATCTAACTAACCGGTTTTAGAACGTGTACCTTTTTAGCTCGGAAAGACTTGATCTCTTGGAGGATTTGATACAAATCCCTCTACGATCGCACACACGACACACCAATGCTATGTGCTAGCAACCGATCACGAACTCCTCTTGATGTAGCTTGGTCGAACCACACAAGAACCGAAACCCCTAGGGATTTCCTTGTTGCCGAAATCGAGAGAGAATAGAGAGAGATTAGGGTTTTCTTTTATCTAATAAAAGCAGCAACTAAACCTTAAACCCAGAGGATTTATTTATAGTGTTTGAATACTTGGAGAACAAGATAGGGACAGGCATAGAGCCCTAGTCGAAATCGGCCTAGAGGCTTTATCCATATCCTTCTCTCAATTGTAATCCAAATCCAACTCTCTCTAATTACAACTAACACCCCTCTGTTAACAATTAACTGTTAGTTTTTAACGAAACCTCGTTAAATGTTCGTGATAAATATTAATTAACTATTAATTAATATTAATACATTTGGTGTCGAGACGTGTGACCCCGTAGGCTTAAATAATTTACGGACATACGCTTACTATTACATGATCATATCCCTACAGCTCCCACTTGAGCTTGCAATAGTAAAAGTAATAACATTGGTTAGCGTCTAGCAACACGCCAATGCTCCCAGAAATATTTAAGTACAGTTTCTCAAAGTGTATTTAAATGGTACAGTCATTTATTATCCCTTTGTTACCGATACCGTGTTAAATATGAATATGGATCAAGTCATTTCATACTTTAACGATTCTGTTTCTCATTCTCACAACTAACTTAAGATTACCAAATTGCAAATCGAGACATCTCTAGATTTCATTTGGGCACGGCCATGCAAACATCTTAATTAGTCCAATGAGGGGCCCAGTGGTATCTGCTTCAGCACAAAGCTGAAGGAACAAATCCTCTTGACTACACGTGTCAAGTCACATACTTCACTACACTTACTGAAAATAGCCCTTTTGTACTACCTTATTCAGGATAGTTAGACCTATATCAAGTAGGTGCAATCCATACATGCATGACCTGCTTGTATCTCAAATCTAAGGATAAGCAAAGCAACCATTTACGACTTTCACTTAATGACGCCGATCCATAAAGTGACAATTCGTTAGTGGGTCAGTCCAGTATGCATCCAATGAATACCATGTGAGTTTGGTGGGACCATCCTAACCAATCACTCAGATTTTGTCTTAGTTTAACTATATTCCCATATAGTTAATCGACAATGGACAATTTAGAATACTTGACAAGTACTCAAGAATACTTAACCATTAAATGAAATCAAACATATCAAGTACTTTATTTCATAATATAAACATAAATTGCTTAATGTCCTTTATCCAAATACCGAACATCAGACATACATGATTTAACTAGCTAATTTAAGTCTCTTGCCCTCGGCATGCCTTTCAAGCTTTGGCCTCGACAAAGCTTTCGTGAAAGGATCAGCTAAGTTAATATCTGTGTGAACTTTGAGTAATTTGATTTCACCTAGTTCGATCTGCTCACGAACATAGTGATATCTCCTGGCATAGTGTCTGGCGCCCTTCTGAACTCCAGGTTCTTTGGCAATGATCAATGCACCCGAATTATCGCAGTACATATCGATCAGCAAGTTACTTGTGGGGACAGTGTCTAGCCCACTAATAAACTTCCTTATCCAGACAGCCTCCATTGCAGCTTCCGAGGCAGCAATGTACTCAGACTCTGTTGCAGACATAGTAACTGTGGTTTGTTTCTTGCTTTTCCAATCCACAGCGCCTCCATTCATAACGAAGACGTACCCAGACTGAGACTTCGTGTCATCTCTATCAGTCTGAAATCCAGCATCACAGTATCCGGTCACTTTGAGCTCTTGATCTGGATTTCCCCCATATACCAAAAACAAATCTCTAGTAGCCCGTAGGTACTTGAGAATGGTCTTAACAGCAGTCCAGTGACTTTCACCTGGATTCTGTTGAAAACGGCTAACGATATTTTGCGCAAACGCTATATCAGGTCTAGTGCATCTCACCGCATACATTATAGATCCTACAGCCGAAGCATAAGGGACTCTTTGCATATGCTTCACCTCATCAGGTGTAGAAGCACCTTGTTTGACCGATAGACCAAGTCCTTCTTGCATTGGTACTATACCACGCTTGGAATTCTCCATCTTGAATCGCTTCAAGATCTTATCAATATAAGCACTTTGACTTAGTCCAATCAACCGCTTAGTTCTATCTCTATAGATCTTCATTCCAAGAATGAATGATGCTTCTCCCAAGTCTTTCATGGCAAAACACTTTCCAAGATGGGATTTTACATCTTGCAACATTGGAATGTGTTTTCCTATTATCAATATGTCATCTACATATAAGACAAGGAAAGTAACATTACTCCCACTAGCTTTGCGATATACACATGGCTCATCGGAATTCTGAACGAAACCAAACTTTTTGATTTCTTCATCAAACCGTTTATTCCAACTCCTCGATGCTTGCTTTAGTCCATAAATGGACCTTTGAAGCTTGCATACTTGGTTGGGATGTTTTGGATCAATGAACCCTTCAGGTTGATCCATATAGACTTCTTCATCCAAGTAACCATTTAAGAAGGCAGTCTTAACATCCATTTGCCATATCTCAAAGTCATAGTACGCTGCTATGGCTAAGAGAATCCTAATAGCTCTAATGTCTGCTACTGGTGAAAAGGTCTCATCATAGTCAACGCCAAAACGTTGAGTATAACCTTTCGCCACGAGACGAGCTTTATAGGTGTGTACATTTCCATCCATGTCGGTCTTCTTCTTGAAGAGCCATTTGCTCCCAACGGTTCTTGCGTTAGGAGGAAGATCAACCAGGGTCCAAACGTGGTTATCTTGCATGGATTTCATTTCCACATTCGCAGCTTCAAGCCATTTGTCAAATTCCGGATCTGATAATGCAGCTTTGAAGTTCGGAGGCTCATTGAGATCTCCTGATACGTTATCCTCGGATTCGACTAGACCAATCCATCTATCCGGATTACGTACGACCCTTTCGGATCTACGAAGTGGAATCGCAACATCATCGACTTGAGGTTCATCACTTTGAACATCCCCCCCCCCCCCAAGTTGATGATTGCTAGTTGTTTCAGAAGGTGACACATCTTCTAGTAGTTCTACAATTCTCCCACTGTTCTCATGAGCTATAAAATTCTTTTCAAAGAATTCAGCATATCGAGCAACACGAACAGTGTTTTCAGAGGGATTGTAGAAGTAGTAACCCATTGTTTCCTTTGGGTATCCCACGAAGATGCACTTAGTAGTCCTGGGTTGTAGTTTGTCAGGCGTATCATGCTTCACAAGTGCCTCACATCCCCAGACTCTTAAGTAAGACAACACAGGGACTTCTCCATGCCATAATTGATATGGTGTCTTTTCAACCTTCTTAGTTGGAACCATATTTAGAACGCGTACAACGGTTTCAAGAGCAAAATCCCAAAATGATAATGGGAGAGTTGTAAGGTTCATCATCGACCTCACCATCTCTAGTAAGGTACGATTCCTCCTCTCAGACACTCCATTATGCTGAGGAGTATAAGGAGGAGTAAGCTGTTGGAAAATTCCACACGCTTTAAGATAATCCTTAAACTCTTGGCTTAAGTATTCTCCACCACGATCCGATCGAAGGATCTTGATGGTCTTACCAAGTTGATTTTCAACTTCATTCTTGAACTCTTTGAATGTTTCAAATACCTCATGTTTATGTTTAAGCAAGTAAACATAACCATAACGGCTGAAATCATCCGTAAAAGTCACGAAGTAGCTAGCACCTTTTCTTGACACATGTCTAAATGGGCCGCATACATCAGTATGGATGAGTCCAAGTAGCTCTTTTGCCCTTTGCGGCTTGTTCGGAAAGGATTTTCTTGTCATCTTTCCTGAGATACAGGAAACGCATTTTTCAAATGATTCATCATTTGATTGTAAGATCCCTTCACGTTGAAGTCTTTCAATGCGATTTTTGCCAACGTGGGCAAGACGACAGTGCCATAGATAGGTAGAGTCCAAACTAGTTTTGGCTCGTTTGCTAACATGGAACATTGAATTATTTGAAACACAACCACGCATATCAATTTCATAAATGCCATCACAAGGAATAGCATCAATATAATGAACATTATTTTTAGAAACTGAAATACTGATATCATTAAAAACATTAATGTATCCTTGGTTTTTCAACAAAGAAACTGAAATAACACCTCTAGTGATAGAAGGTGCATAATGACAATTGTCTAATACAATGGATAACCTAGAAGGCAGAATTAAATGAAATTCTCCTATAGCTTCCACAGCTGCTGGCAAACCATTTCCAACGAACAGCTGCAAAGCTCCAGGCTTCAGTTTCCTCCTCTTTCTAAGACCCTGTAACGAATTACAGATGTGAGTTCCACAGCCGGTGTCATACACCCATGAATCACTCTTAGAAAAGGAAAATAATTCAATTGTGAAGATACCTGAAGTACTAGTCCCACTAGTATTCTTTCTCTTCTTCATCAACTCAGCTAGGTAGGTAGGACAGTTCCTCTTCCAGTGTCCGACTTCACCACAAGGGTTTGCTTGGCTTTAGGGATATGGGCAACAGCCTTGCCTTTACCCTTGCCATCAATCTTGCCCTTCCCCTTTTGTGGTCGTTTAGCCTTTTGGATCTTACCCCCCTTGATCATAAGAACTTGGGGTGTTTCAGTGGCCTTTTTAGGAATCGTTTTTTCATACTCGACAAGCATAGCATGAAGCTCAAGTATAGTCTTAGTCATACTATGCATGTTGTAGTTGCGCACAAAACCCTCAAAATCCTTCGTAAGCGATTTGAGGATCATGCCAACTGCAACAACACGATTATACCCATAATTGAGCGATTCCAATTTGTCAAAGTAGCTCTTCATCTTGAGCACATGACTACTGACCGATTTACCAGTTTCAAGCTTCAAGTCGTGGAGTTCCACAACTAGGTCGAACAATTCGACACCAGCTTGTTTTTCATACATCTTTTTCAGCTCTTTGATCATATCACAAGGTGTATGAAATTCGTATTGCTTCTGAAGATCGGGAGTCATACTCGAGATCATCATGCAAGCAACCTCATCGTATCTGCTATACTCTGCGTTGTAGAATGCTTTCTCTTGTTCAGAAGCATCAGCAGCTGGCTCGGTCGGCCAATGATGTTCAAGGACGTCGGTCCTCCGTTCAACTCTAAGGACAATCCTTAGTTGACGGTACCAGTCATTGAAGTTAGATCCATTCAGCTTTTCTCTTTCAAACATTTGACGAAAAGCATGACCAACATTGTTTTGAGGAGGGTTTGTTGCCATCTACAAAACAGATTAAGTTCAAAAATCAGTATTTTCGATAATCTTTTCCTTAATAAATTTAATTACCCAATGTTTAAACATTTTAAACAATTAAGCTTATTAAGGCTAGGATCCAATTGACATGCCATCATTTCATCAGTTGATCTGCTAGAAATGATGCATTCAAATGGTAAGTGACGATCACTAATTGTATTCCAAATACAATTCCTATATTTTATGGGACCTACAACTTGCACCAAGTTATTTGTAGTCATGTTTCATCCCATCTTTTGCCACGGGCCAAGGGTCTCACCGCCTAGCTCGTTTTAAGTCGTCCAACCAAGAATGCACAAATTGTCCACCATTGTGTACCAATGAGTGGGAATGTGTCATGCAAATGCCATTTTACCATTGTGTACCAATGAGTAAGATGACATCCACAAGTGTCCTTTACAAGGTGGATGGCAAAGAATTAAGTTTGGTTTGGGTCAAAACAATTTTGATGCGTGATAAAAAAGGTTATGTGTGAAGATTCATGCACTTCTTCATCACATAATGTGTTTATAAAATTCTTAGTTTGTCTTCCAAATCAAAAGAGCTCGGTAGCTCCATTTGCAACACACAAAGAAGCGTAGGGGTGAGGTTTGCAACTTTTGCAATTAAAAACCTACCCACTTAAGGGAAGCAGAGCGACCCGACTTATACCTCTCTTAGAGTGTGTTCAAATGGGTGAGCCGGTGTTTCTTTTGACTTTTAGGACACAAATTTTATTTTATAAACAAAATCATATTTCAATAGATTGTTTAAGCAAATTTCGATTTTCATAAAACAAATTTGCAATAAACCTTTTATTATGTCACAATTATCAGGTAATCACATAATCTTAGGGTTTCTAATTATCACATATAATTTTAATTTAATCCTCTTTCATTTAAGTAATAACCACGAACGATTTGCATGAAACATCATGGTTTTTACTTCTTTTTAACACTTTAAAATCTTAAAGGTACAACATGTTGTTCATAACAATTATCTAATAACAATAAAAACTTGGATTTATAATTTTAGATCACAAAAATCAAATTTTAGAGCTAAAATTAAGGGTTTCCGATTCGGCAAGAGGTTTTCGATCCATAACATGGGATTTTTCGATCGGAATCAGGGTTTCCGATCGAGAACCCTACTTTTCGATTAGGCTTTCCGATCGGAAAACGAGGGTTTCCGATCGGGACAAGGCTTTCCGATCGGAAAACAAGGGTTTCCGATTGGGTACTTTTCGATCAGGTCGTAAACAGTTTACGATTAGTGCTCGATCGGAAACAGGTTTACGATCGGGTACTTTTCGATCGAAAAGTAGGGTTTTCCGGTCGGAAATCAAGGGTCTCCGCACCGGAATAGGTTTTCCGATCGGAAATCAAGGGTTTCCGATCAGATCGAGAAGTGTTTTTCGATCAGGGACTTTTCGATCGGGTCGAAAAGTCCTATTCCATCGATTTTTTTTTTCGTTTTTACCAATTGCGAAACCTTTTCCAATTGTAAAACACGATTTTTAAATGAATCGAAAAGCTAGAATCTTGTTTTGGTTACCCCCCTTCCAAGTTTTATTCCCGGTAATTAATTAAAATCATAGGTGGCTCGTGATACCACTGTTGGGTTATATAACTATTATCAAAACACGAGTACGCAGCGGAAAGAATCCTATGAATTAATCTAACTAACCGGTTTTAGAACGTGTACCTTTTTAGCTCGGCAAGACTTGATCTCTTGGAGGATTTGATACAAATCCCTCTACGATCGCACACACGACACACCAATGCTATGTGCTAGCAACCGATCACGAACTCCTCTTGATGTAGCTTGGTCGAACCACACAAGAACCGAAACCCCTAGGGTTTTCCTTGTTGCCGAAATCGAGAGAGAATAGAGAGAGATTAGGGTTTTCTTTTATCTGATAAAAGCAGCAACTAAACCTTAAACCCAGATGATTTATTTATAGTGTTTGAATACTTGGAGAACAAGATAGGGATAGGCATAGAGCCCTAGTCGAAATCGGCCTAGAGGCTTTATCCATATCCTTCTCTCAATTGTAATCCAAATCCAACTCTCTCTAATTACAACTAACACCCCTCTGTTAACAATTAACTGTTAGTTTTTAACGAAACCTCGTTAAATGTTCGTGATAAATATTAATTAACTATTAATTAATATTAATACATTTGGTGTCGAGAAGTGTGACCCCGTAGGCTTAAATAATTTCCGGACATACGCTTACTATTACATGATCATATCCCTACAGCAAGGTGGTCTTGTGCATCATCTATCGAACCATGTTTAGCAGAGTTCGATTCCTCCTTTAACTCAAGCTATTTAACTGGGGTGTGCCGGGAGGAGTAGGTTGTGAAATGATTCCACATTCCTTGAGATGATTGAGGAATTCAGCGCTTAGGTATTCGCCACCCTTATCAGATCGAAGTATTTTAATAGTTCGACTCAGCTGATTGTGTACATCATTATGAAACTCCTTGAACTTGTCAAAAGTTTCATGCTTGTGTTTCATCAGATAAACGTAAGCATATCTGTTGTAGTCATCGATAAAAGTCACGAATTACCATTCACGATTTATCGTCTCGGTTCGAAAGGGTCCACACATGTCAGTGTGAATAATGCCTAACAATCCTTGGGCCTGTTCTCCTGTATGGGTGAAGGGTGACTTGGTTAATTTACCACATAAGAACGCTTTGCATTGATCAAAGGAATCTGCATCTTGGGACTCAAGTGTTGATACATAACATGTGCGTCGTGTGAAGTATCCAACTAGACGGTGTCATGTGAAGATCAAGACCAAAGTTCAAGGCAAGGTTTGCTGCTGGGCGAACCTGGTCCGAACCTGGAGTTCGGATCAGCCGAACTTGGAGTTCGGACAGGGTTCGGCCAGCAGTGTATAAATAGGAGTTTGGTCGTTGTTTTGTAGACTAGTGATAGACTGAGAGAGTGTTAAGTGTGTGTTTCCGTGGTGTGATTCTCTAAGTCTGTGTTCTAAGTGTCTAGAGTTGTAATTGTTCTTTGATCAATAAAACATCTCTTAATTACTTGTTTTGTATCCGAACTAGCTAGATTGAGTAGAGGATCCAATGCTCATGTAATTTCAAGTGGTATCAGAGCTTTCTGGTTCATTCTACTGATCTGTGGTTGCTATTTTTGGATGTTTTGAAACAAACGTGTGATTTTTGGTGATTTTTTAGTGTTTTCATGAGTTCATGATCATTTTGGTCGCGGTTTTTGTGAAAATTTTGCTCCTAAATCATTCCTTATCACTTTTTCCGATCTACTGCTGCAAATCTCGTCAAAATCAGTCCAAAATCGAGCGCTTTGAGAAAATTATGTTGAGGTTCGGATGTTACTGGTCAGGTTCGGCATAACCACTCCGAAGTTCTAGTTCAGACAGAGTTTGTATAGAGTTCGGCCAAAGTTCATTCAACGTTCAGTCAAAGTTCTGAAATTTTCTGGTTCGTGAGAAGTTCGGTCGAGGTTCGGATAGATTTGTGTTCGGAAAGAGTTCGGAACAAGTTCGGTTAGGGTTCGGAGAGGTTTCGGCAACTGTTCGGATAAACAAGGTTCCTTGAAGGTTCGGACATAGTTCGGAACAGGTTCGGATTACAGATTTAGATTCGGATAAGGTTCGGACGATCAGATTGTTAATTTTCAACGATGTTGGAATATCAAGCTTTTGCCGCTATGTAAAATGCAATGCAAACCATGATAAATTTTGATAGCGAAATCAGAACAAGTCAGAAAGTTCCCAAATTATTGAAGTTGGAAGATTACCAAAATTGGAAGCAACGATTTACGGCTTACATAAGTACGAATGATATCGATTTGTGGATTCCAATCAAGAACCTTTATCAACATCCAACTGATCAAGGAGATTTCAAAGAAGTTCATACCTTTGACATTGCTGAAAGAAAATCATATGAGCTTGAACAAAAGGCTTTCGGTTATCCTTAAAATGGCATTACCCACAGAGTTGCTACATCAATTTAGTACATGCAAGAAATCAAAACAATTGTGGGATGCTCTATCAGCAAGGTGTGAGGGGATTGATCAATACAAGAAAAGTCGGAAGAAGGTGTTGAGTAAGGAGTTTGATAATTTCCACCATTACGAGAATGAGAATATCACGGCTCTTGTTTCAAGATTGTCACATCTTATAAGTGAATTGAAGATTGTAGGAATTGAGAAAACAGACGAAGAGCTAAAAGAAAAGATTATGGAAGCATTACCAGAAAAATGGGAAAATTATGTGTTGCTACTTACACATGATAAAGAATTTTCCACATTGACATTTCATGATCTAACTGGTAAACTCCATGCTCGTGAGATGGAGATGATGAATTCCAACAAGTCTAAGGCAAATCTGCAAAATACTAGAGTTATACCATGGTGAGAACGCTGCTAGTATGACTGCTAAAGCTAAGCCAAGTTTGAGTTGTGCACCACCTACTGCTTTCATTATCAATATGTCTGGAAATTCTGATAACAATTCATCACGGGGTTGTAACTTTACAATTCCAGATTTATCAAGTCAAAGTGCTTTTTCTGTTCAATCGGCGGATGAATGTGCCAACCTGATTACTGCTCTCATTTCTTCATCTTTTGGAATGATTATTAATGATGTTGGGAAGGCACAATTGATTAAAGAAGATTTGAATGAGCTTGATAATGATCAATTGAATGCGTTAGATATGGCCTGGAAACTTGCTACGTTAATTCAAAGGTTACAGCGATATTATAAGAAGACTGGAAAACAAGATTTTAGTGACAAATTGGATTTTGATAAATCAAAAATAAGTGTTACAAGTGCTCGAAGCTTGGACATTTTGCTAGAGAATGTTAACAAGCACATGTTAGCAAACCCGATTTTACTCAATCATCGTCAAGTAATTCAAACAAGACAGCTTTGACAGTTTAAGATGATGGTGTTTATAATTGGGGTAAACAATTTGATTCATCTTCTTTGATTTTCACTCATGAACAACAAGTTGATTATTGTTCAGATACAAGTTCAGAACCAAGTTCTTATGAATCAGCTGAAAATATGGAAAGTTTGTCAAAAGAAAATAATTCATTGTTGAATGAAGTTAGGAAGCTTTCTGATGAGCTTGGGTTGGTAAAAGAAGTTTTGGAGATTTCTAAGAGGCATGAGAAAGAAGTCAAATTGAAAAATGATTCTCTCATGAAGGAAGTAAATATGCTTAATGAAGTTCTTAATTCTGTCAAAGAAGAAGTAAAGATGCTTGAAGTAAAGATTGAGACGTTACTAAAAGAAAATGAAGAATTGGTGAACGAGGTCAAGAAGTGGAAAGATGAAGCAGAAGATGTTGCAAATTATTTTCAGAATCTTTTTGATAAGTCAAAAATCAAAGCTTGATCTTCTCACAAAGAATTCTGAAGAATATGCTGCTAAAATTGAAGCATATCAGGTGGATATGGAGAAATTATTGGATGAAAAGAGAGATTTAGTTAGTGTGAACAAAGTTTAAGTTGCTAATTTGGAAATTCAGAAGCGAAATGAAGACAAATTAAAGAAAGAATTTTTTGAAGGGATGGAAAATCTTCGAATGCAAACTAATCTTTACCCAAAAAAATCTTCGAATGCAGAAATTTGAAACACATAAAGTCGCTAAGCGATTGATTGCTACTGAGACAGCGTTAGCTGAAGCTCAACAGCAAATTTCTGAGTTGAAGATTCAAGACATCGATGCTAACATATTGTTGAACAATGTGTCAAACTCACAATTATTCACAATTTTCTTGTCAAATGATGCTAATTTTGAGAAGATGTTTGATAAAACCGCATAACCCCTTGCAGATATCAAAGAAGCTTTTAAGGAAGTGACAGAGAAGGTTGAAGAGGTTGACTATTCAAAGGTTTCATCATCAATTTCAGATGAAGAGAAGATTGTAAAGAAAAAGAAAACCAAGAAGGCTAAGAAAAAGAAAGGAAAGAAATCTGAAATTTCTCCAGCTCCAAAATTTATTTCTGGTTCATCTTCCGCAGATAATGAGAAATCGGCTACTCCAAGTGAAAAGATTCGTTCTCAGCCTGAATTTGATGAGACGATCTTCTTTGAGCAGAAAAATATTAAAGAAATCAAAGCTAAATTTTCAAAGTTAGCAAAGGATGGACACCAAAATTCAAATTACTGAGGAAAAAGTTTTTGGGAAAACTATTGGTTTGGGTTTTAGAGCACTACATGATAAAATTGAGGAGGTTCCAGCATCAATCCCACAAGATTTGAAGAAGATTAAAATGAAACAGGTGAAAAAGGATATTTTCCAGGCAGAGAAGATTCAACCCGAAAGATTATACAAGCTTAAGGGTTCAGAACAGGTTTTCTCTGATAAAGAGTTTCCTCTTCATTGTGTCGATTCTCGAAAGATTTCCAAAGTTTTTGTGAAGAAGTAAGTTTCAAGAACCTTGAAGAATCAGATTGAAAAAGTTTCTTCTGATGGTTCTTATTCTCGAAGCCCAACATCCAAATGGGTTATGATCACCACTGTCAGGTATATGATTCTTTTTCTGATCATGTTCGAGATATTCATGTTTGTGATTCTATGCATGTACCTAAAAGGTGGCACAAAACAACACGCCTTTACTATGTTTGTCGCCAAAAAGGGCACATGGAAAAAAATTGTCCAATTCCTGCTAGTTCAAATCACATGTCTCAAAAGCCACCAGTTGTTGGTAAATCTGTCAAACCAATGTTCTTTAATGAACAAGGCAAAGTTTTTGATGTATTTGAGCCTACATTCTCTTTCAAAGAACAACGTTTTGTTCCTATTTTTCAAAAGTTTAAAAATGTAGGTTCATCGTCACAGATATCTGTGCCAACTTCATCAAAATCTGAATTACCAAAACAGAAACACTGGAAACCCAAGGTGGTTTCGAAACAAAATCAGGACACTGGTCGACCAGAAGCAATCGCTTCGGGTCTAGTTAAAAACTAACGAGTTTGACCAGTGTGCAGGTACTTCTAGAAGACCTATCGACGATTGCCAAATTGTTGATGGAGGAGTATTCTGCTTAACTAAAATTTAATGCCATATATTTTTCTTACCTGCATGTTTTCTGAAACTTACAAATTTAAGGTATCCGTGTTGGTTGATCAATTTTCTTTTTGTTTCCTTTTATAAAAAACCAAAACTAGAGTCTTGTTTTTTGTAAAATGAAAATCTAAAAACAGAGTTTTCATTTTAAGGGGGAGAAATGCATGTAAGGGGGAGAAATTGTGAAAATGCATGTTATGGGATGAAGGTGAATACATGCAATATATATAAGGAAGGTGAATACATGCACAATATATAAAATTGAGAGAAATTGATCACTGGGAGATGATGGTACATTGGCTAACGTATCTAACTCATGGATAGAGTAGATGAAAGAGTCAGAAAGATCATTGTTTGATATGCTTGGTAGGCTCGGCAAATCAGAAAGTATTCAGATGTGATATACATTAAATACTAATGCTTGACCATGTGGATAACATCTTGATGCATATTTCATGACAAAAAGAAAAATAAGTATGAAAATCAAAATGAGAAGTCATTGTGTATACATGTGTTTATTTTGCAAAGATTTAAACTTGTTTGATTTTCTTTATTTTGTCTAACGATCGAAGTTTCTCTGCTGCTCACAAGGCCGACCTAATTATTGTTCATTTGACGTTCTGCGTTATTTTCTTTGGTGTTTTGTATAACTCATCGAACTTTCACTGCGTGTACGGGAGTACCGACCAGATTGTTGTTGGGTTATACAATTTCAACTTGTTTTATTTTCTTTATTTTGTTAAATCTGAGGCCTTATCTGCGTATTGAAAGATCGACCTTAAGGTAGATGATTTAACGTTCTTATTTCTTTTTGCATGGAACACAGTTGACAATATCATGAAAATATTATGCTTTGTGAAATATCACAAGTGTAATCACACACAAGAAAAGAAAAACAAGAAAATGTCTGAATATGTCTGATAGTGTGGCATACACTGGTCAAAGCTAATCTAATCAATACCTTAACATATCTAGATGTTATGAGTATGATTCTGCCTGAGTTTAAGATGGACAAATTATATCGGCAATCATCATGACTTATGTGCTTCAGTTTGTTGAAATTGAAGTGTAGTTCAGTGCGTCATGTTCAATATGATCCCGTATAGTGATCTTTCTCATACTAAAAATAGAGTTTGATTCTGTATTGCAATTTCATTTCATTTCAGAAAAGTACAAAAAGATTTTTGGTGTGTTTTGGCATAAACTTGAAAAATCAAAACGATTTTAGGTTAGTTTTGATATAAACTTTCAAAAAGCCAAACAAGATTTTGTTTCTGCTTTATTTTTTATCTGATCAACACGTGATACAAATCCAAAATATTCAAAATCATGTCTTGGAATCTCAAAGAGACGTTTTTCGCCAAGATTATTTAAATTTTGAGCAGGTTGCTAAAGTGAAAGAAATCACAACTTCAAGTCTTCTGAAGCTGTTGATAAAGACCAGAGAATCACCGGACATTGACAAGTATTCAAGATCAAGCTATGATCAAGTTGAGGAGGAGTTTGTTCAAAGATTCATTTCGTTGGACGATCGGATTCTACACTTGAGGGGGAGTTTGATTGAAGATACAGTTTTGAGGATGTTGAAGAGATACTGCACACGACGAGGGGGAGTTTGTTGATACATAGCATATGCGTCGTGTGAAGTATCTAACCAGACGGTGTCGTGTGAAGATCAACACCAAAGTTCAAGGCTAGGTTTGCTGTTGGGCGAACCTGGTCCGAACCTGGAGTTCGGATCAGCTGAACTTGGAGTTCGGACAGGGTTTGGCCAGAAGTGTATAAGTAGGAGTTTGGTCGTTGTTTTGTAGATGAGTGATAGACTGAGAGAGTGTTAATTGTGTGTTTCTGTGGTGTGATTCTCTGAGTCTGTGTTCTAAGTGTCTAGAGTTGTAATTGTTCTTTGATCAATAAAACAACTCTTAATTACTTGTTTTGTATCCGAACTAGCTAGATTGAGTAGACGATCCAAATCTCACGCAATTTCATTAAGAATCCCAGCAGTTTGTAGCTTCTTAATGCGAGCCTTGCTTATGTGACCAAGTCTATGGTGCCATAACGAGGACTCTTTACTATTAGCTTTGCTTCTTTTAGAAACATCATAGAGCTGATCATTTGTTTGAACTTCTATCTCATATATGCCATGTCGAGTTTTAGCCTCAAAATAAAAGATATAATTAAGGTAAGTATTAATTGAGTTTCCATTGAATTTATACCAAAAACCTTGTTCAAACAACGAAGAGACAGATATAATGTTTCTGGATAAACCAAGTGCATATAAACAGTTAACTAATGTAACTATAAGGCCGGTCTGGCATGAAAAAGAATATGTGTCAGTAGCAAGTACTGGGACTCTTTTCCCGTCACTAATTATGAGGTCCAAGACTCCTTGATCTGTCTTCTTCCACTTCTCAGGTTCCTGCAAAACATTAAGGATGTGGTGACCACATCTAGTATCAAATACCCATGAATTGGAGGAACAGTGAAAAGTTCAGTAACGTGTATTGACATACCTGATGAGCAACCCTTGTTGGGATTCTTGGTCATCTACAGCTTTGCAAGATGAACGAAACAATTATGACGCCAGTGTCCCGTCTTGTTGCACACATAGCATAGGCGTTCCTTAGGAGGCAGTGCCTATGGTTTCTTGCCTTTGCCTTCTTTAACCTTCTTGGTCTTGGAGATTTTAGTATTAGCAACTCAGAGCACGTCCGGCGTGGTCCTGATCTTCATGTTGGGTATTAACGAAATAACCTCCTCGATCGTCTGAGCCGAACAGTTAATCGCAAGAATGGGATAATGTTCCGGTAGAGATCTGAGCACTACATCAAGAGCCATCCCGTCAGAGATGGAGTAGCCGAGGTCGATCAGCCTTTCGCGATACGCTTTCATCAGCATAACATGATCGTATGGTGAGGACTCGCTCGCCATGGAGCAGTTCACAAGTTGTGAAAGTGCCTCAGCTCGCTCAGTCCTTTTACCCAACTCAAATAAATCTTTGAGTTTACACATCATGTCATAAGCAGTCATCCCTATGAAATTGTACCGATAATCCTGAGTCATGTTAGATATCATCAGGTCAGTGATGTCCTTATCATCGTCAGTATGCTTTTGGAGCTCAGTTCGCAAGTTCTCATTTAGCAAGTAAGATGGAATACTCGCGATAGGTCGGTCAATGACATAGAGTTTTCCGAAGAGCCTTAGAAAGGTTCCTTAGGGTAGTCTGCCATTCGAGAAAGCCAGTCTCAGTGAAGGGGTCGAGTTGTACCATTGAACTTAATAGAGGTGAGTTTTCATTAGCCTTTTGAAATAAGCAAAGTAAATTTGAATTAGCATTTTTTATGTTTTATTTTTCTTAAAATAAGTTGGTAAAGTTTATTTTAAGAAATCGAGAATACGTTTAGGCGACATTGCTTGAGACCGCCAATTGAGCCTCAGGAGCACAGCCGTGTAAACAAACTGACAACGGTTGTCAACTGTGAGACACAAGTCATAACTCTCGGTATAAGACCGCTATATACATACTAGTGTATTTTGTGATACGTTTAGCCTCATCTGTGCCCACTTTAGCAATACACACCCGTAGCGCGGTGTTGAAATACTCCAACACTACGAACATATACATCCAAAGCGATAGTAATCCTAAATGGTCGATGTGACGGACATGGTGTTGAAATACTCCCATTTCCTCGCCTCAGAAGGTACCCTCGGCACCAAGTGCGGTGTTGAAATACTCCAACACCGATGCTCTGGTTAATACGTTCCAAGTTTGACTTGAGATAGGATGGCACGAACTATCAATTTTTAATAATTACCAGATATGGATATAAATTACTTTTAATATTTATTTATAGTCAGACACGAACGATAAACCCTATCACCATGCGGGACTAGTAAATTAACTTAACCTAATAAAAATTACTAAGTTGTCGCGAATGGCACATTGTGTGTTAAACGGCTTTTGGTCTTGATCTCACTTGAGCCGTATAAGCGAGATCATTAGGGACTAATTTAAATAAAATTAAATGAAAATAAATGGTGAACAACCAAGGAGGCAATCCAGTGCGTTCTTGGATCCGGTTTAGCTCCCACTAGCTTCGACATCCCTTTGGCGTGTGTCCAGTCATCGAGTCTTGGTTTTTACAAAATTTACAATTACTAAAACAGTAGTAGCCTAGCTCTAAATTTTATACTACTTAGAAACCCTAAAACGGGTCCACTAAAACCAAAAGCGAAAAACAAATGGGCCAGAAACATTGAGCCAACCAGAGAAAACTACCACGCCACATTACATACAATTATGCAATTAAAATAGGGGTCAGCCATAACACACAATATAAAATATTATATAGAATTAAAATTAAACAAGTAAAATTAATTCTAATTTGCAACTTGGAAATTATCGAAATTGCGAACTACCGGTTACTAAAAGACCAGTTCTGGTTTGCGTGTGGTGACAATGGCTCTATTACCACTGTTGGGTTTTACAGTGGGTATCCGGGTTACCAATTTTAATTTTATTAAAACCGAATACTTATTTAAATTAATTCATATTTAATTTAGCAGTAGAAACGAATTTAAAACATTGCGAATACGAATTGTAAACATGATCAGTCACCGATCGGAACAAACATAGATAAAATAATTTATTTAAAATAAATAAATAATATAAATATCTAAGCGAGTGAGATATACCTTGGCGGGATTTGAGCAACCGCTCGAGACACCCGGATTCAACGGACTGTCGCTAGTATGAACTGTGACAGCTGACTCGAACCGGCGGGTCAGATCATCTACGGTGACGGCGGCCATAGGTGGCGACGGCAGAAACGATGGTGGTGGTGGCAGACTTGCCACGGGCGGCGGCGACGACAAAACATGATCAACCGAGATCGCAACACGAATCGTCCCCACGACGATCTCATCGCCGGTGGGGGGCGTTGACAACGACACGGTGGTGGTGGTGTCCGGCGGATACAATAGCGCGGGCCATGACAAGAGGACAGGGCGCAGTGGCCTCGGCTACGTTGGCAGAGCGAGGACCACCGACCGGCGATCGCACGGCGGTGGACGACGAGCCGCGTCAGTGGCGGCGCTAGCCACGGCTGCGGCTCGGGGCTCGGCTGTCGGCTTCGTTCTCGAATCTTTAACACACACTGGCTAAACGGGGATCCATCGAAAAGGGCGATGATCGGTGGTGGTGGAGGAGGTCGATCGACGGCGACTCTAGGGGAAGGCGGCTAGAGATCGGCGCAAAAGGGAGAGAGAGAGAATTAGGGTTGTGTTTTGTAGTGACTTTTCTTCAATCCTCTCTCTCTATTTTATTAAAAAAATCGCGGACCGGGACTTTGACGGACTGGGCCCGGTCGCGATCCTATCCAGTCCACCATTCTGATCAGTCTGTTAATCCAGTAACAACTGATCAGTCCATTTAATCAAAACATGAGCGTTTTGGCCGAAAACGTTTTGTCGTTTAACTAAATAAAATAAACAATTATTTATTTAATTAATCAATTGTTCGTTTTAATACTAATTAACGGGTAATTAGATTTATTGTTCGTTGACCCGGGTGTAACTCTTACGGGTCAATATCGGGTCGGGTTCGTTAGTTTGTCGGGTCAGGACACCATATTTCCAACAAGGTAATGGGCTAAATACCCTTTGTGCTACCCATATGGCTCGCTACCCAGTGGATGCTCCTCTAGGTGAAGTCCAAATGAAAAAAAAAAGAAAAGGAAAGAAGTATAGAAAATTAGCTCAAATAAACATTCATCTATTCATTCACGCAATTCCACTATTAAAAAGATATATATGCACATGCATATTAAGATGCCTAAAAAAATGAAAACAAAAATGGGATTAAGATGAATTGAAAAGCTTAGTGTGGGAGCCATTAGTTGAGTGATATGCTAAAGTAAGTTAAATTTGATGTATTTGGGACTGAGCGGTTGGTGGTTGGTGGTTGGGTTTAGTCGGACCGAAATACTGGTACTTGAGCTAGGCTAATGCTTAAGTCAACTGAATTTGGAATAATTTGTAAGTTAGAAATTGAATCCCTGGTTATGATTCCATTGCAGTATTTTTCGGGGATGAAAAATGGGTAAGTGTGGGGATGTTTGATGTATTGCAAATACATCTTATAATTACGTGTAAATTGTACATTAATCGAGTCGGTTTTGTGTCAATGTTGCGTCATATTAAGTGTTTTGTGTCATTTTCTATTATTGTGTCATTATTTAGGTGTTTTATATGTTTTAGTAGGTGACTAATAAATTCCCAAGGCCTCGAGAGAGTTGGAGAAGAAAATAGAGAGAACACAAGAAAAGAATGCTGAAGAAGATGGTCTAGGCATATCGCCTAGACCCATTGAAGCCTTGCATGATACACGCCGAGAAGGAAGTCAACGAAGGTCAAAGTCGGCTCTGCCCGACTAATTGTCGTCTTATGATCCCCAGGCGTATCGCCTGGGGGAATATCCGTTGTGCGCGATACGCGTAAAGCCCAGGAACCGGAAACTTAGCTTAATCGATATAAATTCATGATTTAGGGTTTGTTTTCGAGGATCTTTGACTTGCGTTCGATCTGAGATCTTTTGGGGATGATTTTTTAAGGCGTGAAAGGAAGAAATCAAGGGAGGATCAACCGGAATCATAAACCATGTTGATACACAATATGGCAATGAGCTGGATCAAACGAAGACACGAAGATTTCTAGTTTTGGGTCTGGTGGCCGAACTCCGGCCGAACATTGGCCGAGCCTTGGCCGAACCTGAGGTTCGGACAAGCCAAATAGTTCGGACACCCGTAGGCTATATATAAGTCGTTTGTGTCTTTGTAATGGAAAGTTTTTGAGAGCGAGCGAACTTTTGTCTGTGAGATTGTGTGTGTACTCTGATTCTCTTGTTATTACGTTTTAATGAGAGATTGAGTTTATTTACATTGTTGTGTTTGCATTCTCACGTATACGATTGTTATCGACCAAACCGATCCGATGCTCAGTCACTTTCAAGTGGTATCAGAGCTATCTGGTGCTGTTTGGTTCGATTTGTTGCAATTCATGTATTCGAAGTTCGGTTTTTAAGTTGCTCTCTGGAAATTTACGTGAAAAACATCATGTTTTGTGTCAAAATTCCTTAATTCTGTATGCTTTTGGTCATCTGAGAATTTTGAGTTCATTCGTGAGTGTTTTCTGGTGAGATCTGAAAAATTCTCAAATTTTTACGTTCGGCCGAACGTGCAGTTCAGTGAAACCGCTCCGAGTTCGGAGTGAAGTTCGGTCACTTTTTCGATTCGGTGAGAGTTCGGAGTTCTATCGGAGAGAGTTCGGTGAGAATTTTGTCTCGGAGATAGTTCGGACCAGGATCGGAGAGAGTTCGGCACATTGTGTGTTAAACGGCTTTTGGTCTTGATCTCACTTGAGCCGTATAAGCGAGATCATTAGGGACTAATTTAAATAAAATTAAATGAAAATAAATGGTGAACAACCAAGGAGGCAATCCAGTGCGTTCTTGGATCCGGTTTAGCTCCCACTAGCTTCGACATCCCTTTGGCGTGTGTCCAGTCATCAAGTCTTGGTTTTTACAAAATTTACAATTACTAAAACAGTAGTAGCCTAGCTCTAAATTTTATACTACTTAGAAACCCTAAAACGGGTCCACTAAAACCAAAAGCGAAAAACAAATGGGCCAGAAACATTGAGCCAACCAGAGAAAACTACCACGCCACATTACATACAATTATGCAATTAAAATAGGGGTCAGCCATAACACACAATATAAAATATTATATAGAATTAAAATTAAACAAGTAAAATTAATTCTAATTTGCAACTTGGAAATTATCGAAATTGCGAACTACCGGTTACTAAAAGACCAGTTCTGGTTTGCGTGTGGTGACAATGGCTCTATTACCACTGTTGGGTTTTACAGTGGGTATCCGGGTTACCAATTTTAATTTTATTAAAACCGAATACTTATTTAAATTAATTCATATTTAATTTAGCAGTAGAAACGAATTTAAAACATTACGAATACGAATTGTAAACATGATCAGTCACCGATCGGAACAAACATAGATAAAATAATTTATTTAAAATAAATAAATAATATAAATATCTAAGCGAGTGAGATATACCTTGGCGGGATTTGAGCAACCGCTCGAGACACCCGGATTCAACGGACTGTCGCTAGTATGAACTGTGACAGCTGACTCGAACCGGCGGGTCAGATCATCTACGGTGACGGCGGCCATAGGTGGCGACGGCAGAAACGATGGTGGTGGTGGCAGACTTGCCACGTGCGGCGGCGACGACAAAACATGATCAACCGAGATCGCAACACGAATCGTCCCCACGACGATCTCATCGCCGGTGGGGGGCGTTGACAACGACACGGTGGTGGTGGTGTCCGGCGGATACAATAGCGCGGGCCATGACAAGAGGACAGGGCGCAGTGGCCTCGGCTACGTTGGCAGAGCGAGGACCACCGACCGGCGATCGCACGGCGGTGGACGACGAGCCGCGTCAGTGGCGGCGCTAGCCACGGCTGCGGCTCGGGCTCGTTCGGCTTCGTTCTCGAATCTTTAACACACACTGGCTAAACGGGGATCCATCGAAAAGGGCGATGATCGGTGGTGGTGGAGGAGGTCGATCGACGGCGGCTCTAGGGGAAGGCGGCTAGAGATCGGCGCAAAAGGGAGAGAGAGAGAGAATTAGGGTTGTGTTTTGTAGTGACTTTTCTCCAATCCTCTCTCTCTATTTTATTAAAAAAATCACGGACCGGGACTTTGACGGACTGGGCCCGGTCGCGATCCTATCCAGTCCACCATTCTGATCAGTCTGTTAATCCAGTAACAACTGATCAGTCCATTTAATCAAAACATGAGCGTTTTGGCCGAAAACGTTTTGTCGTTTAACTAAATAAAATAAACAATTATTTATTTAATTAATCAATTGTTCGTTTTAATACTAATTAACGGGTAATTAGATTTATTGTTCGTTGACCCGGGTGTAACTCTTACGGGTCAATATCGGGTCGGGTTCGTTAGTTTGTCGGGTCAGGACACCATATTTCCAACAAGGTAATGGGCTAAATACCCTTTGTGCTACCCATATGGCTCGCTACCCAGTGGATGCTCCTCTAGGTGAAGTCCAAATGAAAAAAAAAGAAAAGGAAAGAAGTATAGAAAATTAGCTCAAATAAACATTCATCTATTCATTCACGCAATTCCACTATTAAAAAGATATATATGTACATACATATTAAGATGCCTAAAAAAATGAAAACAAAAATGGGATTAAGATGAATTGAAAAGCTTAGTGTGGGACCCATTAGTTGAGTGATATGCTAAAGTAAGTTAAATTTGATGTATTTGGGACTGAGCGGTTGGTGGTTGGTGGTTGGGTTTAGTCGGACCGAAATACTGGTACTTGAGCTAGGCTAATGCTTAAGTCAACTGAATTTGGAATAATTTGTAAGTTAGAAATTGAATCCCTGGTTATGATTCCATTGCAGTATTTTTCGGGGATGAAAAATGGGTAAGTGTGGGGATGTTTGATGTATTGCAAATACATCTTATAATTACGTGTAAATTGTACATTAATCGAGTCGGTTTTGTGTCAATGTTGCGTCATATTAAGTGTTTTGTGTCATTTTCTATTATTGTGTCATTATTTAGGTGTTTTATATGTTTTAGTAGGTGACTAATAAATTCCCAAGGCCTCGAGAGAGAGTTGGAGAAGAAAATAGAGAGAACATAAGAAAAGAATGCTGAAGAAGATGGTCTAGGCATATCGCCTAGACCCATTGAAGCCTTGCATGATACACGCCGAGAAGGAAGTCAACGAAGGTCAAAGTCGGCTCTGCCCGACTAATTGTCGTCTTATGATCCCCAGGCGTATCGCCTGGGAGAATATCCGTTGTGCGCGATACGCGTAAAGCCCAGGAACCGGAAACTTAGCTTAATCGATATAAATTCATGATTTAGGGTTTGTTTTCGAGGATCTTTGACTTGCGTTCGATCTGAGATCTTTTGGGGATGATTTTTTAAGGCGTGAAAGGAAGAAATCAAGGGAGGATCAACCGGAATCATAAACCATGTTGATACACAATATGGCAATGAGCTGGATCAAACGAAGACACGAAGATTTCTAGTTTTGGGTCTGGTGGCCGAACTCCGGCCGAACATTGGCCGAGCCTTGGCCGAACCTGAGGTTCGGACAAGCCAAATAGTTCGGACACCCGTAGGCTATATATAAGTCGTTTGTGTCTTTGTAATGGAAAGTTTTTGAGAGCGAGCGAACTTTTGTCTGTGAGATTGTGTGTGTACTCTGATTCTCTTGTTATTACGTTTTAATGAGAGATTGAGTTTATTTACATTGTTGTGTTTGCATTCTCACGTATACGATTGTTATCGACCAAACCGATCCGATGCTCAGTCACTTTCAAGTGGTATCAGAGCTATCTGGTGCTGTTTGGTTCGATTTGTTGCAATTCATGTATTCGAAGTTCGGTTTTTAAGTTGCTCTCTGGAAATTTACGTGAAAAACATCATGTTTTGTGTCAAAATTCCTTGTTTCTGTATGCTTTTGGTCATCTGAGAATTTTGAGTTCATTCGTGAGTGTTTTCTGGTGAGATCTGAAAAATTCTGAAATTTTTACGTTCGGCCGAACGTGCAGTTCAGTGAAACCGCTCCGAGTTCGGAGTGAAGTTCGGTCACTTTTTCGATTCGGTGAGAGTTCGGAGTTCTATCGGAGAGAGTTCGGTGAGAATTTTGTCTCGGAGATAGTTCGGACCAGGATCGGAGAGAGTTCGGCACATTGTGTGTTAAACGGCTTTTGGTCTTGATCTCACTTGAGCCGTATAAGCGAGATCATTAGGGACTAATTTAAATAAAATTAAATGAAAATAAATGGTGAACAACCAAGGAGGCAATCCAGTGCGTTCTTGGATCCGGTTTAGCTCCCACTAGCTTCGACATCCCTTTGGCGTGTGTCCAGTCATCGAGTCTTGGTTTTTACAAAATTTACAATTACTAAAACAGTAGTAGCCTAGCTCTAAATTTTATACTACTTAGAAACCCTAAAACGGGTCCACTAAAACCAAAAGCGAAAAACAAATGGGCCAGAAACATTGAGCCAACCAGAGAAAACTACCACGCCACATTACATACAATTATGCAATTAAAATAGGGGTCAGCCATAACACACAATATAAAATATTATATAGAATTAAAATTAAACAAGTAAAATTAATTCTAATTTGCAACTTGGAAATTATCGAAATTGCGAACTACCGGTTACTAAAAGACCAGTTCTGGTTTGCGTGTGGTGACAATGGCTCTATTACCACTGTTGGGTTTTACAGTGGGTATCCGGGTTACCAATTTTAATTTTATTAAAACCGAATACTTATTTAAATTAATTCATATTTAATTTAGCAGTAGAAACGAATTTAAAACATTGAGAATACGAATTGTAAACATGATCAGTCACCGATCGGAACAAACATAGATAAAATAATTTATTTAAAATAAATAAATAATATAAATATCTAAGCGAGTGAGATATACCTTGGCGGGATTTGAGCAACCGCTCGAGACACCCGGATTCAACGGACTGTCGCTAGTATGAACTGTGACAGCTGACTCGAACCGGCGGGTCAGATCATCTACGGTGACGGCGGCCATAGGTGGCGACGGCAGAAACGATGGTGGTGGTGGCAGACTTGCCATGGGCGGCGGCGACGACAAAACATGATCAACCGAGATCGCAACACGAATCGTCCCCACGACGATCTCATCGCCGGTGGGGGGCGTTGACAACGACACGGTGGTGGTGGTGTCCGGCGGATACAATAGCGCGGGCCATGACAAGAGGACAGGGCACAGTGGCCTCGGCTACGTTGGCAGAGCGAGGACCACCGACCGGCGATCGCACGGCGGTGGACGACGAGCCGCGTCAGTGGCGGCGCTAGCCACGGCTGCGGCTCGGGCTCGTTCGGCTTCGTTCTCGAATCTTTAACACACACTGGCTAAACGGGGATCCATCGAAAAGGGCGATGATCGGTGGTGGTGGAGGAGGTCGATCAACGGCGGCTCTAGGGGAAGGCGGCTAGAGATCGGCGCAAAAGGGAGAGAGAGAGAATTAGGGTTGTGTTTTGTAGTGACTTTTCTCCAATCCTCTCTCTTTATTTTATTAAAAAAATCGCGGACCGGGACTTTGACGGACTGGGCCCGGTCGCGATCCTATCCAGTCCACCATTCTGATCAGTCTGTTAATCCAGTAACAACTGATCAGTCCATTTAATCAAAACATGAGCGTTTTGGCCGAAAACGTTTTGTCGTTTAACTAAATAAAATAAACAATTATTTATTTAATTAATCAATTTTTCGTTTTAATACTAATTAACGGGTAATTAGATTTATTGTTCGTTGACCCGGGTGTAACTCTTACGGGTCAATATCGGGTCGGGTTCGTTAGTTTGTCGGGTCAGGACACCATATTTCCAACAAGGTAATGGGCTAAATACCCTTTGTGCTACCCATATGGCTCGCTACCCAGTGGATGCTCCTCTAGGTGAAGTCCAAATGAAAAAAAAAGAAAAGTAAAGAAGTATAGAAAATTAGCTCAAATAAGCATTCATCTATTCATTCACGCAATTCCACTATTAAAAAGATATATATGTACATACATATTAAGATGCCTAAAAAAATGAAAACAAAATTGGGATTAAGATGAATTGAAAAGCTTAGTGTGGGACCCATTAGTTGAGTGATATGCTAAAGTAAGTTAAATTTGATGTATTTGGGACTGAGCGGTTGGTGGTTGGTGGTTGGGTTTAGTCGGACCGAAATACTGGTACTTGAGCTAGGCTAATGCTTAAGTCAACTGAATTTGGAATAATTTGTAAGTTAGAAATTGAATCCCTGGTTATGATTCCATTGCAGTATTTTTCGGGGATGAAAAATGGGTAAGTGTGGGGATGTTTGATGTATTGCAAATACATCTTATAATTACGTGTAAATTGTACATTAATCGAGTCGGTTTTGTGTCAATGTTGCGTCATATTAAGTGTTTTGTGTCATTTTCTATTATTGTGTCATTATTTAGGTGTTTTATATGTTTTAGTAGGTGACTAATAAATTCCCAAGGCCTCGAGAGAGTTGGAGAAGAAAATAGAGAGAACACAAGAAAAGAATGCTGAAGAAGATGGTCTAGGCATATCGCCTAGACCCATTGAAGCCTTGCATGATACACGCCGAGAAGGAAGTCAACGAAGGTCAAAGTCGGCTCTGCCCGACTAATTGTCGTCTTATGATCCCCAGGCGTATCGCCTGGGGGAATATCCGTTGTGCGCGATACGCGTAAAGCCCAGGAACCGAAAACTTAGCTTAATCGATATAAATTCATGATTTAGGGTTTGTTTTCGAGGATCTTTGACTTGCGTTCGATCTGAGATCTTTTGGGGATGATTTTTTAAGGCGTGAAAGGAAGAAATCAAGGGAGGATCAACCGGAATCATAAACCATGTTGATACACAATATGGCAATGAGCTGGATCAAACGAAGACACGAAGATTTCTAGTTTTGGGTCTGGTGGCCGAACTCCGGCCGAACATTGGCCGAGCCTTGGCCGAACCTGAGGTTCGGACAAGCCAAAGAGTTCGGACACCCGTAGGCTATATATAAGTCGTTTGTGTCTTTGTAATGGAAAGTTTTTTAGAGCGAGCGAACTTTTGTCTGTGAGATTGTGTGTGTACTCTGATTCTCTTGTTATTACGTTTTAATGAGAGATTGAGTTTATTTACATTGTTGTGTTTGCATTCTCACGTATACGATTGTTATCGACCAAACCGATCCGATGCTCAGTCACTTTCAAGTGGTATCAGAGCTATCTGGTGCTGTTTGGTTCGATTTGTTGCAATTCATGTATTCGAAGTTCGGTTTTTAAGTTGCTCTCTGGAAATTTACGTGAAAAACATCATGTTTTGTGTCAAAATTCCTTGTTTCTGTATGCTTTTGGTCATCTGAGAATTTTGAGTTCATTCGTGAGTGTTTTCTGGTGAGATCTGAAAAATTCTGAAATTTTTACGTTCGGCCGAACGTGCAGTTCAGTGAAACCGCTCCGAGTTCGGAGTGAAGTTCGGTCACTTTTTCGATTCGGTGAGAGTTCGGAGTTCTATCGGAGAGAGTTCGGTGAGAATTTTGTCTCGGAGATAGTTCGGACCAGGATCGGAGAGAGTTCGGAGTTTCTGTGTTCGGTGACAAGATCTTAGGGAGTTCGGACTGTGTTTTCAAGATCGGTGAAGGTTCGGAGCAAGTTCGGAGCTTATTTAAAGTTGCAAACATTACTGAATTACGAAAATGTCTGATTATACCGCGTTTGCTGCTATTCAATCGCAGATGCAAACATTACTGAATTACGACAATGAAATCAGGGACGACTCAGAAAGTTCCCAAACTTCTTAAGTTTGAGGACTATCCTAACTGGAAAAAGAGATTTGAAGCGTATATCGGTACAACGGATCCAGACCTATGGATTGCTATGGATGCACCATATGTATATCCTGTCGGGTTAAACAATGTTCCTATTATGCAAAGGAATATGGATCTTACACAAAAGGCTGATTTTGTTCGAGAACAAAAAGCATATGGTTTAATAACTAAAGCTTTACCCAAAGAGTTGCTTCACCAAATTTAAAACTTGCGAACATTCTCATGAATTATGGTCGACACTGAAAGAAAGATGTGAAGGCAATGAACAGTATAAGAAAAGTAAGAAGAAAGTGTTAAACAAGGAATTTGACAACTTCAAGTGTTTTGATGGTGAGGGCGTTCCCGAATTAATTTCAAGATATTGTCACTTGCTGTCTGAACTGGACAATGTCCAAATCAAGAAAAATGATGAAGAGCTTAAGGAGAAATTGCTAGAAGGTCTACCATGAAAATGGGAATCTTATGTGCTGATGATCATGAATGACAAGGATTATTCTGAATTGACGTTTGTGAAACTGTTGGGAAAATTGCAAGCTAGAGATCTGGAAATGAAAAATGTGAATACTACTCCAGCAGCGGTTTAGAATCCGGATGTTTACTACGGATCAAATGCAGCAACAATTTCAGGTAAGTCGGCAAAAATAACAAATTCTGCTCCAGCAACGGCGTTTGTAGCTGGAGGTCTACCTGGACATGTTTCAAATTCAGGAACCGGAATGGGCTCACATCATGCTGATTACAATTACAATTCTGGAGGAAATAGCACATCAGTTCCAGCAAGTAATTTGGTGAACACGGGAAAAATGGCTATGTCTGTGTCTACAACTGAAGATTATATGGCCCTTATTTCTGCTTTAGTGTCATCTTATTACGGTTTGATAACTGGGAATGTTAGCAATGCTGAATTGACGGAAGAAGATTATGATCAGGTGGATCCTGATGATTTGGAGTTAATGGATATCAATTGGCAATTTGCCATGCTGGCTAGAAGAGTGAAAAGATTCTTAAAGAAGACCGGTAGAAAAGATTTGAACTCTGGTGGCAGAATTGGTTTTGATAAATCTAAAGTGAGATGCTATAATTGTTCTAATTTTGGTCATTTCGCTCGTGAATGTTCTCAGCCGAAAAAGCAAGAATATCAAAATTTCACTTCCAAATCAAATGTTTCTGGATCCAACAATCCTTCGAGTTCAGGGAGTACTTCTAACTTAAAATCTAATCTTGATTCCACAAAAGCTCTTGTATCTCAAGCTGATAAGACTTATAATTGGGGTACTCAATTCACTGATTCATCTGCTTTGATGGTTTCACATGTGCAGGATGAAGACACTATGACTGGATCCACTGAAGATGAAGGTGAAGTTCATGGTGAAGCGAATGGTGAAACTTTTGTTGGAATTAATGTTGAAGAAGAAGTCTCGGATTCAAGGATCGATCATGATTCTGTGTCTGAAGGAAAATTTGTATTCATGGCTGATTTGTCTGATGAGAAGGTCGAGTCTGATGCTATTCTCTTGTTAGAAAAACAAGTTAAACTTCTAACAGAGGAGAAAGAAGGGTTGATTCGAGAATGTTGGGCTATATATTAGAGTCATGAACATTAGATGTGGGCTTACCTGTCAATGGGCTTAGTGTTCACTAATTGGGCTTAAAGAGTTCACGATTGGAGCTTAGTGGGCCGGCTCCTATGGGTTTATGATTAGACTTTAGGGCTTTGTAATGGGTGCTATATAAACCCATAGTGTATATGATTAGGGTAGCTTTTGATTACGATTTTTGTCTCTCTATTGTATTTCCGATCGGTTTTCATTAGCTCAAGAAAGTATTGGTTATCATTCAAGATTTGATCTTTGGTTGTTTATCTCTTTGTCAAATCTATTTCTTCTACTTTCTTCTTCGAATCAATCTTGTATAAGGATTCCGCACTTGTATTAGATCAAAATATCGTGAACGGTTGTTGATCTTGGACCAACAATTGGTATCAGAGCCAAGAATCACTGATTCGAGGTTCTCATGGTATTGGATTTGAGTTTTTCTGGAAAAAGGTTCGAGATTTTGAAGGTTTGAAGTTGTTTATCGGGTTTACGATCGGTGTTGCTACTGTTCGTGAGTGTTTACGATTATTTTCTGGGTTTGCTTGAAGGTTTACGACTAGTGTTCTTGAAGATCTGCATCAGAAACACATTCACGACTTAATGATTGGATTTTTATCAGTTTACGATCCGGTGAATTGGAGTTTACGATTGTACTTTGTCGGAATCAAGAGTTTACGATATTTCTCTACCGGAAACATTCATTGTAATCAGTGTTTACGACTTTACGGATCGGAATCAGAGTTTACGATTAAAATCTATCGGAATCGTCGTTTACGATCCACGTTTACGACTCGCTGTGTGTCTCAATCGTAATCGGGTGTTTACGACTTTGGTGTGATCGGAATCGGGTGTTCTCGATCGTAATCAGGCATTTACGATCGTAATCTCACATTTTGGACTTTTGGACTTTAGTTTTTAAGTTTTTCTAAGCTTACGTTATGGATTTCGAACCGAGCATGTATCAGAAATTGGATTTTGAGATTGGATCTACTACACGTCCGCCTAGACTTACTTCACCTGATAACTTTCTTGAGTGGAAATACAGATTTCAGAACCACTTGAAAAGCGTTGATCTAAGACTGTGGAGATCTGTTGTTAATGGACCATATATACCTACTCACTCTGAAGGAACAAAAGTTGGAATTGTGAAGACTGAAGCAGAGTACACAGATGATGACTGGGAGAAGTGTAACAAGGATGAGAGGGCATATGCAATCATGACTATGGCTTTGACACCGGAGATTGCACAAGGATTTAAGAAGTATAAGACTGCAAAGAAGCTATGGGATGATCTTGTTGTAGCATATGAAGGTAATCCTGACATCAAGGCTAGCCGTAGGCAGATGCTGAAACAAAAGTTCAACTTGTTCAATCATGTGCAAGGAGAGTCCTTTGAAGCACAGGTTCAGAGATTTGTGTCCTTAATCACTGAAATGGCAAGTTATGATGCTGAACCAGACCAGGAAGACAAGAATTTGAAGCTCTTAAACAGCTTACCCAAGAATTGGAACACAAACATCTCAATCATCAAAGACAATAACAAACTGAATGTGTTAACTGTTGATGAGCTAATCAACAAACTTAAGTCAAAGTTGATTGATGACAAGCAACGGGAGCTGAACCATCTGAGTTCACTGAGTATGGCTGGAAAATTAAGTCAGGCTCTCTTGACTGAAGATATGGGATCAAAGCAAGCTGGAAGCTCATCTGGAGGTGATTCAAGTGCCAACCCAAAGTCAACTGCATTCGTGGCACGATCACAAGCTAGTTCTGGTTCAAGTGGAATGAACAACTCTGAAGAGGCAAATGCCACCAATGATCCCAATTTTGCACTTGGAATGGGATTCATGAACAGCTACCATGCCCTTATGGCTGGAACTTTGGTGCCTGCTGAGATGCTCTCTGGTGATCTGAATCAGATAGGGCCTGAAGACGTTGAGATGCTGGATGTCTCCTGGCAGATGGCCATGGCAGTGTTTCGTGCAAAGAAGTTTATGGCAACGACTGGAAGAAACGTCTGGAAGGATCAAGACAAGATCAGAATGGGTTTTGATAAAAGCAAGTTGAGGTGCTTCAATTGTGATGAGTACGGACATTTCGCTAGGGAATGCAGAAAGCCAAAGAAAGAAAGGGCAGAAGAAAAGAAAGCTGGTGATGGTAGAGGAAAGGTAGAGACTAAAGCTTTGGTTGTCCAAAATTGTGGAGAATACCAGTGGGCTTCACAGGTCAGAGAACTCAGTCTGACGGGTGCCATGATTGCTGTCACACCCCCAAAATACCACTAACGGAGTTTATACCGTTAAGGGGCGCGACTAGACCAGGATCCACAACCATAGTTACAAATACTAAACGAATCAGGGTTAGTTCAAACACAAATTGTAAATCAAAGTTTCAAACACAACGCAGCGGAATAAAATATTGTTTTAGCACTAACCACGTGCTTTACATAGACATTGTTTTAAATTCCCAATTTAGTTTAAATCAAAACAAAGGTCTTCAAGTGCCATGCCAACCCGCTCCGGATACTCCTTAGCGATCTGCAAAAGTTTAAACCACGCAAGTGTCAACCTAACGGTTGGTGAGTTCACAGTGGGCTTGTCATGCATTGGCCCAGTCTCATAATCATAGTTCGTATCAAAGTGTACTTACAAAATATTCATTTGTGAAAAGCAATGCTCGTATTTAATTCTCAGTTTATAAATGGTTTGTCCGTGACCACGTCATCGGGTATGTACTAGTTCCGTAAAGTTAAAGGACTCAACCGATATCGCGGGTAGCTAATCCGTTGTTCCATGCTCTAAGGAAGTTTGTACCAAAGCTGACTTATTTTGTGGGGGCCGAGCCATCCCGTACGGTGCGGACCAAGTCATCGCGTTTTCTGCCTCCCCCGTGTCCTCTCGGGACCACGGTCAAATAGGCTGATATTGTACCTCCGTGCACTCCCCGTGCCACGGGGCGGAGTTTGTCAAACTCCAGTAGATCTACCCAACATCCCCTCGCTTTCACAAATTAATGGCACAATTAAGTTGAGGACTTTTAAGTTATAAGGCATCCTTAGAAAACATGTGATATCATATGGTTTAGACTTTAACCTACACTAGCCATATTAAAATGTTTTCAGTTTTGTTTCAAAAGCAGTTTGATCAGAATTCACAAGTGTTCCCATAAAACACTTCAGTTCATCAAGTGGGTGCCGAGCATCCCGTGTTCTCAAGTTTATCAGTGAGGTGCCTAGCACTCTCGAGTTTGTCAGCATTGTTTTTCGTTAAGTTATTTTGTGTGGCCCATCGGACTCACGGTAAGCGGGTTAGTGACACTCACCTTTGGTTGCACTGCTACACTTCAAGTAAATCCAAATATTGTTGTTTAACGAAGACCTAGAACACGTTTAGGTCTTAAGTATTAGTTTCGTGTCTAATCTTTACTTAACGTCACTATGGCCCATAACATAGCACGTTGCAACTATGACTCGACATACCGACACACGACACCAATGGTTGATCATAAGCAAGGGTTTATATAAATCAGATATCAAACATGTTTCATCATGGCATAATCATGTAGGTCATGGCATAACACTTAAGCAAATTTCACAAGTTTGGTTTTTAGGTCAGGACTTAGTTTCGCTAGCATAGTTTCGCTAGGCAGTTTCGCTAGGTGCACGGGCAGCACTTTCGCTAGGCAATGCCCGGCAACACAGTTTCGCTAGGCTAGTTTCGCCCGAAACTGCTGACGCAGTTTCGCTAGCCTAGTTTCGCAGGGAAACTGGTTTGAACTTTCGTTCAGGTATTTCGCTCGATAGTTTCGCTCGAGCTGGTCTGGTCAGGTTCCCGGCGACACTATAGTTTCGCTGGTCAGTGTCGCTGGAAGGATACACAATTTCGCTACTTAGTTTCGCCCAGAGAACAACAGTTTCGCTGGTCGCGAAAAACATACGGATTTGCCTAAAAATTAACCTAACAGCTTCTGATCATACATGCAATTCATTATCTAGCATCCCTAAGCATTTACCAACATAAATCAAGCAACTTTAACAAGTTTAACATGCATTTTGATCATCAAATCTCTAAAATAGGTTCAAAACCCTAAAATGACCTATTTTGCACAAATCTCTAACATGGATGGATTTCACACGTAAAGTTATCAACTTTATTACAGATCTAGCATCCTAAAGCATATATACAGAAGATCAAGCAATATCATGAAGGTTTGAGCATGCTTTAAGAAGAAAACATATAGAAAACACATAAAGCATAGTTTTTGGGACTCACGGTTGATTCTAGAATCGATAGATGAGATGAGATGATGGTCTAGAGGCTGAGATCTTGGTCTCTTGATGGTATTCTCGGCTGACCAGGTTCCAGAGAAGTGTGTGTGTGTTGATTGTGAAATGAGGCAAATGAGGCTACTTAGGGTTTATTAAGTTTATTTATATCAGAGGCTAGTTTCGCTGGCAGTTTCGCTGGCTGGCGAAACTGGCTCTAATCTCGGGTACATTGATCAGTCTAGCTTGCTACCGGGCGAATCTGTAGTTTCGCTCGGTAGTTTCGCTGACTACCAAATTTAGGCAATTTTCACATAATCAAGTATTTACGATTAATCATGCTATTCACAATAACAAATCATGTATTTGAATCACTTTGCACATAAAGACAATCAATGATGAACACATAACACATATGGACGGGTTTGGTGATCAACCAAAGGTCGTGGACGTATTCGGCCTAGTTATGCATTAGCTACTTATAACGTAACTAACGGGTTTGTCTAACGGAAGTTAACCTTGAAATTCTCGGGTGTCACATCATTCCCCTGAAATTGGAATTTTCGTCCCGAAAATTATTCTTGTGTCGTAGCGTTCGCAGCATCAGCTGTCGTCGTTGCTATCATCGCTGGGGAAAGAAAGCAAAAAGTTTTAGGGTTGTCACAATTGCTCAAATGGAGAATGGCGCTGATGAAGAGCATGCTTTCGTGGTAACTGATGAAGAAAACCTGGTTGAAGACAAAGAAGCTTTTGATGCCGAGGTCGACAACACTGAGGTATGTACTAATCCCACTTGTGCTCGCTAAATACCTGGCCTTAGACAACTTTGGAAAAATAGTGAGATAGAACTATTTGACATGCAATGCTCTAGAAGTTCATTTACGGGTAGATGGGAAAAGAGTGAGGATATGGTCAAAGCACAGAAACTAAACATAGAAAAATACCAAGCACTTGCAAGTGAGAAGTCTGTCCTGTATGACAATGCTAAGTTAGAAATAGCTGAGCTTAGAAAACAGGTAGATGACCTTACACATAAGAACAATTAGTTGCAAGTGAAACTAGATGTGAACCAGTTAAGGAACAAAAGAATGATTGAAGCTGGTAAGTCATTATCCACATGCATGACTGAAGTGCGGATTGGTAAGGATAAAGGTGGAATAGGAATTAGTTTTTCTGAAAAACATAAGAATAGTGTTGCCCAACCTGTGCCTAGAGATATCATAGGTATGATTTTTGAGGAGGACCAGGTAGATAGATCTACATCTAAAATGCATGAAGCAGGACCTCCCATAGATAGTGTTTTGGTTGGAGTGAAACCTATGACAGAGGACAAATTTGAAAATGAGAAACACATGATGTATGGGTTGGGTAATCGGAACGAAACAATGGCATCCACAAGTAAATCGGGTCCATCCCAAGAACCATTAAACGATAATGTTGGTTCTTCTGACACCTTTGTTATCAAAACATGTTTCTGATTCCAATGAAAAAGTTAATGGTTTTAAAATTCGCGTGCCTAACACCAAAGTTGGTCGTGAGACTAAGCCCAAGGACTTTGTTGCTTATCCCCAGGTTGTGTCGACTTTCAATAGAACAAACAAATCTAAATCAGAACAATTTTGTTTAATTACACAACCGGAAAAAGCTACAAAACATGTTATACACAAATGGGATGACAAGCCAGAATGGAAGTCGTATTATCCAAGACGCTCATACCTCTGTAGTCATGTCAATGGGCCTAGACTCATGAATTGTTTTCAATGTGGAAAACCAGGACACTTTGCTGCTAATTGTTTTCAACCATACTATCTGCAAAACCCACGGACTAGTATGTTGGAGAAAATGATGACAGGAGAAAAGCAAAAGCAAAAGCAACAAGCTTTGTCTCAGGGGAAGCATTGTTTAGAACCAATGAGGAGTCAACGGTCTAAGGTTTCAAACACAAAGGCACCGGTGACAAAGCCTGTTGTTGAAAAGTGGAATGTGACCAAAACTCCAAAACCAACTTATATAACTAAAGGAGTTTACAAAAGGAATGATAAGATAAAACCAGAATTTGTTGAGAAACAAGTAGCTAAAGTGAAAAGAGTTAATAAACCTAATGGCAAAGCAAAGGTTGAGCCACGGGTTTTAAAACAAAAAGATGTCACTCAAACAAACCAACTTGTTTACACAAAACTGAAACTTGAGTGGACACCTGTTAAAAAACCAGCTGGTAAAAAGGCCACATCACCACAAAAGAAACATGTGTCTGTCAAGAACTCACCAAATGTGATTAACCCACAGAAATACCCCATTTGGAAACCAAAAGTCAACACTCAAACCATGAGTGTTACTGAATCAAAAGCAGGAATGTCCCTCAAATTGGTTAACTACCTTGACTCCAAAGGTGTGCCCAGATCTGTTATGGCCTGGGTACCTGAATCTAACTGATCTTTGATCCATGTAGGGACAGCCAAGAAGAATTGTCAACAATCTCTGGTATGTTGATAGTGGTTGCTCCCGACATATGATCGGAGATCTGTCACTTTTGGAAGATGTACAAGACTTCAACGGAGGAGGCGTTTCATATGTTGGAGGTGTAGGTTGTAGGATCAGCAAGAAGGGTGTTGTGAAGAATGGCAGTTTAACTTTTTCTGATATACATTATGTGGAGGAGCTGTCGCACAGTCTGCTGAGTGTCTCTCAGATATGTGATAGAGATTTCTCTGTATTATTCAACCGCAAGGAGTGCATAATTCTCAAGCCCGGTGTTGAGATTCCTGAAGAGTGTATTTTGATACGCACACCAAGACGTGGAAATTCTTATCTGCTCAACATGGGTAATCCTCCGACATCAGAAGAAGCCTGCCTTATCTCAAAGCAAACTGAAAATCTGGTGTTATTGTGGCATCGTCGTCTGGGACATGCTAACATGAAGAATCTGTCAAAGCTGGCAAAGGGAGAGCATGTAAGGAATCTCCCTATTACAGATTTCTCGTCAGTTGAGAAGTGTGTTGCATGTGCTAAGGGGAAGCATCACAGATTACCGCATCGTTCCAAAACTGTTAACTCTGTTTCATCGGTATTGCAACTACTTCATATGGATCTCTTCGGCCCTATGCAAGTTCAAAGCATCAGCAAGTTCCCGTACTGTCTGGTGATAGTGGATGACTTCTCTCGTTTTACTTGGGTTTTCTTTCTGTCATTCAAGCATGAAACGCCAGCGCTTGTGAAACAGTTCGTCACTCTTATAGAGAATCAGTTGAGCAAAAGGGTGAAGGCTATTAGAACAGACAACGGAACTGAATTTAAGAATGCTGAATTGAATATGTTCTGTGGAGTAAAAGGTATTGAAAGAAAATTCAGTGCACCATACACGCCTCAACAAAATGGTGTTGCTGAAAGAAGAAACAGAACTCTAATTAAAGCTGCTAGAACTATGCTATGTGATGCAAGATTACCAATCTTTTTCTGGGCCGAAGCAGTAAACACTGATTGTTATGTGCAGAATCGAGTACTTTTGAACAAGCAGCATGAGAAGACGCCTTATCAGATTATCTATGGAGAAAAGCCAAGAGTGGGATACTTCAAGACTTTCGGGTGTCCTTGCACAGTCCTAATTCAATCGGATGTGGGGAAATTCGAAGCGAAAGCTGATGAATGTTATTTTGTGGGATATTCTGTAAATAGTGCGTATCGGGTCTACAACAAAACCACCAAATTAATAATCGAGGCATTTGATGTTGACTGGTTGGAAGATAATCCAACAGATGCAGGGATTGGACCGGACTGGATCTTTGACTATGGGTCTTTCTTTAAAGGGTTTGACCACTCAAACATGTTTCCCAATCTGGAAGAAGAAGACATCATTGCTCCAGCTCCTGAAGTGAGGCCAACTGTTAAACATGTCAGAGACAATGTATCAGAACCAGCTCCTAAGGATAATGTTGTGAATGTTCCAGAATAATCAGGAACTCATGATGATCAGAAGGAGTCTGAAACCCAAGGTATGAATAATGATGTTAATGATACTAACCTGCCTGTTTCTGTTTCAGTGCTAGATGTTCAAACCACACGAATCAACAGAGATCACCCACTCAGCAATGTGGTTGGGCCAGTGACAGCAGGAGTCACAACTAGAAACCGCGCAGGGAACATAAATCACTGCATGTATTCCTGTTTCATCTCCCAAATAGAGCCTCCAAATGTGATTGTAGCTCTCAAAGATCCAAGCTGGATGGAGGCTATGCACAATGAGCTGAATCAGTTCTCAAAATTGGGAGTGTGGCGACTAGTAAAGAGACCAGAAGATAAGAAGGTTATACCCACAAGGTGGCTGTTGATCGGCGTCGAAGGTACCGATCAAAGATAGAAAAATTGTGATCCTAATTACCTTATTAGATAGGGTAAGCAGGGTGTCGAACCACGAAGAGTTTGTGGTTGGTGATGTTGTCCAATTGATTGTATTTTTAACTAGATTAAAAACTACGAAGTGAAAAAGTTGATTCTTTGGTTTGGATTAATATTGAAAAGACTAAACTTAGCAATTGCTGAAAAATGTAAATTTGACTGAATTAGGTTTGAAAACTTATGGAGAAAAGATGATCCTCTCCGGGTTCAAGTTATGAAATCCAGATTGCACTCGATTGATTACTAGGAAGTCCTTAAGAGGGACTGTGCGAAGGTTTAATCTTGTGAAAATGTGAGAACTAACTTAATTGGTCAGAGCGTGCACATCAACAAATCCATTCATAGTTAAAGGCTATGACATGTGAATTCTTTACAAGAAGAAAACCAGACTTGAATTACCAACTAAAACAATCCTAGAATGTAAACAACCAAGAAACAATCTATAAATCAAAAACTCTACACCCGGAGAGAATCACGGGTGGTTTAGCTGCTCATGTTCATAATCCAAACAAAAACACTAATCGAATCAAACAATTGAAGCATGAAAACCTGGTAATCCGAAAGTGTTCTGAGTGCCAAAATCGCCTCCTAAAACCCCAAAAACGGCTGGAATCAAAAGTCCTTTCGAAAACCTAAAAGTATGGCTTAAATACCAACAAAAAAGGAAAAAATCCGGAATTGCGTCGAGGAGGGCGCCCAGTACGCCCTATAGGGCGCACAGTGCGCTCTGTCTGAAATATCTAGAGCTTAGCTGCTGATTTGCGCTCCTGTACACATGCTGGAGGGCGCCCTGGGCGCCCTGATGGCCTCAGGGGGCGCGCCCTGACTTGGTCTTTTCTCTATTGCTCCCAATCTTCACTCCGAGCTTCAATCCTAAACTCTGAACATCCATTTAGCTCCCGCAAAACATCCAAAATGCTTCCTTTATGCATACGGGACCTGAAATCAATCACAAACTCAAAGTACCCATATTCCATATGCTAAAACACATAAAATCATGGAATTAATCACATTTAACCGCTCCCAATCAACCTATCATCACATCCCCACACTTAAACCTTTTTCGTCCCGAAAAAGAGATGCAATGGAATCATAATTAGTAAACCAATCTTATCGCAATTCATTTCAAACAGGAACACGACTCTACATTAACTGTGATTGCCAATATATTGATCCACTTTAAACTCAACCCGTCTAATCCCAACCAATGCATTGTGCTTAAAAATATACAAAATTACCAGTATGTTTGTTGATACCTGAAATGTGCGTCGTGTGAAGTATCGAACGAAGACCAAGTTTAAGCCAATATAGGGTTGGCCGAACTAGGTCCGAACCTGGAGTTCGGACTGGCCGAACCTGGGGTTCGGTGGGAGTTCGGCCAGTCGGGTATATATAGTAGTTTGGTCTTTGTGTTTAGTAGTTCTGAGTGTGTAAGCGAATCTTAAGTGTGTGTTTCTGAGTGTGTAATCTCTGTGTCAATTCTCTGTGTTTACACTGGTTGTAATTGTTCGTTTTGATCAATAAAACAATCGGTTAATTACGTTACGATGTCCGGATAGCTAGATCAAGTAGACGATCCTATGCTCACGTATTTTCAAGTGGTATCAGAGCTTTCTGGTTCACTCTACTGATCTGTGGTTGTTATTCTCAGATTATTGAGCGTTTTTGAAGTTTTCTCAAGTTTCATTACGTGTTTTCTATCATTTCTGACGTGCATTTTGTGTCAAAACTGTTTCTAAACCATTTCCTTTTGTTTTTTCTGATTCACCATATCAAGTTTCATCAAAATCAGTTTGTTTTCACGAGTTTTCGAAAAATGTCTTCGAGGTTCGGAGGTTACTGGGCAAGCTCGGAGTAACCGCTCCGAACTTGAGGTTCGGAGGTGTCTCGGAGAGAGTTCGGCGAGAGTTCGGTGGTAGATCGGTCAAGGTTCGGAGTTTTTGCGTTCAGAGATAGTTTGGTGTGAGTTCGGAGCTTGACATAGTTTCGGACAAAGTTCGGTGCTAGTTCGGAGGCTGATCAAGATTCGGACTAAGTTCGGAGTAGGTTCGGACGGCAAACTAGGTTCGGAGCAAGTTCGGAGGGCAGAATTTTTCAAATTTTCAACGATGTCGGAATTTCAAGCTTTTTCCGCAATGCAAAGAGCGATGCAAACCATGTTAAATTTTGACAATGAAATTGGAACAAGTCAGAAAGTTCCCAAATTGTTAAAGCTTGAAGATTACCAAAATTGGAAGAAACGATTTTCTGCTTATATTAGCACGTATGACATTGATTTATGGATTCCAATTCGAAAGTTGTATGAACGACCAATGGAAGATGGAGATCTTAAAGAAATTCAAGACTTTGACGGTGATGAAAGAAAAAGTTATGAGCTTGAAAAGAAAGTTTATGGATATCTCACTATGGCGTTACCTACTGAATTGCTTCATCAATTTAGCACTTGCAAGAAATCTAAGCACTTGTGGGATGCTTTATCCGCAAGATGTGAAGGAAATGCTGATTATAAGAAGAGTCGAAAGAAAGTTTTGAACAAAGAATTCGATAATTTTCAGAATTATGACAATGAAAACATCACTGCTCTAGTTTCAAGATTTTCACATTTGATTAGTGAATTGAAGGTTGTTGGAATAGAAAAATCTGATGCTGATTTAAAGGAAAAGATCATGGAAGCTTTACCTGAAAAGTGGGAAAATTATGTTTTGCTACTCACTCATGACAAGGATTATCCTGCTTTAACATTTCACGAGCTTACTGGAAAACTTCATGCTCGGGAAATGGAAATGTTAAACAACAAAAAGTCAAGTGTTACTTTACAGAATCCGGAATTGTATCATGGTGAAAATTCAGCAAGCATGAATGCTAAAGCTAAACCAAATTTAAATTCAGCACCAAGTGTTGCTTTTATAGCTGGAGCTTCAGGAAATTCTGATAATAATTCTTCAAGAGGTTGCAATTTTACAATTCCAAATTTTTCAAGTCAAAATGCTTTTTCAGCAGAATCAACAGATGATTGTGCCAAAATGATTTCTGCATTGATTTCATCATCCTTTGGATTGATTCTAAAAAATGTTGCTGATGCAAAGTTAACCAGTGAGGATCTTGATGCTCTTGATGATGATCAACTAACCGAATTGGATGTATCTTGGCAATATGCTATGTTGTGTCAAAGATCTAAAACATTCTTTAAGAAGCATGGAAGGAATATTTCTGGTGATAAGTTGGGTTTTGACAAGTCCAAATTAAAGTGTTATAAATGTTCACAACTTGGACATTTTGCTAAAGATTGTCATCAGGCACATGAAAATAAGTCTGTTGTTCCTATATCACCAAAGCCTGGTTTTACTCAACCATCTACTAGTAACACAAGCAAGACCACTGCTTTGATTGCTCAAAATGATGGTGTATATGATTGGGGTCAACAGTTTGGGTATGATTCATCTACATTGATAGTTACGCATGATCAACAAGAAGATGTTTGTTCAGAAACTAGTTCCGATACTAGTTCAATTCCAAGTTCTTATGAATCTGCTGAAAATTTAGAGAGTTTGATGAAAGAAAATGCTTTGTTGATGAATAAAGTTCAATAACTATCTGAGGCGTTTGATGTGATTAATTTAGAGTTGGAGATTTCTAAAGATCATGGCAAGAAGTTGATTTTAAAGAATGAGTATTTGACCATGGAAATCCAAACATTGAATGAGGTTTTGGAAGTTTTGAAGCAAGATAAAAAGAATGTTGAAATTTCAAAGGCTAAGATTTGTGAAGAACAGGATGAGTTGATAAAAGATGTAAAGAAATGGAAGGATGAAGCTGAAGATACAGCTGCTGATTTTCAGAATTTGTTTGATAAATCAAAAGTCAAACTTGATCTGCTTACAAAGAATGTTGAAGAGTCCACTGCTAAGATTGAAGCATATCAAGTTGACATGGGAAAGTTATTGGAGGAGAAGCGGGAGTTAGTTCGTGTCAATAAAGTTCAAGCCGCGAATTTGGAGATTCAGAAGCGCAATGAGGTTAAATTGAAGAAGGAGCTACATGAAGGACTTGATAATCTTCGCTTGCAAAAGTTTGAAACTCACAAATTTGCCAAGCGATTGATTGCTAAAGAAAAGGAATTTGCAGAAGCTCAACAGCAAATTTCTGATCTCAAAATTCAGGTTCTTGATGCTAAAAGATTGCTCAACAATGTTTCAAATTCTCAAGTCTTCACAAGTTTCTTAGCAAATGATGCAAATTTTGAAAAGATGTTTGATAAAACTGCATCACCCCCTGCTCATATCAAGGAAGCTTTTAAAGAAGTGAAGGAACAGGTTGATGATTTTGATTATTCAAAGATTTCATCTTCGATTTCTGAAGAAACAAAGATTGTGAAGAAGAAGAAAAGCAAGCAGAACAAGAAAAAGGTCTTGAAATCTGAGATTTCTCCAGCACCAAAGTTTGTTTCGGGTTCATTTTCTACTGATAATGAGAAATCGGCTACATCAAGTGACAAGATTCAGTCTCAACATGAATTTGATGAGACAATTTTCTATGAACAAAAGAAAATTCCTGATGTGAAAGCCGAATTCACAAGATTGGCTAAGAATAGACACCAGAGTTCAAATTCTGAGGAGAAGATTTCTGGTAAACAAGTTGGTTTGGGATTTCAAGAAAAGCATGTTCAAGTTGAGAAGGGTTCAGCATCTGAATCATCAAATCTAAAGAAGCTTAAAATGAAGCAAATGAAGAAGGATGTGTTCAAAGCAGACAAAGTTCAACCTGAAAGGTTTTACAAGCTCAAAGGTTCTGAACAGTTATTTTCTGACAAAGAATTTCCTCTTCATTGCGTGGATGCTCGGAAGATTTCAGAAGTTTTTGTGAAAAATAATATTTCTTCTGCAAGTTCTCAATCTCGTAGCCCAACTTCTAAATGGGTGCATGATCATAGCATCAGGTATATGATTCTCATTCTGATCATGTTAGAGATATTCATGTGTGTAATTCTGTGCAGGAACATCAAAAGTGGGATAAATCGACACGTTTATGTTATGTTTGCCGCCAAAAAGGGCACATGGCAAAAGATTGTCCACTTCCTGCTGAATCAAATTCAAGATTTCACAAGAAACCAGTTTTTGGTAAATCTGCCAACAAAAAGTTCTTTGATGAAAAAGGCAGAGTTTTTGATGAATTTGAACCTACATTCTTTCAAAAACAAAAACGTTTTGTTCCAAAGTTTTCAAAGGATCAAAATGTAGGTTCATCATCACAGTCACATGTGATTGTTTCATCGAAAACTGAATTACCAAAACAACAGGAATGGAAACCTAAGGTGGTTTCAAAACAAAATCAGGACACTGGTCGACCAGAAGCGATTCGCTTCGGGTCATTTGTGAACTAATCAGGGTGTCTAGTGTGCAGGTACTTCTTGAAGACCTATCGATGATTGAAAAGTTGTCAATGGAGGAGTATTCTGTTTAACTTAACTTTCATGATAATTTTTCTAATACTGCAAATTTTCTGAATTCTAAAATCTAAAAAAAAATATCCGTGTTGATTGATCAATTTTCCTTGCTTCCAAGTTTTTTC
>JBCNJP010000009.1:35576821-35613966 GCA_039602395.1 Deinandra increscens subsp. villosa
AATTTTTGGGATTTGACCCCAAAATTTTCTATCTCTTTTTGTCCTTCCAAAGCTCAATTGGTCGAATCTTTTTTTTTCATCAATCCTGCACTTTTGACCTGGAAACATACCCGGAAATCTTCTCAACACTTTTCCCATGCTCGTGAGTCTCCCGACATTCCTGTAAACACCGAAAAACACAAAAACAGACACCGAAAAATGCACGAAAATCAAAAATTGCAGAAATAGAAGACAAATGTACAAAATATACAACCCGGACACTTAAACATTTTAGCTCAAAACATCAAACCAACCTCCCTAACCATCTGGAGGCTTTGATTTCACATCCTTAACCACAAAAATACTGGTTTTCAACCAGTTTCCATCCTGCCATACTCCAACTAACTTCCTAACCCATAAAGTAACCAATTGTATTAACTCCAACGAGTTTTTAACCTTCCACTGCTTATACCGACACGACAAGAATTTAATGTCACCGACAAAACTTGATTCCAGGTCCTTTTTGTTCACAACTACCAACAACCTCCACACACTTGGCCTTGGCACTATTGCCTTCTCAAATTCACATATATCGCCAAGTGTGGCTTTCCTACAATCATCCTCAACCACCAAACCACCTTCACTCACTATCTTACTCCCGGGTTCCACTAACGGGTCAAAATTATCAATTTTTCCAATTATATCTCCTAACCCACCGGGATCTTCCTCACACTTATCTTTGACACTAGGTTCACCTTCCAACCTATTTCCAACTATCAAATCCTCATCGGTGACATAACTAACACAACTATCCACCATAGACATAAACGATCCTAGGAAACACACGGACTCGTTGTTCTTATCACCCGATCTACCTACCTGAAATCTCACACTCTCATCATTAACTCTTAGTGTAATGGTACCCTGAAAAGCGTCAACTAAGGCACGAGCAGTCCTAAGGAAATGTCTACCTAAAATTAGAGGGCATTTAACATCATAGTCCGTATCAACAAGCATAAAATTCACAGGGAATAAAAATTTGTCAACTTTAACAAGTACATTTTCAACAATTCCCTTAGGTGTAACTACAGATCTATCAGCTAATGAAATGGTCATACGGGTCGGGGCGGGATCTCCTAAACCTAAGTGCTGAAAAAATGGAATAAAGCATGACATTAATGGAAGCACCGTCATCCGCCAAAGCATGAGTCACAGACGAGCTACCAAAAACACAGGAAGGTGAATGTTCCCGAATCAGTTAATTTCTCAGGTAACTTATTCTGGACTATCGCAGAACACTGAGCATCGAGTTGAATTTCAGATAAAGCTTCTAACTTCTTTCTAATAGATAATATTTCTTTCAAAAATTTAGCGTACTTAGGCATATTTTGTAATACTTCAGTGAAAGGTAATGAGATCCTAAGTGACCTAATATGTTCTAAAAGCTGACCATATTCTTGTGCGTTTTTCTGTTGAAGTAATCGTTCAGAGTAAGGCACACGCTTCAAGGTATTTGAAGTTACCTACTGCTGATCTGCAAACCTCACTTTCTTCTTTATCTTTGCTTCCTCCCATTTTAAGGGCCTCTTCAACTCAGCCTTGACGTTTGGTGCTGTACTTTCTGGCTTTACGCTCTCGTGCACCCTCCCGTCGGGAGTCTCCAGCTCGATCTCCTCATCAACCGGCTCCTCTTCTACTACCTCTAGTTACAAACTCTCAACGACTCTCCCGCTCCTAGTGGTAATGGCGTTATCATTGGCATTGGGGTTTTTGTAAGTACTTCCGGAAAATTGACCCCCCCCCCCCCCCCCGCGGAATTCAGCTCCTTTAGTTGCTTCGCGATATCACCAACCGAATGCTGTAGGTCCAAGAACGAAGCTTGCTGATTTCGTAGTGACGTGTCGTGCTCCATTAGCTTCTTCTAGGTCCCCTCATCTCTCGCCAAGATCTGCTGTAGGATCTGGGTCTGGTTAGCTATAAGCTCCCTTATCTCCTTAAAACTAAACCCATCATATCCTCCACCATAGTTATTCCTTGGTGGAAAACCAGGTGGGTTTCCTCCCTCTTGCCATCCAAACTTTTGGCCACTCCTCCACTCGGACTAGAAAGAATTACCGAACTGGTTTTGGTTTCCAATATAATTGACCTGCTCAGAGAGAGCGAACGGGCAGTCTCGGGTGTCGTGAGTGCCTCTACACAGCTCACATTTGGCTTTAATATGGAGTTTAATTTCTTCTAAGGCTTTATAGATATTTTCAATCTCCTTTGGCGTCATAGTCTCCGAGCCAATGTGATGGACACCCCAGGTAGAAGTAGAAGGTACGAGTGATCTAGTCGGGCCCAAGGTGGCTCTTCGATCTCCGGGTGTCTGGTGTTCTGCTATCGCAAAGCTCTTAAAAAGTTGTTTACATTCATCTATAGTGAGTTTCTCCATCATATGACCTCCAGCTAAAATATTGAACTCCTTCTGAACAGAATAAGGAAGTCCATTGTAGAACTTTTCTATGAAAGCCTAGTTCGTCAACCCTTGTTGCGGACATCTGCTCAGGAGGGTGTTGAATCTCTCGTATGCTGCAGAATAAGGCTCATCGGGGTCCATCCTGAAGGAGTGGATTTCCCCCCGAGTACGTGGAGCCTTGGCTGGATGATGATATTTTTTCAGGAATTTCGAATTCAGATTGTCCCAGGTGGCGATCAGATTAGGCGGAAGAGTCTCGAGCCACTCGACTGCTCAAGAGGTAAGGGAAAATAGAAACAATCGCAGACAAATGATACAATTCACGACTCCCGTGAGTCCGAACGTATTGTAGATGCGGATAAAACAACAGATATGCGTCGATGCATCTTCATCATCAAGTCCATGGAATTGAATTGATTACTGAGCGCATTTATGATGTGAGATGGAACCTGCCAATTTGAGGTGTTGGCAATGTTGGTTTGCGCGATTGCAAACCGAGCGTCGCTATCTCCGGCATTAGCTTGCTCGTGGACGGTGTGACGGGCCACTATGGTGGTAAAGTCGGGAAATGGAATGGGTTTAGTGCCACGTGTGATCTGTGCAAAGGTGGACGGTTTAGAATGGGTGGTGGAAAGAATGAATGCCTCGAGTTCCGCGTGAAAGTACACGGAAACATTCATGAATGTCCCTGTCGGGATCTGGAAGTGGAGAATGCTCGGGTGGACCTTGCGAACGGGTGTGTGGCATAAAACAAAAAAGAAATAAAAAATTAGAAAAAAATAAAAGCCTAAAAATCTAGACTCGAGAATGGAAATCCTAATACTCTAGACACGGAAAAACCTAAAAAGACTAAAAATTTCCTAATAATGACCTAAATTAATCTTGCTATTGCCAAGTGTCTCCGGCAATGGTGCCAAAAACTTGATGTGTACGGAATGTACCTAATAGTATCTACTAAAACCTAGACCTAACCTAGACCTAGACACACCTAAATTTTACCAAAAATCATAAAACTAACCGAACCCTAAAGGCATGTGTACCTGTCGGATTATAGTAAATCTAAGGAAGACCGAGATTATCGAACCCTAGGGACACTATTCTAGCTAGACACAACCTAAAACCTAAGAATGGAAATTTGTGAATTTGATTTTGGTTTTTAGGAATCTATTAACTAACTTAACTACTTCAGCTAACTAGCAAGCAAAACTGGGAAACTTGGAGAAAATAATCAGATGAAGACAGACACCACCTAGACCTAGAATCCTATTTGACAGGTACAAATTAACTCGGTTTTAGCAATCCTGATGGTAGTTATTTCACCTTTTGAGTTCTTCCTAACAGATGATCCTACACTTGCACAAGAGTTCACTTTTTAGGTACTTCCAACTTCAACTAGACTTAACCGTCTCTGAACCTAATCTCAGGCACCTTAAGCTAGCAGGAGCTACCACTAATCAACTGTATATGACTTGGAATAGCAAATAAAAAAACTAACATAGGGAATTTCCTTTTGGGATAATTTGATCCTAAGCAGTTTACCAACCCGACTACCCAATGACTATCACCCTTTTAAGGTTATTTAGAAAAGCAACATACAAGAATCAAATAACTAATTACAAACTAACCCTATGACCACAATTAAGCAAGTCACATCAAATTGCAAGCATAAATCCTACAAGTTAACTACTTTACCCAAACCGGTAGACATCATGAATTTATATCGATTAAGCTAAGTTTCCGGTTGCTGGGGCTTTACGCGTATCACGCATAATGGATATTCCCCTAGGCGATACGCCTGGGGCTCATAAGACGACAATTTAGTCGGGCGGAGCCGAATTTGACCTTCTATGACTTCCTTCTCGGCGCGTATCGCGCAACGCTTCAATGGGTCTAGGTGATATGCCTAGACCATCTTCTTCAGCATTCTTTTCTTGTTTTCTCTCTATATTCTTCTCCAACTCTCTCGTGGCACCATGAACTCATTAGTCACCTACAAAAAACATATAAAACACCTAAATAACGACTCAATAATAGAAAATGACTCAAAACACTTAAAATGACGCAACTTTGACTCAAAACCGACTCGATTAATGTAAAATTTACACGAAATTATAAGATGTATTTGCAATACATCAATTACTAATTTTAGTCACCATGCTTTTTAAAAATAATTCATTGTATTATTTTTATAAAACCCAGTAACATCATTTCTAATCTACTAATTATTCAACATTCGACATTCGTTTGGTTTTTGTTTAAATGTGTTCGTGACTGACTTATTATAAAAACCCGACACCACCTTCCTCCGCCACCTTTGCATGGCATTCACCCGGCAAACCAAACCGAGGAGCTGACGATCTCTTTGACCAACTACAAGGATCGAGTTTCTATTCAAAGATCGACCTGTGATTAGGTTACCATCAGCTTAGAGTTCGAGAAGAGGACGTAGCCAAGACTGCATTTTGAACTTGTTACGATCATTATGAGTTTCTAGTTATGCCCTTCGGTTTAACAAATGTGCTTGATGTTTTCATGGATTTTATGAATCTTGTGTGCAAACCGTACCTGCATAATTAATTATCGTGTTCATCAACAATATCCCGATCTACCCGTAGTAATGAAGAACATGAGCAACACCTGAGGCTAATTTTGGAGGTGTTAAATAAGGAAGAGTTTTATGCCAAGTTTTCCAAATGCAAGTTTTGGATACGCAAAGTGCATTTCTTATGTCACATAATCAACAAAAAAGTTATTCATGTTGACCCATCTAAAGTTAAAGCTATTAAGAATTTGAGCACTCCCTCGACGCCATTAGAGACTGCCCATTATTAGGTCTGGATGACTATTACCATAGATTTATTGAAAGTTTATCTAAGATAGCCCAGCCCCTAACCGCCTTGACTCGGAAGGACAAGAAGTTTGATTGGAGTGAGAAGCCTAAAGCTGCTTTTCAATTGTTGAAGCAGAAAAAAGGTGACGCACCAATAATATCCTCACCCGAAAGAACCGAGGACTTTCTTGTGTACTACGACGTGTCATATCAAGGCCTGGGTTGAAGATATGAAGACATTATCTTTTTGGAATGAAATATACCATATTCACTATTCATAAAAGTTTTTCAACATATTTTCAATCAGAAGGAGCTAAACATGAGAAAATGGCGATTGGTTGACTTGCTGAATGATTATGATTGTGATATTCGTTATCATCATAGCAAGACTAACATAGTAGCTAATGCCCAAAGCAGAAGAGAACATATCAAGCCACTTCAAGTTCGAGCACTTGGTATGATGATTCATACTAACCTCACTTCTCAAATTCGTGACGTTCAACTTGAAGCCCTTAAGGACGAGAACATGAAGGAAGAATGCCTGCGAGGCATAGAAAAGCAATTTGAGATGAAATCAGATGGAACCCGCTATTTCATGGATAGACTTTGGGTGCCTAACTATGGAAGTATAAGAACTTAGTTATGGATGAAGCACATAAGTCTAGATACTCTATCTACCCAAAATCAGACAAGATGTATTACGATCTTAGAGAGTTATACTGGTGCCTAACACGAAAGACGATATTGCTCCTACGTCAGCAAGTGCTTGGCCTATTTGAAGGTTAAATCCAAATACCAAAAGCCCTCTGGATGGTTTCAACAACCCAAGATATCCCAATGGAAATGGGAGCAAATTGCTATGGACTTCATCACGAAGTTGCTAAGAGAACCGTCTCGTTGCAATACTATATGGGTTATAGTCGATCGTATGACAAAATCTGCACATTTCTCTAATTAAAGAGACTGACAAGATGGAACGACTGATCAAAATCTACCTGAAAGAGGTCGTCTCCCGACACAGTGTACCAATTTCAATCATCTCGGATTAAGATAGTAGTTTTACGTCAAGATTCTGGAAGTCACTACAGAAAGCTTTTGACCAGTGGCTTACAAACTCTAGATACCTCAAGAACTCAGTAGTGTTCATGATACCTTTCATGTCTCTAAGCTGAAGGAAGTATTTGTCTGATGAATCGCTTGTCATACCGCTTGACGAGATCCAAATTGACGAAAAACTGCATTTCACCGAAGAACAAGTTGAGATAATGGATTGTGAGAACACGACGCTAAAGGAAAGCCGCATTCCCATTGTTAAAGTGCATTGGAACTCACAAAGAGGTCCTGAATTCACTTGGAATGCGAGGACCAGATCCATAAGAAGTACCCTCACTTAGTTGTTGATGTAGATTGAATTTCGGGGTGTAGTTCTTCTAACTCGAGGTGAATGTGACAACCCATAAATTCTAGGTCAAACTTTAATGTTTTGACTATTTAATTAGTTAATTTTTCCGTGCATTCAACTTAAATTAGGTACTATGCGCAACTGAATAATAACCCGATATTTTACTTTGAGTTAGATTAGAACAAGTTACTTTCCAAGTCTGACCCCGAACGTATTGGTGACCGTTAACATTAAAAAATAAAATATATGATTTTACACTGGAATTTAATAAGAAGAAAATAATAAAACATTTTATTACCCCCATTAGGTTTTACAAACATATAAGGTCATTAACTCAAATCTTTTAATTTAAAAGGTTTAGTTACTATTTTTATTCATTGCGTTTTATAAAAACAATTTTCTTATTATTTTTATAAAATCTATGAACATCATTTCTCATCTCCTAATTATTAAATATTCAACATTCGTTTGGTTTTAGTTTAAACGTGTCCGTAACCGACTGGTCGACACCATTTCATCCGCCACCTTTGCATGGCATTCGATCACCCGATGAACCAAACTGAGGACCCGACTACCGAACTCCGTCCCACCCGGCGAACCCCCCACATCGCACCACCGCACCACCGCACCACCTCCACCACTTCCCTCTCCCTCCGGTTTTCTCCAAACCGGCCCCACCCAACCTCCCTCCTCATTGATGTACACACATTTATACATATATTTATACGAAAATATTCCCATTTCGGGATAAAACCTAACTACTAACATCAAAACAAAGCTATTTTATTTTCTTTTTAGTTTTTCAAGTTTTCTAAAGCCAAAATACCAAAAGGAGCATAATCTAGCAGAAAAGTGAGGAAAAATGCAAGTTTTGGGATTTTATGACTTTAGCACGGACGGTTCTTAGCCAAGCATAGCCCTTGCCCGATCTGGATCTACAGAATCTCCCTGTTGAGACAGCACACCCTGTGTCTCTGATCACCATGCCACATGTGAAGCCTCCTGACAGGGCACGGCCCGTTCTCTGACACACACGGCCCGTGCCCCTGAAGATAGAAAGATACCGGATCAACCATCTGACATGGCGTGGCCCATGCCAAACTAAGTACGGCCCGTGCCAAAGTCCAGAAATTGTCTATAAAAGCCATCCTCCACCCATTTCACAAACCGCTCAATTCTTCTATCTTTCTCCCACTTTTAGATTAGTCGAGCCACTTGGCATTTTCGTTTCTTTCATTATGTCAAAGTCTGTAAGAAATTTAACCAGTCTAAGAAATTGAAAGAATTTTGTCTGTGAAATCGTCTTTTTACTTACTGGCAAATGTTTAAGCTATAATTAGCTAAATTCTTACACTTGAGTGGAAATAATGAACCTTTAACAAGTTTACAAGTTATCTTTATAAAGTTGGTTTAAGGTGTGTCTAATGACTTTGTGAAAATGCTTTTTATTGAAAGTGTACTACTGATTTTCTTAACCAAGTGTGCTCTACATATCACAGACCATTTGGGGAGTCGAAATCCGAAAGGCCTGACCTGTGACACCCGGTCAGGGGACGATGCATGATCCTTTAAGGTGACTCACGCCACATGCTACATGATACGTTCGAGGTCCTTATGTCTATGTAAGAAAACTCGACTGTCACGCAAGTGCGCACTGAAAGTATTTGGTTGGGAATGGGGGTTGATAATATTTTGTCACTTCATGGAAGCCGAGATGGTATGTGTTTGTTAACTTGGCTCTGGTTACAACGTACATGCATGCACGAGAGCCGTGCATGGAAGAAACGGACCTTAGTCCCTTTAAAAGATAATATTCATAATAAAATTAAATAATCTGGCACGCAGGGTTGTTCCCCTACTGGTTCATGACGGCGTGTCGAGTACGGTAAGCCGACCGATTTGAGGGACCCCGTAAGTAAGTGGCGTTATATCACTATATTTGTCTATTGACAGCACAGTTCCCCAAGGTTCGTACTCCTCGTAGACGATCACCTAGGAGAATAGTGATACTAGATTTGAGGCTGAGAGGCGGTCTAGTTGCCTGCCAATAGACAATCTTAACCCAAAGTTATAAATAAATAACTTGTCTATAAGTTACTGGCACGATTATTCCAATCAATAACGACTGCGACCACTTAAGTCCGAAAACCCATTTTACTTATATATATATATATATATACATATATTAAACTTAATTTTCCAAAAATCAAAGATACAGTTTGGTTAGACGTTGGCAAAGATTGAGTATTGAGAGCTCTCACTTTCCATTATGACCTGATCGACCCCGATTCAACCTACCACTACTATACTGCCCACGATGGGTATACCTGCCCGTGTAATGTGGTGAAATGGTAGTTGTCAAGTACATCATGTATTATAAATTTAAAAGCTTAAAGCTGCTAAAAAGGTTTAGAAAATTGCCATATTTTATGAACACCTCAGCACACACCACTCCTTATCATCTAAAATCTCATCCTCATAACATCTCACCTCCACCATTCCACACTCCATCACCCTCAATCTATCAAGGACACCACCATCCATAGTCAATCACCTTGTCACATACTCTCTCTCTCTCGTCTAGCTCTCTCTCTCTCTCTCTCTCGGTCACTAAAACCAGCACAAGGCCAGGAGAACCCAACCCCAACCCTTTTTAAACCTTGTGACCGATATACATAAAATTATACATGTTTTTAGATAAGAATTCTTCACATTTCAGGTTAATTTTTACTAACTAATAACAAAACGGTGCTATATTGCTTTCTTTTTAGTTTTTTTAGTAAAATCCAGGCTAAAAGCACAAAAGTAGCTGAAAATGCAGAAAATAAGAAGAAAAATCAAGACATTGTGAAAATTGGCCTTAGACATGGCCCGTGCCAAACCTAGGGTACCGTCCATGTCAGAGCTCAACAAACTTCTGGAAGTTGACTTCTTTAACTGACAGAACATGAACGGTGCCACTGACCCAACACGCCCCGTGCCTCTAACTTCTGACAAACACATCTCACGGCTCTGGACCCATATGGCCCGTGTCCATTGACAGAGATATTCCCTGAAGAATGACTGCCTGGCACGACCCATGCCCGATTCTGTTTTCTGCCTACAAATCAAGCCAAGCCCCCATTAGTAAAATTGCTCAATTCAATCCCTTCTCCTAGATTAAATCTTTGTTTTTCTTTTCAAGCCACTTGTTTTCATTGATTTTAATATGAACTAGTCATTTTTTGTTAAGCAAATCATTATAGTCATTATTAGCTAAACTCTTACACTCACTTGGGGGTAAACAAATCTTCTGTGGGTTAGTAAAATGATTTTATAAACTCACCTTAAGGTATGCACGAATGACTTTATGAAAACTCTTTATATTGAAAGTTTATTATCACCTTTTTGAACAAATGTATTTTGTATATTGTGGACCATTTGAGGAGCTGAAAGCTCATCACTCGGACCTGTGACACCCGAGTGGGGGACGATGCATGATCCTTTTGGTGACTCGCACCTCGTGTAAATCAATACATTCGAGTATTTTATGTCTATTTAAAGAAAGTTGGTTTTCACGCATGTGCGGTCTGAAGGTAATGGTTGCGATATGTAATTGCGTGACGTTGGATCATCTACTTGGTCGTATCAAAATCAATGTAAAACGTGAATGTTGGAACTAATAATAAGTGTGACTGACGCCATCAAATCTACTCTCGAATAATTCGGTTGAAGAATCCATTGTGATTTGATTCAGAGACGCGGGTTGTGATGATCGAGGCTTGCAAATTGGACCGAAGACCGTTTTCTGGATAAGTCAACCGTTCGGGTCAACGGTCAACGTAAAAGTCAACGGAAGATCGGTTCGAGCGAGTCAAGCTTCATATTAATAAAATCAACTTTGATTTTATTAATAATTTATTTTAGTTTTTATTTGTAATTTTGCTCATTGTTTTTGTGTTTACTAGTTAGTGGGCTAGTGAGCACATGGGCTCTCTATATATAGGGGTGATAGCTTCATTTGAGAACATGAGAGAATAAGGAATGAATAAGGATGATCTAGAGAGATGTGAGCTATCATTTCGAGAGAGAGAGTCTCACATTGGGTTTGAGCTCAACCCAATGTGACCGTGGATTTCCTATAACGAGTTTGTAATCATTCGGTTCGTTGTAATCATTCAGCAATAATCAATGAATCGTTTGATTTATCATTTTCTTGTTATTTATTATCATAGATTCTCATCATTCCGTCTCCTCATCTAATCTTTGTTCTTGCTCAATGTCGAGATTCTTAATGTGAAATCGGTCCTGACAAATGGTATCAGAGCGGGTACCGATCAGATCTTGTTTCACGACGAATCTGATCACTCAAATCTTGATTTTGAGCTTGAATGAGGTGCAGATTGGAAAACCCACTTTGGAGATAAATAATTCTATTTTTCTGCATTTTTGGAGCTGTTGGATGATTTCTGGATGAATCTGATGATAGATTCTTGTTGTTGGCTTCATTTGGATGTGATTCCATGCTCCATATGTCAATATCAGTGAAGAAATGTGAGATCTAAGCAAGAAAAACGAAACTGTTAGGGTTTTCACGTTTTTTGGGTGTTCTTGAAGATTTCGAGTTTGATTCTGAGTTTTTGATAATAAAATCAGTGTTTTTGGATGAAATAAAGTACTATTCTTGATGGAAAACGCGTTCCAGATCCATTGGGAGCATCGGTTTTGTCTAAAGCGCAACGGTTTGGGCAGATCTGGAGAAACACACAGTAGTGTGTGTTTCACGGTGTTCTTGGTGTTCATAATTTTGTTTGAAGATTGCCTTGGCGATTTCACAGCAGATGAAGATGTTCTTGGTGACCTCGCGTGCTCTTGAAGATTGTCTTGGCGATCTGGAACTGTTCATGGCGATCTCGACTAGGCGATTTCGTTTTTGCTTTTGGCGACCTCGAACCGACCTGGAATCCTTCTTGGCGATCTCAATAAGCCCTTGGCGATCTTGCATAGCCTTGGCGACCTCAAATAAGTTGGCGATCTCGACTGATCATGTTATCTGGGTTTTTGTTCGGGTGTTTTTCAGACGATCTTGATCGTCTATACGTGTAGAGCATCGAATAACGAATCCAACGGTATAAAAATAATTCAAAACGAATGAGTTTTCACTAATTTATGGTGAATGTACGCCTTTCCGGTGACTGGCTTCGATTTTCCGGTGAAGTGCATTAGGGTTCGGTGGTCGGACGATTTGGAGAAGACGTGATGATGTGGCAGGTCTGCATTCGCTGGAAGAGAATTTCTCTCTCCTCATTCTTGTCGGTCAAACACTAGTTTCTCTTTGTGTTGTCTCCATCGCATTGGCTGGAGGTTATTCCAAGTGGGGCCCAACAGACAAGGGACGTTGGGAGCTTTATTGCTGGTCGCTCCTCATTGGCCTACAAATTTACATGGGACCCCCCTTTAATAAAAGATCCGTTGCAAGCTTTCTAGCTGGTTGGTTGAATTCAACGAGTGGGACCCAGCCCACTAAGGTTGCCGTTGAATGCTACATTGTGTGTCGCCATGTGATTGGTTTATTTCCTTTTCACACGGATCACTCTCTCCCTACCGCTGGAGATCATTATTTAACAGCCATTGGATCCTTAATTGTGTTTCTTTTGCTGATTTGTAATTGGCCAGCCGCCATCTCATGCGGATCAAGCATCTCTACCGTAGATCAGCATAATTCTGCACCGTAGGATCATGTGCAATCTTTATTCTGATTGGTCAGAATTTATTCACAAGGATTGTGTTTTCTTGTGCGGATTTAACAAATAATAATGAACTTTTCCAGCATTTTCGTTAATTACGGGGGTTTTTTTATCAGTCTTTTATCGAGACGGACTAACGCCATAACGGAATTTTGGAAATATTTTGCTGGTTCATGGATTTATTCTGCCATATTTTGACCGGGTTCTAGTTTTTGTTGACGTAAAGACCACGTTAGCTAACGACCACTGACGGACTGGTTTCACTTCTCGGTTAAATTTGTGACTATTTCGTTATGTCTCACTGCAAGTTGTTTAGCTGATGCAGTGCTGATGTCATCTAACCGAATTAACTGGAATCTCAGTTAAATATTGGAATATTCCGTTAAATCTCTAACGAAAAGACCGTTACTTGAATAAAATTGACGGTTTTCTCAGATTCATTCCAAATTGCACCGTTTAACTCAGAATTCTTCACGGAATATTTTTCCGAGCTCGATTTTCTTCGCCAAAATTATGAAGACTCTGGTTATGAATAAATTTTGCGTTTATGCTCGGGATCTCAGTTTTTCACTGATTTGACACTTTATTTTCGCATGCAACCCAGTCACGCGGATCAAGTTCAATATTTATGGATCATTCACAACTGTCAGCACCCGGCTTCCGGGTTTTCGCAAGATTGTCCGATTTCAGGATTTTAGTACCGTTTTCTCTTCGGAACTGAGCGGAACGGTTCCACTCTCTACATCTGATTTTCCGCTTCCGCATCGGATGTTTTCAGAGGGATCTAGAGAAAAGGGGGAACCATTATGGATTTGGATTATCGGGTCGATTATCAGAAGTTGGAGCATTTTCAGTGATTGATTGGTTTATCTGATTCGGTTTGTTGTGATTTTGACTCCAATGTTCAGCATTCTTAGTATTGTACCCGACCGTGTGAACCGAGTGAGCTGCAGCACTTGGATCTCAACTGGAGCAACAAGAACAAAAGAAGCTTATTCAAAGGGGGAATCTTTACAACAGAAAGATTCAGGTTTATCAGTTATTCTTCAAAGATGTACGACAGAGCGGTTCTTCACCAGTATGACAGATTTGACAGCTTCAGTCAAGGGGGAATTGTTGGAACTAATAATAAGTGTGACTGACGCCATCAAATCTACTCTTGAATAATTCGGTTGAAGAGTCCATTGTTTGTGATTTGAATCAGAGACGCGGGTTGTGATGATCGAGGCTTGCAAATTGGACCGAAGACCGTTTTCTAGAAAAGTCAACCATTCGGGTCAACGGTCAATGTAAAAGTCAACGGAAGATCGGTTCGGGCGAGTCAAGCTTCATATTAATAAAATCAACTTTGATTTATAATAATTTATTTTAGTTGTTTATTTGTAATTTTGCTCATTGTTTTTGTGTTTTACTAGTTAGTGGGCTAGTGAGCACATGGGCTCTCTATATATAGGGGTGATAGCTTCATTTGAGAACATGAGAGAATAAGGAATGAATAAGGATGATCTAGAGATATGTGAGCTATCATTTCTAGAGAGAGAGCCTCACATTGGGTTTGAGCTCAACCCAATGTGACCGTGGATTTCCTATGACGAGTTTGTAATCATTTGGTTCGTTGTAATCATTCAGCAATAATCAATGAATCGTTTGATTTATCATTTTCTTGTTATTTATTATCATAGATTCTCATCACCCCGTCTCCTCATCTAATCTTTGTTCTTGCTCAATGTCGAGATTCTTGATGTGAAATCAGTCCTGACAGTGAAGACAAGGAGTAAATACAAAGGATTTGTATGAACCACAGAGAAAACACACACTTATATCACATAGTGAATCTGACCAGAAGTTCTAAATTCTATACAAGACAAGCTATTTATAGTTGAACTTCAAAGTGCAAAACTACAATCATCTAAACTGCCAGTTCGGACAAGTTCGTGTGAGTCCAAACTGGCAATTCGCCTTCAGTTCGGACATAAGATATTTGTAGCTTTTTGTCTTGTATTTGATACTTCACATGACGACCTAGAATTATGCATCAACAAACTCTCCCTCCACATGTGCAGTATCAACTTCTACATAATATTGTATCTTCAATCAAACTCTTCCTCAATTTCTCGATAAAACTGATCTCGAATACTTGACATAGAAACCTGTCAACATAAATAATCTTGGCACAAAACGTCTCTTCGAGACTCCAAGATATTTTGATTTTGAAATTTGATTTCGTATCCCGTGTTGATCAATCGAAAATAAATAATAAGTAAAATCTTTTTGATTTTTAGAAAATTTATATCAAAACACACCTAAAATCTTTTTGGTATTTCTAGATATGAAAGATAAATGCATTACAGAATCAGACACTATTTTTGTCTTTTGTGAGAAAGATCACATCTTAGGATCATATTGGACATAACATGCTGAACGACATTTCAATTTCAATTATTGTAGCACATAAGCCATGTCGATGGCAGATATAATTTGTCCAACTTTAAACTCATGCATAATCATACTCATAACATCTGGATATGTTAAGGTATTGATTAAATTTACATTGACCAGTGTACTCCACACTATCAGACATACTCAGATATGCTTTTGCTTATCACACTTTGTGATTTCACTTGTGATTTAACACATAGTGATTGTATTCATGATATAGTCAACTGTGTTCCATGCAAAAATAAATAAGAACGTTAAATCGTCTACCTTAAGGTCGATCTTTCGATACGCAGATAAGGCCTCGGATTTAACAAAATAAGAGAATAAAAACAAGTTGAAATTGTAGAACTCAACAACAATCAGGTCGGTACTTCCGTACACGCAGAGAAAGTCCGATGAGTTATATGAAACACCAAAGAAAATAAAGTAGAACCTCAAACGAACAACAATCAGGTCGATCTTTCGATACGCAAAGAAAGTCCGATCGTTTGAGAAAATAAAGAAAATCAAACAAGTTTAAATCTTTGAAAAATGAACACATGTATACACAGTGACTTCTCATTTTCTATTCACATATCTTTTTCTTGATATATCATGGGATATGCATCAAGATGTTATCCACTAGGTCAAGCATCAGATTTAGTATATATCACATTTGTATACATTCTGATTTGCAGAGCCTACCTTACACATCAATCAATGATCTTTTGACTTTTTCATCTAGTTTATCCATGAGTCTGACAATGTATGCCAATGTACCATCATCTCCCAATCATGTCGGTTACAATTTCTCATTTTCCAATGTTTTTGTCTGTTCAAATTTTCTCCCCCAAAAATGACAAACTCTAGTTTTTAGATTTTCATCTTTAACATTTGAAGAACAACACATTATTTTTGTATTTTCAAAAACAAACTCCCCCTCAAAATGAGATGTAGTGAAAAACAAACAAAAATTGATCAACCAACATGAATACTTGCAGTTTATCATTTTGAAAACAAAATTGATTCGGAAATTTTTTTAAGATACCACAGATATTTCATAATTAGAAATTTTCCAATCACCGAAAGGTCTTCCTGAAATACCCGCTGACACCAAATAAAACATTAGTCGCTCTAGGATTGACTCGATTCAACAGCGTCGGATTGCCTGGTGTCTTCCACATAGTCATCGCTGGCCTTGGAAACTACCTTTGGTTTCCATATCTTTAAAGATTTTGATTTTTGATCAGAACCAGAATCAAAATCAACTGGCGTACTCGGTTTAAACCAAGACGACTTACAATTTGATTGACTTTTGGGGACCATGGTTCATAAAAAATTTAACCTTTGTTATCCACATATTTAGCAGTGTTGTGGATATATGCAGTCGTCGGACAATCAGCAGCAAGATGTCCAGGCTGACGACATGCATAACAAAGTCTCTCACGGAACTTAAAAACGTTTGAAAAATCCTTTGAATTTTGAGAACACGATGAATGATTAGAACCAAAATTATCAAAGAAATCATCATAAGAATCATACCTCGGAGATGGACTCCGCGAAGTACCTTTCGATTCAGATGAAGAACCTCCAGAAGAATAAAACGTTTGTTGCATCTGAGGAGGTGATTTCTTGTGAGTTTTGATCTTGAACACTTTCTGATGGCGGTGGCTATGGTTTTTATTATTGTTTTTATTATTTAATTTAGTTGGCTTTTATTTTAATTAGTTATCCTTTTAAATTTAAATAAGTAAAGGATTGAGTTATTTTTATTTGAAAGTTTCATGCTTATCTTGTAGATAGGAGCATTATTTAAGGATGTTATTATTTTAGGGTTCAGTACTTTTTGAGTTTTGAATAAAATTGAAGAAGAATTCTTCGTTCTAGTTGTTTCTCTGCTTGAATACTCGATCCGGCTTGATTTGCGGTGTGGAACTGCATCAGTTCGTATCAGAGCTCAGTAGACGATTCAATGGCAATTCCAGAGCCAGATTCTATTTGTTTTTCTCGTAGATCCACCGACCGAGGCAACGAGGACCACTTACGGGATCCCCGGGACATAGCGGAAATCAAGAGGCTGCAACAACGAGTCCAGGACTTGGAGTTACCGCGTGAGGAACGTTATGATGCACCAAAACCCGATTTGGCCATCTGGGATGACGAAGAAGGTTTGGAGGAAACCGAATCAAGTTTCATCGTCTGGGATGGTGAGAATGAGGAGGACACTCCGATCTATCAAGAACCACGATACGATGAAGATGGGATTACACCGAATGCAGAAGAGTGTTTGGCCGTTCAGATTTTTCTTGGGTGGATTACTTTTCAGCCAACCGTTTCTCCGTCGACGAGACCCATGCCATCTACACAACCCGATCGACCTGCATCAATCATGCAGCAACCCACAACAGCCGTGCGACTCACACGAGCCATGCAACCCGTGAACTCTATGCCACCTGACCATTCCGCGTCAATTAGTTCGAATTGGGAATTCAATTCACTTTTGGGTGATTTCATTCTTGAGAGGCTTAAATTTTAGAGCAAAAGAAGATCGAAGTTGGCGTATTATGATAAAAAGGATGATTTGGTCAATCTTAATCTTTTTACCTACAGGTTCGTAAACTTTGAAAGTATTCAATTTGAATTTTTTAGATATGCACCATCTTTGGTTCAACATGGTTGCTTTCAAGGACGTGATTTGTGTCGGTGGCTAAAATCATGTGCCAAGTTAGAATTTTTATTGGAGGTCAATTCAATTGTGGGTGACTCCCTATTTTATGGACGAAAATTTTGGAGCACAGCCCGTAAGAAGCGTCAGAAATTGGTGTTCAATTGTGTTGCGGATAAGTTGGTCAATTTTTCTTCATATAACTTACTAAAGCTTGGGATCATCTCGTTCGATTTTTTTGGAATATCGATCAACTCTGATTTCTTGCTTGATTTGTTTGGGTATCCACTAAAAATGGGATTTCCAAGTATGAAGCTTTTATTTTGGGAATATGTTGCCGAAAAGTATGGTAGTCTTTTGTCTTTTGAACACGATTGGAATTTCAATGTGCCTCAACAATATTTAACTGACGAGGTGAATTTCCTGCGCTTTAGCATGCGGATCAAATCTAAATTAGGAGTGGTTATATTTTTGTATAAGGCGAAACTGATTAAAGATATGGATGCTTTGGCTATCGGTGGTGACCACTCCAAAATTAGTAGTGATCTCTTTGACATTCTCAAGACTCGAGGATGAGTCTTTTTTGAAGTGGGGGAGAAGGGGATGAGGGGACCCGGCAATCCAATATATCCGGGATCACGTCGTCCGAATGGTAACTACTTGAAGCCGACCGAGACAACTCGTGAAGCTAAATTCCAAGTGAGCCAAAACAGCCGTCAAGAGGTTCCGTTCGATCCTAGAGGGTTTGAGGCAAGAGGCAAAACTCGAGGATGAGTTTTTTTAAGAGGGGGAGTATGATGGCGGTGGCTATGGTTTTTATTATTGTTTATATTATTTAATTTAGTTGGCTTTTATTTTCAATAGTTATCCTTTTAAATTTAAATAAGTAAAGGATTGAGTTATTTTTATTTGAAAGTTTCATGCCTATCTTGTAGATAGGAGCATTATTTAAGGATGTTATTATTTTAGGGTTCAGTAGTTTTTGAGTTTTGAATAAAATTGAAGAAGAATTCTTCGTTCTAGTTGTTTCTCTGCTTGAATACTCAATCCGGCTTGATTTGTGGTGTGAAACTACATCACTTTCTCTTTCTTCTTTGATTGGTGTGTTTGAACAGGAACATTTTAATTTCAAATCCCAAACCTTTGTGCTTGAAACCCGAAACCTTTGTAGATTCAGATTGCCAGAAGCATCTCTCCCTTTGGCTTCTCTAGTAAATTGAGTTTTAATTTTCTTCAACTTGTTCTTTTGCACCAAAGATTTAGCAGCTTCCTCTTCAGATGAAGAACTTGAACATTTCTCAGCTTTTCTAAAAACATTTTTATCTTTCAGACATGATGAACTTGAAATAAACGTTGGAGCCTCAGCAAAAGTAACTTTCTTCTTTGACTTATTTTTCTTCTTCTTAGCTGGTGTTGCAAATTTGGAATAATCAAGCATTTCAGCCTTCGGATCATGAGGAGCAGAATTAACTCAGATAAATCAACCGGTTAAGGAACCTTGTGAATATCATTCTTTTTGGAACTATCCTCACTCTGATCCTGCTTATACAAGAAATTCAGCAAAGTCGGTGATAAATTGCAATTCTTCACTTGCCTTTGTAATTCCAGAATTTCCAGCTTTAATTCAGAAATTTTCTGTTGAGCAGAAAACACCTCTTTTTATGACTTAATGATTTTTTCATTTAGATCATTGTACTCATATGTTTGCAGCTTTCTTATTTCAATTCAGCCAGAACTTCTTCTATAACTTTCTCCCATTTCTTTTTGAATATTTCCACATCCTTTGTTAAAACTTTATTCTTATCTTGGATCGTCTACTTGGTCTTATCGAAATCAATGCAAAACGTGAAGAAAAGGAGTAAATACAAAGGACTTGTATTAACCACAGAGAAAACACACACTTATATCACACAGTGAATCTGACAAGAAGTTCAGAGTTCTATACAAGACAAACTATTTATAGTCGAATTTCAAAGTGCAAAACTACGATCATACGAACTACTAGTTCGGACAAGTTTGTGTGAGTCCGAATTGGCAGTTCGCCTTCAGTTCGGACAACACATCTTTGTAGCCTTTTGTCTTGTATTTGATACTTCACATGACGACCTAGAATTATGCATCAACATGATGAAGGGGTTGGTAATATTCTGCCACTGCGTAGACACGACAGTGATATGTTAGTGTACTTGGCTTTGGTTACGACTGCCCATGTATGCGCGAGAGCAGTGCATGGAAAAAACGAACCTTAGTCCCTTGTTAGAGCATGTTCCAGGCGTGGTCGTTACTATGCGAATTATGTAATAGTGTAGATTATTGATTGGGCTAGGTTGCCAACGAACCGTGCAGCGAACCAATGGTTCGTTAGTAGTGAAGCAATGGTTCTCTAGGTATGCTGGTTTGTTGAGTCATTGATAAGTATGTGTTTCTGTGTGTGTGTTCTAGAGAGAGAAACAAAAGCTATGTAATTGTTTTCTTTGTGCAAATCAATAAAACAAAGCTTGTTTACATTCTCGTGCACTAGATTGATCGGAATCATTTGAAGAGGACATCGAACCAACAAATACTATATATATATCTCTCATGTTCATTGAAGAACGACTGGAGAAGAACAAACGAACCAACATTTCTCCTAACCGTTTTCTATGAGTTGATTTCTAACTGTTAAAACTCGTTACGGATCGTTTCCAGATCATAACAAAGATAGAGACAGAAGAATCTAGTCATTAAATGTTCCGAAAGATTACAACCGAAGAAGTATACATCGATGAAGCTCTGGGAGAGGTTGGACAAAGCACTCCCCTCAACACAAGACCAAATGACCAGAAATCTTAATTGCTAAGCTAGATTCCACCTTTTTATAGGTGTCTCTGCCCAATGAACAAGCCTACCTAGCGAACCATTGGTTCGCTGCACGGTTCGTTGGCAATCTAGCCCAATCAACAATCTAGACTATTACATAATTCGCACAGTAACGACCACACCTGGAACATGCTCTAACAAATTCCCCCTTGGACGTTACTGTCGAATGTAGGTCTTTATCTTCCAGCAATCGTCAGCAGTCAGTCTGCTACTTCTTGAAATCTTGATCTTCAACAAATTCCCCTTGGACTGAATTTCAGGCATGCAGAAAACAGTTCGAATCTTATACAATCTCCACAACCAATAAAGTTCCCCCTCGGATAAAGCACAACCATCTAACTGGAACCGACATATATGATAATGGTTCACTTTATAAGTCATTTCTCTGAAACTGTAAAGACATCCAAGAACAAAACAGCATATTGACAATAGTTTATAATCTTTAGAAATTTGTAACATGCTCTAATCTTTATGAAAACCAACATCTTTAAAATCTTCAATCATAGAAATTCCCCTCAGCATTAAGTCCTTGCCAATATATTACTCCGGTACACGTATATCTCGTTGTAGACTGGAAGCTAACCAAGTCTTCACAACTCAAGAAAGTATCAGGCATATGACAAAGAGTTTCAAACCATGACTAAAAATTTTAAACACATTCGTTCGCACAAACATTATAACACACTACCAATTCACGAAGATCACAAATTACCATCATCCCTGAACTGATTGCTTTGAATATTCACATTTTCCGTTTTCATCAGATGAAACTTGAAATTTTCAAGGGTCCCAATTTTCCCATAAACATGTGATATATTCAATTCCCAATTTGAACCCTGCAAGCAATATGTTTTTCAAGTAGCTCGCAATGGAATCACATATTTTCTTCAGTTTTCGTAAGTAATCATATCCATGTCTATGAATCTCTATCCATCATCAGAAACAAGTGTTTGTGAATCTCTGTCCATCCTCAAGAACAATGACTACCCATAAACATCTTTCTTAGAAGTTCGACGACTAATTCATGCTAAGCACCGGAATCTGGCATTCTATATTTCTTGAATCTTCATATAACAATCCACAGTTACCGAATCAAGGGTAAGCTCGATAACTGGTTTGCTCTTTGAAATCCCCGTGACCTTTCCTTTTCATGAAAATGCCCCCAGATGTTTCTTAGTGACTAACAGGGGTTTGGGGGCAGCGCCCCCGAAAAGCGGGGTCCAAGGGGCAGAGTCCCTGGCTGGGGTCGTGCAAGTCATAAGCTCCAATGAAACATTGACCACGAACCAGCAAGTCAGTGAACTATTTTGGTTAGGCGTCGAACCATTTTGGTTCGGAATAACCGTTGTGAACCAAAAATAACCGCTCCAAACCATGAACGGTTCGTTCAATGAATACAACAGTTCGGCGAATAAAGATCCACGGTTCGTTTGATGAGTTTCCTGGTTTGACGGATGAGTATCCCGGTTTAGTGGTTGAAGATACAAAGGGCGAACCAAAACAATCACCGGCGAACCATTGTGTTTAACGGGTGAACCAACACTGAAACTCTCGAACTTCACTCCAGATTCAGAATATGTCGAATTTCTTCACTCAATCAGTCATATTAGGTGCGAAACTGACTCAGGAATGTTCGGTTTTATAAAAAATCGATAAAAACTCACTGAATCTCACCTAAATGAACCATTTAACATATCAAAAACTTCGAAAATGAAAATAGGATCTGGAAAATGAGCCAACGGCTCTGATACCACTGTTAAAACACGTTACGGATCATTTCCAGTTCATAACAAAGATAGAGACGGAAGAATCTAGTCATTAAAATGTGTTGAAAGATTAGAACCGAAGAAGTATACATCAATGAAGCTCTGGGAGAGGTTGGACAGACCTCTCTTTTCAACAGAAGACAAAATGACCAGAAATCTTAATTGCTAAGCTAGACTCCACCTATTTATAGGTGTCTAACTTAGTATTTATTTTTCTTTATTTACTTTTCTTGTTTACCTTCTTTAGAAGTGTTTTAAATTTCTCTAAGAAATATTTCAAGGATGGCTGAATATTCGTAGGTGTATTTAGGTTATGATAATGGTTGGCCTTAATCTGCGTGATGTTGAATCTTCGGTGGTCTCCATCACTCCACGGACTGTTACATATTAGCAATAATGTCTGCGTTCCTGCGAGTAGATGACAACCCACTAGAGGAAAGTCCAGACCATCTTCCATGTTCATTTTCACAACCCAAGCATGATAGTATTTATTGCCATAACAATGATTATTTTTAGCCAGAATGCAATAGTTGGCAAGAAAATACTAGAATGCCGGTTGAGGAAGAACCCACATTTTCACCTTCTACTTCTCGCATACATGGTTTTTCATTTTTCTGTAAATGGTGTGCTAAAAAAAACTATGGAGGCGTAAGCCATGAATATAATGAATACACAACATATACATAAGAAACGCCTTACTTTCGTCCGAAAAGCAACTTCGAAGAAACCACGAAAAGGGTGCTAGCTCATATAAAGGTTCTAGAGGACTACTTCAAAAGACTACGAAGTGAGGAAGAACAAACCATAGACAAGGAAGTAATCTCAGATAAAAAGCCTCAAGAAGCCATCATCGACCCTTATTGTCCAGAACCAAAAGAGTTGGACGCAACCCCTTTGACCCAGATCTTGACTTCCGAAGAAGATGAAGCAAACTGAAAGGAGCCTGAAGTATCAGTACTAGATGAGACGACTATCTCTGAAACTTCAGAAGGTACCAATAAGGAAAAACCCTTACCAAATCAGGTACACATTTTTAGGCCATCTTTCAAAGACCTTGCTGCTATTCCGGAAAATGGAAAGTTTTTCAAAGATATTGTTACTTCACCTAAACTAGAAAAATTACAACAGGTTATTTTCACTAAACAGCAATCACTACACTTTGAACCCTTTTCTGATGAAAATTCTATTCCATATTTTATAAAAAAGAAGTCTAAAATTGCTATAGTAGATGATGATCTATTTTTGAATCTGATGTCTGCTTTTGTGCTTGATAACTTAGAATTAGGTGAACTAACTCATTTCCGGCTATCCCCTATCTTCTCTAATCGATGTATCCGTCATACTCAGGGAATAATTAAGGACGTCTTTATTCGTGTAAATAATGTAAATATTCCTTCCGAATTCACTGTTCTTGATAACACCCCTCTCGTTCTCGGAAGACCTATTTTAGAAACTTGGAGAGCTTTGATCAACCCAAACAACAAGGAGATGACACTAAGACTTGGTGACAACAAGCTCATTGTAAAGGTTGGGAGATCTCTTATCCATTCATTTGATGACCCTCCTTTGCTGCTAGAAGAAGAAGAAAAAGACCCAACTCAGGACATCCTTGAAGAGGAGGATAACCCACCTCCTGACACAGATAAAACTCTGCATGAATCCATCCTAGTTGTCGAAGCCAACACAGAGGAGGAAGCTGTAAAAGACAAACCAGTTACTTAAAAACCACCCCCTCTAAGCTTAAGAAACTCCATAATCATCTTAAGTACGCCTTCTTGGATGATGATAATATGTTTCCAGTGATCATTTTTGCGCACTTAAAAAGAGAAGAAAAGGACACATTACTTGCTATTCTAAGAAAGCATAGGAAGGTCAAAGCATGGAAACTAACAGACATCAAGGGAATCAACCCATCGATCTGCACGCATAAGATCCTTATGGAGGATGCATACAAACCAGTTGTCCAACCGCAATGAAGGGTTAACCCCAACGTTCAATATGTGGTAAAGAAGGAGGTAGTCAAACTCCTTAACGCCGGTCTTATATACCTTATCTTAGATAGCCCGTGGGTGAGTCCTGTTCAGGTGGTCCCAATGAAAGGAGGAATAACCGTTGTCACAAACGACTAAAACGAAATCATTCCTACTCGTGCAGTCACTGGCCAAAGAGTCTGCATTGACTGTCAAAAGATGAATGATGCCATTAGAAAGGATCACATCCCTCTGCCCTTCATCGACCAACGATTATCTGGATACATGTACTATTGCTTTCTCAATAGTTTCTTTAGGTAGTTTCAGATACCCATTGATCTGGAAGACCAAGAGAAGTTAACATTTTACATGTTCATATGGCACATTCGCTTACATACATATTCGTTCGACCCGTGTAATTCTCCTGCCATATTTCAGTGCTGCTTGGTTTCCATCTTCCAAGATATGATAGAAAAGTCCAAGGAAGTTTTCATGGATGATTTTTCGGTTGTTGGAAATGCATTCGATCACTGTCTGCACAACCTAGAGAAAATGCTTGCACGATGCGAAGAAACTAATCTAGCCCTCATCTAGGAAAAATGTCACTTTATGGTCCTCGGCCATAAGGTCTCTCAAGATGGATTAGAGGTGGATAAGGCAAAAATTGACACCATTTCACGTTTACCACCACCTTCTTCGGTTCACGCTATCCGTAGTTTCCTAGGACATGCTGGGTTCTACCGACGCTTATCACGTACTTTTCAAAAAACTCTCATCCTTTAACAAAGCTGCTCGAGAAGGAGGCCAATTTCAACTTCAGCAAAGACTGCAAGGAAGCTTTCACTCTCCTGAAGGGAAAACTAATTAACAGAAGAATTATGACCGCACCAAACTAGTCTCCCCTCTTCGAGATCATGTGTGATGAAAGTGAATATGCTGTGGGAGTAGTCCTTGGTTAAGGAAAGGATAAGCAATTCCACCCAATCTACTATGCTAGTAAGACCTCAACGATTCTTAGGAGAACTACGCAGTTACCAAGGAGGAGCTACTAGCAGTGGTATTTGCTTCGGATAAACTTCGTTCATACTTGGTGCTATCTAAAACTATCGTCTTCACTGATTATGCTACCATGAAGTACCTCTTTAAGTAGCAAGACAGGAAGCCTAGACCCATATGTTGGATTCTATTAATCCAAGAATTCGACATTGAGACTAAGGATAAGAAGGGTCTAAAAACCCGTAGCTGATCATCTATCCAGACTAGAGAGCGGTATTGAGATTAAGGGAGATGGAATCAATGAAAAGTTTCCCACAGAATACATGGAAATGGTTGAAGCTACTCCTGAACTGGTTTGCAGAAATGGAAAACTATATGGCCAGTGGAATTGTACCTAGAGGGTTAACGCATCAACAAAGAAGAAATTTGTTTGCTGACGCCAAGTATTACTTTTGGGAACAACCATACATTTCTAAGGTATGTGCTGACCAACTTATTTGACGATGCGTATATGGCCACAAAAAATGCTAATATACTGATAAAACTGTCACACTGGACCTTGCGGAGGCCATCATGGAGCCAATGCCACCGCATGAAAGGTCCTTGATTCCGGTTTTTACTGGCCAACACTATACCGAGATGAACACAACTGGATACAAGCATGCGATGCTTATCATAGGGCCGAAAATATCTCTATCCGCAATGAGATGCCCCAAAACAATATCCATATTTGTGAAGTCTTTGACGTATGGGGTTTGGATTTCATGGACCATTCCTAACTTCTCGAGGAAACAACTACATCCTCGTAGCTATTGACTATGTGTCCAAATGGGTTGAAGCAGAAGCTTTACCCACCAATGACGAACGTGTTATTGTTAAGTTCCTCAAGAAACTATTCTCTAGATTTGGAAATCCAAAGGCGCTATTAAGCAACAGGGGAATAGACTTTTGCAAATCCAAGATGAAGCGAGTTCTATCTCGGTATGGGGACACCCATAAGTTATCCATGGCTTACCATCCTCAAACAAACGATCAAGCTGAGGTAACCAACCAAGGAATAAAACAAATCTTGAAGAGAGAGATTGGAAATAACCGAACGAATTAGTGTAATAAATTCGAGGATGCTTTATGGGCATTTATAACATCCTACAAAACTCTAATTGGTACAACACCATTCAGGCTGGTCTATGGTAAGGCTTGTCACCTACCCATTGAATTGGAACATAAGGCATAACAGGGCCTCTGCACTATCAACTTGGACCTGCAGTGAGCATGACAAGCTCGACTTGACTAGGTCAACTAGTTTGAAGAATTAAGGGGCCAATCTTATGGCAACTCTAGCATTTATAAGGACCGAACAAAGAAGTATCATGATAAATGTCGTAACTAGAAAAGCTAGAGACATACAAGAAGGTGAGAAGGTCCTACTATGCAACTCTCGTCTTAGGTTGTTCCCAGGGAAGCTGAAATCCAGATGGATGGGACCATTCACAGTGACACATGTCTATTCTTACGGAGCCGTTGACATCTAAGAAGGAAATGATCCACCATATAAAGTCAACGGCCACCGTTTAGAACTTTATGAAGGAACTCTCGACATACGGGAAGAGGTCTTTTCATTTGAGGTGGACGAGCACAGTGTGTGCACGGGTCTGGCCTAGGACTCGGAAATAAATATAGGTCATCTTATTTTTGCATGTTTCTATCTTTAGAATAATAATTTCAAAATTTCCGTGTAAAATGCCCAGACACGGACAGTGGCTACTTGGATATAGGTCGTGCCCCACAAGGGACAAGTCATGATTTAATCATTCCATGTCGTGTCCCCTAATCTCGAATTAAAGGCTCCAGACAGCAAGACACAGGACACAGGCCGTGCCTCTCGGTCGACACGAGCCGTGCCTCCCCACTCTGTTACATTATAATGACATGGAAAACTCCTAGAGCATATTTTCCCCATGCCCCTGCAATTTGGAAGCCAGAAGGATTTGGATTAAATCCTGTTGCACACATATGAAGTAATAAAACCTCCATTTTGACTATTCCATTTCATATTCATCCAAATTCTACGGTTATGCATGAAAACAAGGCTCATTCTACTTGCATGAACACTAGAATGATACTATGACATCAAATATGGTCTTAAATCTTAATTATTGAACTTAAATTGTTCTTTAAATCAAGATTCAAGACCCAATGCATGCCTCATTCAAACCAGCAATGTGTCAATGACCATCAACCTAGTGTTCAAATAAGAAATGTCATGTGTTTAAACCTGATGTCAAAAGGAAAAAAAAATATGCAAGACACGACCCGTGTCTCCCCATGGACATGGGACATGCCTCCTGCTCTGGCAGCTTAAAAAAATTTGTTTTTTTACTGCCATGGCCATTCACGATCCTGTGCGTTAATCTTCGATCATTGCAACACTTTTCTGCTACTTTCAAAGACTTTAAGAATACCTTGAGTATGTGAAGGAGAGAGTATTGAATGAGTGTGTCAACTTCTTGACCGTCAAATTCGAGGTGGTGGCGGGCCACTTTGCCTACAGATTTGTTACATCAATTCTCAAGTAACTACACAACAAAGAGTTTGTCGGATGCTTTAGAAAAGCGATGTGAAGGAAATGATCAGTATAAGAAAAGTCGACAAAAGGTGTTGAAAAAGGAATTTGATATTTTCAAGCATTATCAAAATGAATCGATTCCAAATCTGATTGCAAGATTTGTTCATTTAATGAGTGAAATGAAGTTGGTGAATCTTACAAAAGATGAAGCTGAAAAGAAAGAAAAGATTTTGGAAGCTTTACCAGAGAAATTGGAAAATTATGTGATGATGATCAATCATGATAAATTTTTTTCAAAATTGTCATTTAATGATCTGATTCAAAGAATCCAAGCAAGGGATATGGAGTTAAAGGTGAATAAATCACTGCCTGAGCAAGTTCAAAATCCTGCAGTGTATTATGGTAACAATGATTCAACCATGAATGCTGGAAAATCTAATATTCTTAGTTCTGCACCCCTTACAGCATTTCTGGCAGGTAAATCTGAAACTCCAAGTTATTCTTCTGCTGGTTGTACTGTTTCGATTTCTAGTTCTTCGACTCAAAGTGCATTGTCTGTTCAAACAATCGATGATTATAATGCTTTGATGTCTGCAATAGTATCTTCATATTTTGGTGTTATCACTGGTGCTGTGAGTAATGCTGAATTGGCAAATGAAGATTACGATCAAATTGATTATGATCATTTGGAGGAAATAGATCTGAATTGGTAGTATGCTATGTTGGTTCGAAGAATGAAGAAACTTTTCAATAGAACTGGTAAGAAGAGATTGAATCAGGAGGGTAAGATTGGTTTGGACAAGTCAAAGGTGAACTATTATAAGTGTTCCGTCTATGGTCACTTTGCACGAGAATGTCCAAGTTCAATTGAGAATAAGCTGAAGTTTGTTCAACATGCTCATATGGTTTTTCGTTCACCAAGTGAAGCTTCTAAGAGTGAAGAAAAAGCTATTTCTTTTAATGAGGAATTAAATGAAATGTATTGGCATCCAGATGAATTTGCTTGGATTACAGATTCTGAGGCTAAAAGGAAAATTACTCCAATTACAATGGCTTTAACTGCTCGTCATGATGATAATGACAATTTTCTGACTGATTCTGATTATTATTCAAGTGAATCCTTGGTACAAGAAAGTTTGCCAAAAGTTGCTGATAGTTCAAAGGTTGAAGAATCTAAATGTCTTACATGTGTAAAATTACACAAGGAAAATGAATGGTTTGAGCAGTGTTCTAAAACATCAACTGAAGAAATTGTTGTGCTAAAGAAAGAGTTGGAAGAGTTTCAAAAGAAATATTATGAATTAGTTCATGTTCATGAAGATGTTTTGAAAGAAAAGGCTTTGGCTGAAGAGTGTGAGAAATTCAAAGCTGAAGCTTTAGATACAGCTCAAGATTCTTAAGAATTTATTTGAAAAAAGTTATCCAATTCAGCAAAAGTATGAGGAAGCTACTGCTCTTATTGCTAAAACTGATGTTACTATTGAAAAGCTTCAAAACAAAATTTCTATGCTTCAAGATGAGAATACTCTTTATCGTGACAATAATGAGGTATTGACTAAAGATGTTGAAATCTATAAGCAAAAGAGAGAAAGTGTTCTTGAAGAATTATTTGCTGAATGTGAGATCCGAAAGCTACAAACTTATGAATATGATGATCTTAATGCAAAATTCATCAAGTCACAGAAAGAGGTGTTTGAAGCTCAACAAAATATTTGGAAATTTTAGAGTTAAAAAGGCAAGTGAAGAACTGCAATTTATCACCGACATTGCTAAACTTCTTATACAAGCAGGATCAGAGTACGGAGAGTTCTAAGAAGAAGGATGTTCACTTGGTTCCTCAACCAGTGGATTTAATTGAAGTTACTTCTGCTCCGCTTGATTCTAAAGCTGAAGTGCATGATTATTCCAAGTTTGTCATTCCACCCAAGAAGAACAAGTCTAAGTCTAAGAAGAAAGAGAAGGCTTTGGGTGAAGCTCCAAAATTTGTTTCAAAGTCCGATTTGTTGGGAAATGAATTTTTTTTGATAAGGTTGCTTCAAGTTCTTCTTCAGCAACCGAAGAAGAAAAAAGTTTTGATTGAAAAGAACAAGCTGAAGGATATCAAAGCCAAATTCACTAATGAAGCTAAGGTGCGAGAAGCTTCGAGTTCTTCCTTGAGTTCTTCAAAGGTTTCAGGTTACAAACACAAAGGTTTGGGCTATGAAGTGAAGGAAGAACCAGTTCAAGCTAAGAAACCAGTGAAAGCTGCGAAGGTTCCTAAAGAAAAAGTTGCAAAGAAATCATCTCCTAGGTATGATTCTTCTGATTATTCTGAAAGATCTTCATCTTCAAGGAGTCCATCTCCTAGGTATGATTCTTCTGATGGTTTCTTTGATAACTTTGATTCTGAACATTCATCTGGGTTTTCAAAGTCAAAACAATTTTCAAGTATTTTTAGAGAACGACTTTGTTATGTATGTCGTCAACCGGGACATCTAGCTGCTGATTGTCCAACGACTGCATATATCCACAAAACTACAAAATATGTGGATAACAAAGGTTAAATTTTTGATGAACCATGGTCTCCAAAGATTAAATCAATCTGTAAATCGTCTTGGTCTAAACCAAGTACGTCGGTTGAATCTGATTCAGGTTCTGATAAAAAATTTAAACTTTTACAAATTTGGAAACCGAAAGTTGTTTCCACGACCAACAAAGAGTATGTGGAAGACACCGGGCGACCCGACGCTATTGAATCGGGTCGATCTCAGAGCGACTAATGATTTATTTGGTGTCAAGCAGGTGTTTCAGGAAGACATATCGGTGATTGCGAAATTACTAAATGTGAAATATATGTTCTAATTAAATTGAATTTCAAAATCAAATTTTATTTTTCCAAGACTAAAATGCAAGTATTCGTGTTGGTTGATCAATTTCTTGTTTTTGTTTTACCTCCGTCTCATTCTGAGGGGGAGTTTGTTTGTACAAAAATACAAAAATAGTGTGTTGTTTTTCAAATCGTAAAAATGAAAATCTATAAATAGATTTCTAATTTTTAGGGGGGAAATTTGAAAAAGACAAAAACATTGAAAAATGCAAAAAGCCAAAAACATTGAAAAATGAGAAATTGCATCCGACATGATTGGGAAATGATGGTACATTGGCTGACATTGTCTGACTCATGGATAAAGTAAGTGAAAAAGCCATAAGACTATTTGATCGATGTGTAAGGTAGGCTCGGCAAATCAGAAAGTATACGAATGTGATATACACTAAATCTGATGCTTGATCTAGTGGACAACATCTTGATGCGTATCTCACGATATATTAAGAAAAAGAAATGTGAAAAATAAAATGAGAAGTCACTGTGTATACATGTGTTCATTTTGTAAAGATTTAAACTTGTTTGATTTTCTTTATTTTGTCAAACGATCGGACTTTCTCTGCGTGTCCACAAGACCGACCTGATCGTTGTTTGTTTGACATTCTGCTTTATTTTCTTTGGTGTTTTGTATAACTCATCGGACTTTCTCTGCGTGTACGGGAGTACCGACCTGATTGTTGTTGAGTTATACATCTTCAACTTGTTTTATTTTCTTATTTTGTTAAATCTGAGGCCTTATCTGTGTATCGAAAGATCGACCTTAAGGTAGACGATTTAACGTTCTTATTTCTTTTTGCATGGAACATAGTTGACTATATCATGGTTTCAATCATTTTGTGATTAAAATCACAAATGAAATCACAAAATTTGATAAGCAAAAACATATATGAGTATGTCTGGTAGTGTCGGGTACACTAGTCAATGCATATTTAATCAATACCTTAAACATATCCAGATGTTATGAGTATGATTGTGCCAGAGTTTAAAGTTGGACAAATTATATCTGCAATCGACATGGCTTATGTGCTACAATAATTGAAATTGAAGTGTAGTTCAGCATGTTATGTCCAATATGATCCCAAGTCGTGATCTTTCTCACAAAAGACAAAAATAGTGTCTGATTCTGTATTGCATTTACTTTTCCTATCAGAAAGTACCAAATTTTTTTTAGGTGTGTTTTGATATAAAGTTTCTAAAAGCCAAAAAGATTTTGTTTCTGATTTGTATTCGATTGATCAACACGAAATACAAAATCAATTTTTGTTGGACTATACTTTATGAGGCATGAACATTAGATTGGGCTAACTTGTATTGGGCTTATCAAGATTACAATTAGGGCTTACTAGGCCGGATTTTGTAATGGGTTTATGATTGGTTTTAGGGTTTTGTAATGGGTAGTATATAAACCCACCAAGTTTATGATTTGAAGTAGTTGTTGGTTTACGATTTCAGCCACCTAATTTGTATTTCCGATCGTAATCATCAATCTCAAGAAGGTTTGATTGTTCTTCATTCAAGATTTGATCTTTTTGTGTTGTTTATCACTCATATCAAGTCTATTTCATCATCTTTCTTTTGAATCAATCTCGTACAAGGTTTCCGCACTTGTTCAAGATTAAGATATCGTGAACGCTTGTTGTTTCTGGACCAACAATTGGTATCATAGCTAAGAATCACTGATTCGAGGTTCTCACGGTATTGGATTCAAGCTTTTTCTAGAAAAGGTTCGTTTTTTTGAAGTTTTTGGAGCTGCTCTTTGGGTTTACGATTGATCTGCTACTGTTTTCTGGGTTTACGATTATTTTCAGGGCTTTTTTGAGGGTTTACGACTTGGTGTTCTTGATGTTCTTCATCGATTTGGTGTTCACGACTTCAAGAAGTGATTTTTGAAGGTTTACGATCGCAAATTTTGGGTTTACGACATCAAGACTCGAGCTTTGGGTGTTTAAGATTTTTTACGACCGGAATCGAGTTTACGATTTTTCTCTGCCGGAAACGTTTTTATGACTCATCTTAATCGGAATCGGTGTTTACGACTTGTTTCTATCGGAAACAGGTTTACGATCAGGAGTTTACGATCCAGTTGTCTGACTCAATCGTAAATGGGTGTTTACGATTGGAAACTCTCTTTTTGGACTTTTGGACATTCAGTTTAAGTTTTCCTAAGCTTCCGTTATGGATTTTGAACGTAGCATGTATCAGAAACTGGACTTTGAGATTGGATCAACTACTCGTCCTCCCAGACTCACATCTGCTGATAACTTTCTTGAGTGGAAATACAGATTTCAGAACCATTTGAAAAGTGTTGATTTGAGACTTTGGAGATCTGTTGTCAATGGACCGTTCATTCCCACACACACTGAAGCAGGAAAGGTTGGAGTGGTAAAGACTGAAGCAGAATATTCGGATGATGATTGGGAAAAGTGCAACAAGGATGAGAGAGCTTATGCTATCATGACTATGGCTTTGACACCAGAAATTGCACAAGGGTTTAAGAAGTACAAAACTGCAAAGAAACTTTAGGATGCTCTGGTGGTGGCATATGAAGGTAATCCTGATATTAAGGCGAGCCGTAAACAGATGCTGAAGCAGAAGTTCAACTTGTTCAATCACATTCAAGGAGAGTCCTTTGAAGCTGAAGTCCAAAGATTTGTGTCCTTAATTACTGAGATGTCAAGCTACGATGTTGAACATGAATAGGAAGACAAGAATACTGAAACTCTTGAACAGTTTACCCAAGAACTGGAATACCAACATCTCAATTATCAAAGATAACAACAAGCTGAGTGAGTTAACTGTTGATGAACTGATCAACAAACTGAAGTCAAAGATGATTGATGATAAACAGATGGAGCTGAATCATCTAAGCTCACTGAGCATGGCAGGAAAGTTGAATCAGGCACTTTTATCTGAAGAAGTAGGTTCAAAGCAAGCTGGAAGGTCGTCTGGAAATGATTCAAGTGCTAACAGAAAGTCAACTGCATTCGTGGCACGATCTCAAGCAAGTTCAAGTGGAATGGTCAACGCTGATGAGGCTAATGCTACCAATGATCCCAACTTTTCCCTTGGAATGGGATTTATGAATAGTTACCATGCACTTATGGCTGGAACATTGGTGCCTACTGATATGTTTTCAGGAGAACTGAATCAGATCAATCCTGAAGATGTAAGCTCAGATGCGTCAACTGTGATGAGTACGGGCACTTTGCAAGGGAGTGTACTAAGCCAAAGAGAGAGAAGCCAGAAGAGAAGAAAGCTGGAGATGGTAAAGGGAGAGCAGATACAAAGGCTTTGGTCGTGCAGGATTGCGGGGAATATCAATGGGCTTCGCAGGTAAGGGAACTCAGTCTGACGGGTACTATGATTGCTCAGATGGAGAATGATGCTGATGAAGAACATGCTTTTGTGGTCACTGATGAGGAGAACCTGGTTGAAGACAAAGAGGCATTTGCAACCGAGGTTGACAACACAAAGGTATGCACTAATCCCACTTGTGCTCGTTTAATTCCTGGCCTTAGATAACTTTGGAAAAATAGTGAGATAGAATTATTTGATATGCAATGTTCTAGAAGTTCGTTTAAGGGTAGATGGGAAAAGAGTGAGGAGAAAGTTAAAGCTCAAAAATTGGATATAGAGAAATACCAAGCCCTAGCCTCTGAGAAGTCTGTCCTTTATGACAATGCTAAGTTAGAGATTGCTGAACTTAGAAAGCAGGTAGATGAACTTACACATCAGAACAATGAGATGCAAGTAAAATTAGATGTGAATCAAATGAGAAATAAAAGAATGCTTGAAGCTGGAAAGGCCTTGTCCAACTGCATAACCGATGTTAGGTTTGGTAAGGATAAAGGAGGAATAGGAATTAGTTTTTCTGAACAAAACAAGAATAATGTTCCTAAACCTGTGCCTAGAGATATAATAGGTATGATCTATGAGGAGGATCAGGTAGATAGATTTGAATCAGAAATGCATGAAGCAGGACCTCCCCTAGATAGTGTATTGGTTGGTGTGAAACCTATGACAGAAAAGGAACTAGAAAATGAGAAACATATGATGTATGGGCTGGGTAATCAGAATAGAATTGTGGCATCCACAAGTGAACCAGGTCCATCCCAGGAACCATTAAACAATAATGCTGGTTCGTCTGACATTTTTGTTTCATGTGCAGATGAAGTAAGGATCCAAGATGTTTCTGAGAAGGATGGTGAATGCTTAAGAGTCAAAGAGTGTCATGTGTCTAGTAGTTTAACTTCTGATTTACCTAAGGACGATGTTCTGGCATCGGTGTCAGAACTTATTATGTCCAAGTCAAAATAGTCTGTTATGTCTTTGTCATCAAAACATGTCTCTGATTCTAATGAAAAAGTTAATGGTTTTAAAATTCGTGTGCCTAACACAAGAGTTGGCCGTGAGTCTAAGCCCAACGACTTTGTCCCTTATCCCCAGGTTGTGTCTACTTTCAACAGAACAAACAAATCAAAATCAGAACAATTTTGTTTAATTACACAACCAGAAAAAGCTTCAAAACATGTAATACACAAATGGGATGATAAGCCTGAATGGAAGTCGTCTTATCCAAGACGCTCATATCTCTATAGTCATGTAAATGGGCCTAGACTTATAAATTGTTTTCAGTGTGGAGAACCAGGGCACTTTGCTGCGAGCTGTGTGAATAGACCTTATCAACCATACTATCCGCAAAACCCACGGACTAGTATGTTGAAGAAAATGATGACAGGTGAAAACAAAGATCAAAAGCAACAAGCTTTGTCACAGGGGAAGCAAAGTTCAGAACCAATGAAGACTCAACAGTCTAAGGTTTTAAACACAAAAGCTCCAGTGACGAAGCCTGTTGATGCAAAGTGGAATGTGGCCAAAACTCCGAAACCAACTTACAGACCTAAAGGAGTTTACAAAAAGAATGATAAGACGAGACCGAAATTTGTTGAGAAACAAGTGTCTAAAACAAAAGTAATTTCTAAACCTAAAGGCAAAACAAAGGTTGAGACACAAAATTCAAAATCAAAAGAAGTCTCTCAAACAAAACAAGTTGTTCAGACAAAATTAAAACTTGAGTGGACTCCTGTCAAGAAATCTCCCGGTAAAAAAGGCCACATCTCCACAAAAGAAACCTTCATCAATGAAGAACTCAACCAATGTGATGAAACCACAGAAACATCCTGTTTGGAAACCAAAAGTCAACACTCAAAGTTTGAGTGTACCTGAATCAAAAGAAGGAATGTCTCTTCAATTAGTTAACTACACTGATTCCAAAGGTGTGCCCAGATCTGTTATGGCCTGGGTACCTGACTCTAACTAATCTTTGATCCATGTAGGGACAGCCAATAAGAACTGTCAACAATCTCTGGTACGTTGATAGTGGTTGCTCCCGACATATGACCAGAGATTTATCGCTTTTAGAAGAGGTTGAAGATTTCAATGGAGGAGGTGTATCTTTTGCTAACGGAGTTGGTAGCAGGATCAACAAGAAAGGTGTGGTGATGAATGGCAGCTTGAAGTTCTCAGATGTGCATTATGTAGAAGAATTATCACATAGTCTGCTCAGTGTTTCGCAGATTTGTGATCGAGAATATTCGGTGTTGTTCAACAAGAAGGAATGTATCATTCTCAAGCCTGGTGTCAAGATTCCTGAGGAATGTATCCTGATGCGCACACCAAGACGAGCAAATTCTTATCTTCTCAACATGGGTAATCCTCCGACATCTGAAGAAGCCTGTCTTATTTCAAAGCAAAATGAAAATCTGGCTTTGTTATGGCATCGTCGTTTAGGACATGCTAACATGAAGAATCTGAACAAGCTGGCAAAGGGAGAGCATTTTCGAAATCTCCCGATCAAGGACTTCACATCAATTGAGAAGTGTGTTGCATGTGCTAAGGGGAAGCAGCACAAGTTACCTCATCGCTCCAAAATGACAAACTCTATTTCGTCTGTGTTGCAACTGCTTCACATGGATCTTTTCGGCCCAATGCAAGTTCTAAGTATCAGCAAGTTCGCGTATTGTCTGGTGATAGTGGATGACTTCTCTCGATTCACTTGGGTCTTCTTTTTGTCGAATAAATATGAAACTCCAGAACTGGTAAAACAGTTTGTAATTCTCATAGAAAATCAGATGAGCAAGAAAGTGAAGGCGATAAGATCAGACAACGGAACGGAGTTTAAGAATGTTGAATTGAATATGTTCTGTGGAGAGAAAGGTATAGAAAGGCAGTACAGTGCACCATACACACCTCAATAGAATGGTGTTGCTGAAAGAAGAAACAGAACACTCACTGAAGCTGCCAGAACTATGTTGTGTGAAGCGAGATTACCAATTTTCTTTTGGGCCGAAGCAGTCAACACCGCTTGTTATGTGTAGAATCGAGTACTTTTGAACAAGCGACATGAGAAGACGCCTTATGAGATTATCAATGGAGAAAAACCAAGGGTGGGGTACTTCAAGACCTTTGGGTGTCCTTGCACACTTCTGATTCAGTCTGATGTGGGGAAGTTCGAAGCAAAGGCTGATGAATGCTACTTTGTCGGATATTCTACAAATAGTGCTTATCGAGTCTACAAGAAAACCACCAAAATGATAATTGAGGCATTTAATGTTGACTGGTTGGAAGACAATCCAACTGATGCAATC
>JBCNJP010000009.1:35614466-35715164 GCA_039602395.1 Deinandra increscens subsp. villosa
TCCTGACAACACGTGGACAACAGACAAGTGGACTCGATTACACAATGGTGATTGAATTTAGGTTTTCTGTACTTAACCTAACACATATATGACATATAACATGTTGTACAATGATGAACATAACGCATCACAATTATTTACGACATTATCCCGCATAAACGATCTACGATCGACGAGGCAATCGTAGAAAGTCTTGTCATTCCCACCGTGGTAGGAGACTTAGGACTTGTACACTCGTATTACTCATAACTAATTTGACTAATGACATGAACACACTTAATCAAGTAATCTCATGTTCTTACACATGCATTTACATAGTTATTTATTTTCCGGTAAATATATATTTACCACATGTAGGCTAATTCCATGATAAAACCACATCATCATTCCATGTAAGTCACATAGATCATCAATCAACACATTTTAAGCCATGCTACAAGTTCCTAACCACAGGAATGAATGCTATCTTGACCTAACAAGCCATTTACATGATAATTTCATGTAAATAATTTTTATAAATTAATCCTCATGCAATCTGACATCAAGTTGGAAACTTTATAGACTATCATGCATCCATTAATCTAGATCAAGCAACTTTATTGTAGATCTAACACAAATCAAGTACCTCTATTCAAGATCTAGCATGCATAACTACCGAAATGGAGTTTCTATCATAGATCTCACCTAAAGTTAGCAACTTTATTGCACAACAACCCTAGATCTATGATTATCAAACAATTAGAACATAAATCTTGCCTCAATCTTCAAGCTTTATTCACATGCAACCATGTATAACCATGCAAAACCCTAGATCTAGCATGGATCATCATATCTTGCATAAAATCACATTATTCATCCAAAGATGCAAACTTTATCATTACAAACACTGGATCTACTCATGACATCATCATATCATTATAAATCAGCCCTAGATCTAGCGTAAAGCTTGGATCTTAATAACTTTCAAACAAGAAAAACAAGAAGAAACGCATACCGAATGAATGTATGATGATCAAGGATGATATCGGGACTTGAATCTTGAAGAAGCAAGAAACTTGATGGATTTTTAGTAGAAGAAGGCTTGAGGTCGTAAATACAGCTGATGGGACGTTTAGGAGGGCACAAATGAGGTGATGGTGGCTATATGTGCTTAAATAGTGCAAATTAGGGTTTTTTCTGAAAACTAGACAGCAAGCGTATCGCTTGCAGGAGCTGTTGCTCTAGGCGATACGCCTAGAGCCTCCCGTCTAGCAGCCCTTTGACTTTTTTGACTTTTCATGTTTTTTGATGTTTTGCTCACGATTTTTAATGATTTTTCTTTTCCTCTATTCACCATTGTTTTTATCACATCGAGTCCAATAAAATCAAGTATCAACTTGCCACATAACAATTTATGATCATGCAATTAAATTCACATATCAGTTTGCACGTATTTCACGACACATAGCAGTTTTCAAATGTTTCGAAACTCCAACTTGTGTGTGATGTTTGTGAAGTGTTTTAAGGCTACTAGACTCTTCTAATACCTTAATTGACATACTACACCTATATACGCATCTCCCGGTTTGCCGGTTTTATCAGTTTTATCCATTTCTAAGGCTCGGGTCCCACCCGAAGGGCCAAAATGTCATAATATGTTTTTAAAACCTATCGGGAGATAAAATGGATAACGCTTTGGAATGCTGACAACTGGGCTTTATATTATTAATATAAAGTTGAAGTTATAAGATAATAAAATCTTTCATTAAACCCTTGTTATTGAATTCCAGCGTAAAATCATAGATTTTATTTTTTAATGTTAACCGTCACCAATACGATCGGGGTTAGACTTGGAAAGTAGCATGTTCTAATCTGACTCGAAGTCAAATATTGGGTTATTGTTCAGTTGTGCATATAATTTACCTAATTTAAGCATAAATTAAGCTGAATGCACATATAAAATTAACTAATTAAATAGTCAAAGCGTTAAAGTTGGACCTGAAATTTATGTACTATTATAATGTGCCCCCCCCCCCCCCAACCAATCCTTCACAAGCCATAATTGTAGTTACTGATATGCTAGACTCGAGTTCTTAATTTTAGAAGTCAGGGATTTGATTTTGGTTTTAAATCCTATGGATTCTTCAACATAAAATGCACTGGGGGCTTTGGACATGGCACTTCTTGTGTCGTGCCACTGAAAATAGTTTGCGCAATGTCTTTAATTTTGCTGAACACCTCATCTTGCCTTCGGTTTCCTAGAATTCCGCCATAGTTGGAATTGAGGACTTGTCGTGTGTGCGGGTGCAGGACATTATAAAAGATAGAGATTTGTTGCCCAACCTCGAGTCCATGGTGCAGACATTTTCTCAAGAGTTCTTTGAAATGTTCTCAGGTGTCGTATAGTGTTTCCCTTTCTTCTTGGGTGTAGGAATAATTTCGGTTATGAGTTTGGCTGTTTTGGCTGGTGGAAATTATTTGTAGAGGAGCTTTTGGACCATTTCATCCCAGGTAGTGATTGAGCCGTTTGGGAGGGTTTTTAGACAAGATTTGGCTCGGTCCTTGAGGAAAAAAGGGAACATTCAGAGTCTAATATCATCGTCCGAGGCTCCGTTGATTTTCGTTCCCGAGTTCACTTATGGAGGGAAAAGAAAAGAAAAAAGTTGAAAGAAAGTAAAGTAAACGAAAGGAAAAGAAAGAAAGGAAATGAAGTCTTTCCTTCCATTTGCTTCCAAATCGGAAGGAAAAGAAAACAAAAGAATGTAGCCTAGTTTTCCATTCATTTCATTCCTTAAGTGAAACTCGAGAACACAACATGTTTTATCTTCCTTTCTTTTCCTTCCTCAAATGAAACTCCTAAGCACAAACATATTTCCATTTCCTTTATTTTCCTTCCTTAAGTGAACCCGGGAACATAGTATAAAAGTTTCACATGTTTCTAGAAAGTTGTAATACGGAGGTGACGATCTTCTTTAGGTGCTCCACTGTATGTTACTATACATAAAAATAAATTGGTGAAAATAGAAAAACGTACACAATTCGTGTGGATGAAGCACTACTGCTGTTAGGAAAATGTACAAAGTAAAATGATAATAAAATAAGCATAAGAAAAAGAAGGAGAATATGTAAGAGAAATAAAAGGCTAGGCTGTCAAATCTACTATTTTTCAAGATCCTTGTGTCCCCGGAAACGACATAAAAAACTTGACGTGCAGGTGGTGTACAGAAAATACGATAATACTATGTCAGGAAATACCACTGTTGTGCATCTTTTTAATTTATACAAACAATCACTCTACACCACACGTTAGTGCAAGTGCACCCATCGTTGGCTTAGTAAAGTGATGGTAAGATACCGAGGTCATCCAAGGACATAAGAGCTCTAATACAGGATCTTCCTTAACGTCTAGCAAGATCTAAAATTTGGTTAAATTTTTTATATATAATAAAAATAAAATAAAGATAAAATAGTTTTGGTAATTTCTATCGAAGATAATGTCACTTAGGTTGACTCGCCATTGATGAAGTTGATAACCGTATTCCTTATAAATTTCTCAAAATATTGCTTACAAAAGTAAAATGGGTTCCTGGTTAAGTTACCCAATCATACGTTTCTCCCGCTGTCTACCAGCAGGATAATTCCCAAGAGGACCGCCTGTTGAAGAAAACAAATATAGTGTGTAATGTAACACCCGTGTCCGACCCAAATACAAAACCCGACCCAAATTTAAACTTGTCACGCAAATCGAAGTTTTAATTTAACAATTACCGGAAGAATTTATCCAAAATATACAATTAAATTATGTTCGGGATACTCGATAATCATTTTTGAAAACAAAATAATACATTTACAAGATTTTAGGTTAAATGATTCGATTAAAACGAAAATAAACCGATTTTTTAGTTTTTACGCGATTTCGGTATTCGATTTATCGTTTACCGGGAATCTCGGGGTTTATATAATTTTTAAAGTCCTATAATCATTTTATAACATTAAAAACCAATTGGTTATATTTTAGATCAATTTTGTTAATTATTTCACAAATAAATGAATTTATCGTTTTTCGTGCAAATCCGTTAATAACCGGGAATCACGTAAATTTCAAAAATCATGTTTTAATGTTCCTTGGTGTTTTATAAGGTCAATATAAGTCACTCGTAAAATTTTAGAGGTTAACGAATTAAAACGAGCACGAACGGTTAAAAATAAATAAATATATATTAAACACGTATTTTATACCTCGTTATGCGTATCCCGAAACTTATAAAACCATGATAAATTATCCTAAACTATTTTTAGACATAAATGTTAAGTTTCACAAAGTTTAGGGGTTAAAATTGCCAAAAACCCAAAGTTCAGGGACTGAAATGCAAAATAAAAGTGTAGGGACTAAAACTGTCATTTGCCAATAGCTGGCAGGCGTATCGCGAGCCCCTGGTTCGATCCGGCGCGATACGCGGCCCGGAACAGTGACGCAGTTTTCTTTTTCTTCACGTTTTTGACTCGATCTGATCCGTTACGTGTCGTTTTTGCGAGCTTAGTCACCCGCTGAGTTGTCTACACATAACCACGACTCTGTTGAGTATAAATACGGACCGATTCCATCACAAATACTTCACCAATTCACGATTTCATCATTCAAAAACCCTAAAACCGCAACCGAAGCTTCATCTGCAAAATTCGACCAAACGACGAGGTCTTTGAAGCCCATCTCCTGCAGTCCGACGTTATTTGGTATGCTCTACAAAAGCCCTCTATCAATTTCTGTTAGTCTTGTTGTTTTGATCAAGTTCTAAAATTATACAAAAATTAGGGTTCTTGATTTATTTCTTTAATTCTGGGTAATTGGAAAGGAGTTAGGGTCTGAGTTTTTGCAGGATATGATGTTATAACATATATTAAAGAACTCCTAAGTCAATTTCATGATATCTAAACGTTTGGTATTTTATATAAAAATGAGCCAAAATTAGGGTTTTCGGGTCGTTGTTCTGCCCAAATTGAATAAACGATATTGAATTAGGGTTTAATATTTTGAGGAATATTATAATATATCATAATGAATAAAACCCTAAGTTTTTACAATTTTATAAATTTTTTTAGTATTTATTTAATAAAAACATCAAAATTAGGGTTTTCACGACGTTACTCTGCCAAAATTAAACAAACGGGTTCAATCTAGGGCTAATCCTTTAAAATATATTATAAAATAATATTTTAAGTAAAAGCCCTAATTTTATTTGATTTTATAAATTATTTTGCTATTTATTTGATAATTATTTCAAAATTAGGGTTTTGAATATGATTAATAAATATCGAACAAACCAGAAAGTATTAAAACTTAAATTTTGGTCTTAGAACATATTTATATATATAATAAGTGTATATGAGTTCAAAATTGATAAATGAATTAATTATTGGATAAATTACTAAAACCCTAATTTTCCAAAAAGGACAAAATGGTCTTTTAGCAAATAAGACCTAAACACTCATTAAATTTCTCGTGTCCTTAGAACTATAATCATTATCATTCCCTATGTTCATTTAGCATGTTCGTTTCATTAGGATAGTCTTCAGATTGTTGTCTCTCGATTGGTTCTATCTCTCGTTTCCGATCTACCTATCAGGTGAGTAATTCACAAAACCCCCTCTTTCAATATTAGGGATGGTGCCTAAATGATCAACTCGTATTATCCTTCAAATGGTGATACATTAGAATGATAATCCGTGTTGTGAGTATTCACTACATTCCCCTCTCTTTTAAAATGGAATATGACTATTCAATTCATATTATCATTACTAATGGTGATTCATTTGAATGATAATCCGACTTGTGAGAAATCATACCTCCATATCTTTTAACCTTTTTGGGGTGTAACATGTATCATTATTCAAATCATGTATCCAAAACACAAACGCGATTATATGATGATTTGATACGTTCTATGTATGTTGAATATGTGTGGATTATTGTGATTGGTTTGATCTAGCATCGGTTACTATCTTTATTGTAAGGACCAAGATTTGTGGCTTGTGTATTAAATGATTATTTGGCAGACTATTTTGAAGGCCTATGTGTCAGAATAGGTGAAAAATAGTTAGGTTATCATTATATTAAGTCACTGGGCTTGTTTAGATACGTTTGGGCTTAGTTTAATTGAGTTTAGATGGGTTTTTATGGGCCTTAATGGTCAAATACGGGAATTATGAGGAGATTAGGGTTTCTAGGTTAGCTTGTTCTCCAAGCTCAACCTTACCTATAAATAGAACCCTCTTCTTTCATGTTAGGGTTGTTGGAAACAAAGGAAAAGGTGTGTAATTCGTAATTCTCCTTTAGAGTTACGAATCTTGGTGCTTTTCAAGGATTAATCAAGTGTTCTTCATTAATTCGGTTTGTGTTTATTAAATTCGTTTTTTCTTGTTTTATCTTTTATAATCTCGAATCACTTATTGATTACGGATTCCGCACGCAATCAATAGGCTTAGTATCACGTGAGGGTTAGATTTGATCCTTACAATTGGTATCAGAGCCAAGAAACACGGGTTTCGCGGCTCTCGTGATACTGGATTCGAGTTTTCCTTGACTAACGAATTGTTTTTTCTGTGTTTTCAGTGTTTTTCGAAAGAGATTTTTAGTGTTTTGCAGGTTTTCAAGTGATCTGCGGACTGGTCTGTGATCGTGCACTCAAACAGAATTCGTTCGAAGTCCTTTTCAGCAACAGAAAGTGTTCGACGGCAGCCTTCTGGTTCACAGAAGGTTTTCGGGCAGTTTCAGGAGGTTTTCGTGCAGCATTGGAGGTTTTCTAGGGTTTCCTGACCCTTTTCGGTCCAATTTACTGGTTTTCTGCCGAGAAAAAGGGTGCTCGTTGACTGATTCTTCATTCAGCGTTCAAAGTACCTGGTTTTCGATCCATTCTGTGATTTTCGAGTAGGTTTTCGATTCATTCTTCGGGTTTTCGAGCCCAGGTTTCGAGTCATTACCTTTTCGACCCACGGGTTTAACGAAAACACTCGTTTTCGAGTCACCGGTTGCTTTTCGATTGGGTATTCTGCCTGATCGAAAACTCCATTCGGTTGATTCCTGTGGTTTTCGGTTGGTCTTCGATTTCGGTCTTGACTGAAAACCTCTTGACTGATCGAATACCTGTTGTCTGCAGGTTTTCGACCCAGTTCTCGGCTTCCATTTCGATCCACCTGATCGAAAACCTTGTTCTCCTGATCGAAAACCTAGCCTCCCTGATCGAAATCCTGCTATGGCTTTCGATATGGCTTCTCTTCCATCTAGTAGTTGTTCAAACTCTCACTGTGTTGATATTTATAACTGCATGAAAAACTTTGAATCTAAACTTCAGAGTGAAACACTTTATCATTCACGAACTTATCTAGAATTGAATAATTTTAAAGATAAAGCAAAAACCTGGAAAGAAAAATATGAGGCTGCCAAAATTGATGTTTCTAACCTAGAAAGAAAACTTAGTGATTCTCAGACATATCTAAGAGTAGCTAGTGAAAAGGTTGAGGAACAAACCAAAGAACTTGAGAGCCTTAGAACCCAACTTGCTTCCACTAACCAAACATTAGAGAAAACTAATTTGACCAATAAGAAAATGCTGGATGCAAGCCTCAAATTTTATAACACCGACACTAGAATAAAGCACATAAAAAACAATGGGGGTCTGGGTTATGGGGTAACTTATGATGATGAACCTGAATCTAAAGATGCTTCGTCCTTACACACGGTTCCCACGCCTCCGATGCACAAGATGATCCCTGATCCTGAGATGAAAGAAGGAATTAGAGATGCTTTGAAAGAAATTGATAGAAAATTAGTTGAGTGCCCAATTAAGATCTCATACCCTTCTACTAACTCAGATACTAACTCTTCTACTCCTTGTGCAGATTTAGGTAGCAATAATGGCAGTGAAAAAGCTGAAACCTCAAGTTTAAAGAGTCAAGAGTCGTTTGAAAACTTTGATTGGAATAAGTGTGGTTTTTCTGTCACGAGTCCTAAACTTGGTTTTGCAGAATCTGATTGTTTTGATAAGCTTTCATTGAACAGTAATTTTAGTTTTGGTAGTGGTGATAAGACTGAGTCTAAACCCTTGAGAAAGGTTAGGATTTTGAGAAGGGGTAAAGGACCACAGGTTGCTGGTCCCGAACCCACTTTGTCTATTGTGACTGATGATTCATCTAATGCTTCTATGTGTTCTGATGTGCATGATAATGTGAATGTTTTTGATAATGCTAGTAATGTGCAAAACGTGCAAAATGGGCAGAATGTGCAGGAGGCTGGACCACGAGCTGATTTTATCCCATATCCTGAGGTAAATTCAGTTTATGACCAGTTTGTGCCAGTACAGCGGGAGTATGTGCTGACAACTAGGCCAAATGGCAAAGTTGTGTGGGTACATAAAAACAATAAACCATCTTGGATATCCACAGGGAAGAGATATTCCCAGGCTCCCGCGTACCTAAAGAAGCAGTCTTGCCATGTGTGTGGGAATCCTGGACACGTAGCAAGAAATTGCTTATACAGGCCATATGAACCCTACTACCCTAAAACTCATTTGAAAAACAATCAAGGGCAATCATATGGTGGCACAAATAGCAAACCTGTCCCCAGAAAGGTAAGTTCTAAGCCAAAGGTACCTACATACCCAAAGGTACCTAAATTGACCAAAGAGTCTGCACCTTCACACCCTAAGGTGCAGAGACATGTACCTTCACAACCAAAGGTACACAAGGTGACCAAAAAGCCTGCACCTTCAATCCCTAAGGTGCAGAAGTCTGTACCCCTGCAACCAAAGGTACAGAAAGTTGACCAAAAGCCTAAGTCACCTCAACAACCAACCAAAACTGATTTCAAAAATCCTAAATTGAATAATTCTGTTAACAAATCAGTTTCTGTTTTAAAACCCACTTGGGTTCCCAAACATGGTGGTCTCTTAGAAAATAATCAAGAGAAGTGGAATGTGCAGAAGGTGGTAAACGAGTGTTTTCAGCCTAAAGGGGTGTATAAAAAACATTCCAAACAGTTTGATGAAGTTAAAAGTAAAAATGCTAATGTTTATCAAATTCCACCTAAAAGGGTTCAAGCTAAAGGGAAAGAGAACCACCAACCCACAAAGCCCACACCAATGCCCAACAAAAGCAAGAAACCCAAAACAAAGGTTCCCACACCCTCAATCCCTGATTTTACAAAGGGAATGTGCCTCAAAGAAGTGACCTTTATTGATTCATCAGGTCTACCCAGAACCACAATGGCCTGGGTTCCAATGGCAAACTAATCTCTCATTGTGTGCAGGAACAGTCAAGGAGGATATTCATTAACATTTATGTTTGTGATAGTGATTGTTCCAGGCACATAAAGGAGGCATCTCTCCATTACATGGCATGCAAAATCTTAATAGTAAGGATGTTCTCCTTGTGAGAGGTAAAAATGTTTTATATCAGCAAGGTACTGTCTGGATTGATTGTTGCTTGACTAGATGTTTGTGAGATACGGTTCCGCATAAAACAAAACCCTGTTCTGAAAATTTTTCAAAAGGAAAACTTTGAAAGTTAGCTTGGCCAATTTTGTCTTATAGTGTGTTTATTAAAGTAAAAAATAAAAATAAAAATAAAAAAATAATAAAAAAATGTGTGTGTTATTATTAAAAATCAAAAAGCAAGGGGAAGAATAGAAAAGATGAAAATGTTGACCCCTCAAAAATATTGTGCTTTTCAATTTTTAATCATTGTTTGTGAAGGTGGGAAATGAAATAAATTTCCAGGCGTTTGGTGGCTGACACGTGTAAGGTGGATGCGAAAAGCAACGTCTCTTGGTTGATGTGCTCGGTAGGCTCAGCTGCAATTGATAAAAAGGTATGTCTAGTCACTACAGTTGAAGATAACGTATGATGCCTGATAGGAAGCACACACTTAGGTGAGTACTGTTTTCATTTGACTGTTTGTTAGGAGTCCTGAGACACACGCCCGAGTACTGGGTACTGATGCTATGCTCAAAAATCCCATCCCCTCTGCTTTGCGTGAGCAATGACCTGGGGATGTTGTACGTGAGTCAGGCCTCCTTTGTTCGGCGATGGCTGAGACCTGGAGACTCCCTGATCCACGTACCTCTTAGATCACATTGTATAATATATTAAAACCAAAAAGATGCCAAAGCGCACAAATCAAAAGAGACCCTCAAGTGTCCAAAACCCTGAAAGCCCTGTCACTGATGAGAGCGTTAATGAAAATGTCTCAAAAACTCAGTTGACGCTGTATATTATCCCCAAAAATCCCCGTGATCTATTCTTTCTTTTCTCAATCCAGTCTGGAGCATGGTGTTAGGCTTAGGAAAGGTGTCGTGAAAAAATGTCATGGGAAACCTGATAAACTTGATGAAACGTACAAAATATACCTAGGACGTATGTGTGTGGATTTAATGGTACTCATAAATAATTGAACCCAAAAGATAAATAAAGTGACAGTCTGCTCGAGTAAGAGAAAGCGGCATGAGTTTAAAGTGGACATCTATACCGGCAATCACCAGAGCGTGTGGAGTAGCTGAAACTGAAAAGGGTTCCTCAGTCCCAAAGTCATGGTATCATCCCTAATTTACCTTCTCATGTGTGAATTATTAGATAGTTGTTTTATCTTAATTTGTCTGGAGTGAGTGTTTTAATTTTCTTTCTTGAGTTTATGATTTGGCCAGGTTGATTTGACAAGTTTTAAATAAGTTTTTATGGGTTTGTGCAAGAACTTATGCCCCCTCTCAAAAGTGACCCCTTTTTTAGGGGGAGAAGGAGAGTAATTGTGAGATATGCAGTATCTCAGGGGGAGATATGTAATGTCTCAGGGGGAGTGAGAAGTGTCCTAGGGTTCAGGGGAAGTATTTAAAGGAAACCCGTAATCAATGTTAGGGTTTATGTTAAATAATGATATGTCTCCTGCTAATCCGATAACCAGTTATCATGTATCTGGTTAGTGTTTGTTCCTTGTTGTGCTTAACAGGTTAAGTGAAAAAAAAAACAACTCATGGAAAAGAAAAGTCAAGGACACAGGTCAAGCAAGAATTTTGCTGCTGCTGAGCAAGTTGAATAACCAGCCGGAAAAGGACTTACCCTGTGCTTAGGGGAAGTTTGTTGGTTGTTCAAATGAAGCTTCCAAAGATTCAAAAGACACCGGTTAAGTGTTTAGGGGAAGCTACATTAAGAATGTCAAGAATGCCAAGATAGGGGTTTTTAAAATTTTTACCCCTGAAGACAAGCAATTCAAGTCAGTTACCGATGATCCAGCGAGAACCTAAGTTTCTTTCAAAGAAGAAGCAAGTTTATGAGAATCCTCCTCTCATTACTTGTTCAATTCAAGAAGTTTAAGCTGTTGCTGATAAAGAGAAAAGCCATTGACAATTCCCGTTGCTGTCCAATGAAGATTATTCAAAGAATCTTCATCAACCCAAGCTCAAGCCAAGGAGAAGACTGAAAATGGAAGACATTTAATATCACAAGCCAAGGGGAAGATTGTAAGGACCAAGATTTGTGGCTTGTGTATTAAATGATTATTTGACAGACTATTTTGAAGGCCTATGTGTCAGAATAGGTGAAAAATAGTTAGGTTATCATTATATTAAGTCACTGGGCTTGTTTAGATACGTTTGGGCTTAGTTTAATTGAGTTTAGATGGGTTTTTATGGGCCTTAATGGTCAAATACGGGAATTATGAGGAGATTAGGGTTTCTAGGTTAGCTTGTTCTCCAAGCTCAACCTTACCTATAAATAGAACCCTCTTCTTTCATGTTAGGGTTGTTGGAAACAAAGGAAAAGGTGTGTAATTCGTAATTCTCCTTTAGAGTTACGAATCTTGGTGCTTTTCAAGGATTAATCAAGTGTTCTTCATTAATTCGGTTTGTGTTTATTAAATTCGTTTTTTCTTGTTTTATCTTTTATAATCTCGAATCACTTATTGATTACGGATTCCGCACGCAATCAATAGGCTTAGTATCACGTGAGGGTTAGATTTGATCCTTACATTTATCTAGCATGCGTATTCATTAACATACCGAGCCGGGGTAACAATAATAGATCTATTGGTTTGACAGCCCACTTGGCATGCTTCGCGTGTAGCGCCTTGTGATTGGAAGCCTAGTTGTCTAGGGTTTGATGCGCACATTCATTGGCTTTAACTCATTACTTGTTTGACTATACTTATGAAAATATCTGATTAGACATATATCGCTGTTATTGATATTATACTTAGGAAAATTGGTTTTAAATAATCCCATGTTTTGATGTTTGGTCTGCAATAATCCCAAGTTTAAAAATAGTTCCCAGTGGTCCCACGTTTCCTTGTATTTGTTTCTAGTGGTCCCACCCTTAACATGACTAACACCGTTAGTTTTTTTGATGACGTGGCAAATGACTCGGTTTTTTTTTTTTTAAAGTTTCCACGTGGATCAGAATTTATCTTTTATATTATTTTAGTTTATTGTTTCCCCAAATTATAAGCACGTCTTGTTCCCCAAATCGCAGAGCAGCTTTTCAAGCCCTAAATCCCATCATCGCTGTTCTTCTTCTATTTCAAGCCCTAAATCGCATCGCATCTTCTCCTCTTCTTCTCGAGATCAAGGTTTGAAGCAATAACCAAGATGAGCGTTGCTTCTTCTTCGACATCAGGTTCCAAAAACAGACCCAAAACTATTAATCTTGGGTTGGATGGCAACCTATACTGCAACCATGAAATTCTCTCAGTGAGAAGGGTTGCTGGGCGTGGAACTACAAGACCTGGACAACAATTCTATGGATGTGCTAATTGGCCTGTAAGTATTTGTGTTATAAATTGTATGGAATTCATTCAAAAAATCTGATCTTGGTTTATTCTTTTACAGAGTGATTATTGCAAATTTTTTGTTTGGAAAGAGGATGTAGATGTTGCACTTGGAGCTTATGGGAAATTCAATGAACTGAAGAACAAAGCAAATGTAGTTGAGGATTGAAAACACACTAATGGAGAAGATGATTTTAGAGGAAGAAAACAAGAATTTAAAAATGAAGCTTGCAATGGCTGGAAATTCAATTACTTTGAAGCAATTCTTGATTGGATTAAGTTTTGGAGTACTACCATAAGGTACCCAGGTTCTACAGTTCCATTACGTAATCTAGAAGTTCAAAGTAAGACAGCTTATCGATCTCAATATCTACAAGCTTTGATTTGCCACCCTCATACCTAATTTCTGGTTCTCTAATTACCTTCCCACCATAGTTGAGATTGAAGAAGATGACGCCTCTCATCGTTGGACAGGAAGGTAGAGATCTAGGGTTCGAATTGGTTGAAGCCACTGCTGTTCGATTTAGGGTGCGAAATCATATGATCTGCGAAATCCATTGCTGCTTGAATTCGTTGAAGCCACTGCTGGAATTGGTTGAAGCCACTGCTCGTTCGATTTAGGGTGCGTATTGTGTGAGTTTTGTTTAAATTCAATTTAGGGCTTGGGGGAAAAGATAAAACGTGATTCTTGTTAAAATTTAAAAAAAAAAGATAAATCTGATGACATGGAAATTGTATTTAAAAAAAGAAAAGAAAAAAGCCAAGTCATTTGCCACGTCATCAAAAAAACTAACGGTGTTAGTCATGTTAACGGTGGGACCACTAGAAACAAATACAAGGAAACGTGGGACCACTGGGAACTATTTTTAAACTTGGGATTATTGCAGACCAAACATCAAAACTTGGGATTATTTAAAACCAATTTTCCTTATACTTATATTATTTAAACACGTGTTTATTCACCAACTACTTTTGTAGTTGACACTTTATCTTATACATGTTGCAGGAACTTATACTTGAGCTATGTTGTGATCACGCTAGGATTGCTGGACCTAGATTAAAGACTTTAAATCAATTTGATATGTATTTTCCATGTTTAACTTTATTGTACAATATCTTTAGTGATTAATGAAAAAAGGCATGTTTAAGTATTACAACTTAATTTAGTTGTCATGTGCATCTGGACAATCATTGCGCCCCGACATATTCCGCCGTCGGTTGGGGTGTGATAGATTGGTATCAGAGCCTTGGCTATAGGGATTTAGGTTATTAGAACTGGATAACCTAGACTATATGCCTTAGGTGTCCTACATGATTAACTCATGTCTGCATGCCTATTATTATATTATGTCTGTAGATGCTGCTTAAACTTGCCTCCCTTAGATCTCATCATTACCTTAACACTGGACACACACATATACACTTATCTCTTCTGGCTTCCTAGCCTCTATCCTTAGTAATGGTGCCTTACGTGCCATTTTAGGATTCTGAAAATTTCGATTTTGAAAATTCCGTCGGAGTTAGGTTCCTAGCAGTAGACATGTAGTAACTGGAAGGGGGAAGGCACCGGTAGCTGGAGGTCTATCTATGCAGGCATTTCGTATATAACCTGATCAGCCGTGTAGATCGGGATGCCTACCTAGAAGTCTCTGGTGAAGATCGTTTGGACTTTGTTAGTATTTGAATAAATCGATTACCCTGTAATTAAAGTTTGTACTCTTTCCAATCGATGTTCGTCCTGTATATATATCAGAAAATGAATTTTATAACTCTTTGCTTAATATCCTCCTACTTACTCAATCATTTCTTATATTCATATTACCTTTAAACCTTTCATTATGATTAATTAGCAGACAAGGAACCTATTATCCTAAATCTCCGTTATCCTTAATTGTAACTCAATCCCTGACAAACATATTTACGCCTCTCGGGAAAATCAAACATCATTATTGAATTGAGTGTCTCAAACATCACGTAGAATTTGTTCCTCGTTCAGATAACCCAGACTTGACTATCCGTTATCCAGTAAATTAGAAACACGCGTCCTTCATCAAAACTCATAAGTACCTACACGTGACCTTTCTGGTATTACTCCCATTGCAATGTCATTTTATCAAAATTCATTCGATCTAGTTCCCCACTTCAAGGAACAACAATTCATTAAAGATGATACATCTCGAATGTACATCACCAATCTGATGGACTCAATCACCAAATATCAAAACTCTTATATTAACGACATCTTCAAGAGAATTCTCAGAATCATCTATCTCCTCAAAATCAATTCTCGTTATCCCTATACGGAATAAATCCGTTAAGTGATTCCTGAACTTTTTCAAAACCATGATTTATTCTGGTCTTGATTCCCCTATTAATCTTAATAAAGGAAAGGTAATGATATCTAGATTGCATTATCATTCGAATGGTGATTCATTCAAATAATGATATGCATTTCAATATCAAGTGGTTAATTCGTATTATCATTTGAATGGTGATTCATTTAAATGATAATTTCGTGTTATATCACTATCCTTTCCTCAAATGGATTAATCCAGTATCTCTGTTAAAAACGCTTCTCTCACATTATCACCGCCGTAAAATGACGATGATTGAATTTGCTCTAGATCATAAAGTATCTTTAATTTCTCTGGCCAGTCCAAGACTTATACGTACTACACCTAAACACTTGTGTGTGATGCTAGCTTAGCATACATTTAGTTTTGGTCATAGACGTTTATCTTGGATTCTAGCCAATTTCTAATCCAGACTATTAACAAGACCTCGCGTCCCGTAGGTGAATTGAATGTGGCTCGCTACCCATTTAGCTCACCAATACTCGACACGTTCTCTCGTTAAGAAATATGTGGTCCTATTTAATTGTGTGAAATGATATTCTTGACTTAATGTCGAATTATCAGTTTCAGCAATTTGAAAGTAAATCATGTTACCCCCACCACTCTCTTCATATTCCACCGGTCTTTTCCCTGAAGTAGGGGAGACGGTGATAAATCAAATCCATAATCTGTTTATTCAGTTGCTTGTATATTCATAATCTTAGCTTTAGAATCTAATCATCTTACAATCCATCATATCTGATGTTATTCAATCTCTATCACGATCTTAAAATCATTCGTTATTATATGGAAATGGTAGTTCTTCATAAGATGACTACCGCATTCTTAAAGTATTACAGATGTGGTGGGTTAGCTGCGGTACACCCTATATATAAGCATCGAAGGTACTTTAAAAATGAATTAGGAATCGAACTTAGAACTGACCATTGGTTGTTTGTTTATATCAGATTCCCTATCACCATTGATATATTCTTTCCTATTAACTCGAATATCTCTTCTAATTTCGGGACGAAATTTCCTGAAGTAGGGGAGACTGTAACACCCGTGTCCGACCCAAATACGAAACCCGACCCAAATTTAAACTTGTCACGCAAATCGAAGTTTTGATTTAATAATTACCGGAAGAATTTATCCAAAATATACAATTAAATTATGTTCGGGATACTCGATAATCATTTTTGAAAACAAAATAATACATTTACAAGATTTTAGGTTAAATATTTCGATTAAAACGAAAATAAACCGATTTTTTAGTTTTTACGCGATTTCGGTATTCGATTTATCGTTTACCGGGAATCTCGGGGTTTATATTTTAAAATATATAATTTTAAAGTCCTATAATCATTTTATAACATTAAAAACCAATTGGTTATATTTTAGATCAATTTTGTTAATTATTTCACAAATAAATGAATTTATCGTTTTTCGTGCAAATCCGTTAATAACCGGGAATCACGTAAATTTCAAAAATCATGTTTTAATGTTCCTTGGTGTTTTATAAGGTCAATATAAGTCACTCGTAAAATTTTAGAGGTTAACAAATTAAAACGAGCACGAACGGTTAAAAATAAATAAATATATATTAAACACGTATTTTATACCTCGTTATCCGTATCCCGAAACTTAGAAAACCATGATAAATTATCCTAAACTATTTTTAGACATAAAATGTTAAGTTTCACAAAGTTTAGGGGTTAAAATTGCCAAAAAACCAAAGTTCAGGGACTGAAATGCAAAATAAAAGTGTAGGGACTAAAACTGCCATTTGCCAATAGTTGGCAGGCGTATCGCGCCAGCCCCTGGTTCGGTCCGGCGCGATACGCGGCCCGGAACAGTGACGCAGTTTTCTTTTTCTTCACGTTTTTGACTCGATCTGATCCGTTACGTGTCGTTTTTGCGAGCTTAGTCACCCGCTGACGTTGTCTACACATAACCACGACTCTGTCGAGTATAAATACGAGACTCGATTCCATCACAAATACTTCACCAATTCACGATTTCATCATTCAAAAACCCTAAAACCGCAACCGAAGCTTCATCTGCAAAATTCGACCAAACGACGAGGTCTTTGAAGCCCATCTCCTGCAGTCCGACGTTATTTGGTATGCTCTACAAAAGCCCTCTATCAATTTCTGTTAGTCTTGTTGTTTTGATCAAGTTCTAAAATTATACAAAAATTAGGGTTCTTGATTTATTTCTTTAATTCTGGGTAATTGGGAAGGAGTTAGGGTCTGAGTTTTTGCAGGATATGATGTTATAACATATATTAAAGAACTCCTAAGTCAATTTCATGATATCTAAACGTTTGGTATTTTATATAAAAATGAGCCAAAATTAGGGTTTTCGGGTCGTTGTTCTGCCCAAATTGAATAAACGATATTGAATTAGGGTTTACTATTTTGAGGAATATTATAATATATCATAATGAATAAAACCCTAAGTTTTTACAATTTTATAAATTGTTTTAGTATTTATTTAATAAAAACATCAAAATTAGGGTTTTCACGACGTTACTCTGCCAAAATTAAACAAACGGGTGAAATCTAGGGCTAATCCTTTAAAATATATTATAAAATAATATTTTAAGTAAAAGCCCTAATTTTATTTGATTTTATAAATTATTTTGCTATTTATTTGATAATTATTTCGAAATTAGGGTTTTGAATATGATTAATAAATATCGAACAAACCAGAAAGTATTAAAACTTAAATTTTGGTCTTAGAACATATTTATATATATAATAAGTGTATATGAGTTTAAAATTGATAAATGAATTAATTATTGGATAAATTACTAAAACCCTAATTTTCCAAAAAGGGCAAAATGGTCTTTTAGCAAATAAGACCTAAACACTCATTAAATTTCTCGTGTCCTTAGAACTATAATCATTATCATTCCCTATTTCATTTAGCATGTTCGTTTCATTAGGATAATCTTCAGATTGTTGTCTCTCGATTGGTTCTATCTCTCGTTTCCGATCTACCTATCAGGTGAGTAATTCACACAACCCCCTCTTTAAATATTAGGGATGGTGCCTAAATGATCAACTCGTATTATCCTTCAAATGGTGATACATTAGAATGATAATCCGTGTTGTGAGTATTCACTACATTCCCCTCTCTTTTAAAATGGAATATGACTATTCAATTCGTATTATCATTACTAATGGTGATTCATTTGAATGATAATCCGACTTGTGAGAAATCATACCTCCATATCTTTTAACCTTTTTGGGGTGTAACATGACTCGAGGCACACACAATTTCCTCCTACTCAAATTACATTCTCACGGGTTCACCTGGGCGATTGGTGAATGCGATTATTGCCTTAGGCGACATGAAATGAGAATCTCGCTCCTAGCATTAGGTGCGAAAGCTAAGGGTTGCTCTCACAGAATATGATCCCCCCGTCACATAAAGTTTTGACTTCAGACACTTACGTTATCATGTTCTTCCGTTAAGCTTTATCACTCGACACGATCCCCGTAATACGGTTGTTCGACTTTCCTTATAGAAACGCTTAGTCGAAGAAACCACTTTTTACACTTTTGATTTGAATTCCTTTCGAAATTCTTTAAACGTTTGACATATCCTCAGCATGATGTACACACTCTTGGACATAACGTCCATCACTTCTTTCAGGGTAGAGAGCCCAAATTCTTGGATATGTACTGTTATTTGCTAGCAATCAAAATTTCGGGACGAAATTTCTTTTCAACTTGGGGATGATGTCATAGCTGGAAAATTTTCTTTCCCCTTTCTTTTTCATTCCAGTCAACTAGTTAGCACTACCTCGAGCGTTACCTTAATTTTCGGGACGAAAATTCTTTCAACTTAGGGATGATGTGACAACTAGTAAATTCCAGGTTAACTCCGTTAATAGCTCGTGTTATTTTTCAATAACGTCCGTTACCTCAGTTAACTAGAATTGTATATGAGCACTGCACACGAGTCTAGACGTCGGTTAACTAACCTGAATATTTATAATTCATGATTTTATCTGTAAATCATATTTTATGGTTTCATGCGAACACTTTGTCATTTTATGTGACGAATTTGATTATAATTATATGGGATATATATGTATATGCATTACATTTCATGTTCTCATGTGGCAACGTATCACATAACCACATACGATCTTACAATCAAAACATCGTTGGAATTACGCATAGTAATCTATGATTTTATGTGAATCATTTATATAATTATAAGTTAGTATTTATGATTTTATGTGCACCAATTAGGGTTTACATCTTAATAAATATATTATATGTCAATCTTATTTGGTCAAACTCACGTATACGTATGCTTAAAGTTATTCCCCGTTAACCTCGTTAGAATTATTTAATGACTTTTAGCTTTGAGGGGTTACTTTTGCCATTTATTAAGCTTCCTCTAAATTAAACAAACCTAGAGGGACCAACATTGAAATTTTTCCAAACTTGTTTTCGAGTTAGTGAAAGCTGGAGGGGTGTTTCTGTAACTACCCGAGACTTGTCCCCTTACTTTGTAAAATAATGAGGGGCTGTTCTTGCCCATGGACAAAACTTGATTGGAAAGTTATGTCTTACAAACTGACGACAGTGGCGCTTCTCTTTTCGGTAACGGATTTTCATTCAAGCCAATTCAATTTGGCCATTACGAACCGGTGCCATTTACTCACAGCAATCACAAGCGAAATTCAGTTTCTTCGATCATTGTGTCCCAACATGAAAACCGAAACCCCCCTCTCAGACGCTTACCCTCGTGAACAACCGCCACAAAGAGAAACCGGCATCCGCACGCCTCCGATTCTGTTTCGGTCACCACGGTGGTGCCCCTGTCAGATTCACTCCACCACCGCACACCAACACAACAACGGCAAGGAGCATATCAGGACCACTGGAAGGATCAGTTCGGGTCGTCATCATCCGAGGTTGTCATCGCCGTGTTGTATCGAAGCTCGTCGTTTGAAGCTGAGGTATTTCTAAACCCCATTTAAACCTGTTTACTAGTGTCATACTTGATTCCTTTCGTCATTAGGGGCTTCTGTGTTTTCCCTGAACTCTTCCATGGCGGTCGGGATGCATTAGGGTTTTTATGGGGAAGAAGGTGACATGGAGTCGGAATAGGTTAAGTATTAAAATTGCCGGATAATATTCGTCTTCAGGTGCTAGCGCAGTGGCTAAGATTCGTGATTTGGTCCGCGAGGTCGCTGGTTCAAAACCCGGCTACCTCCAAATCCTTTTTGTTTCCTGAAAATCCGACTTAAACTTCTGAGTAATAGTCAAAAACTTTTCCAACCGAGATATGTAATCAAATTGAACTCTAGTCCGATGGTTTTGGTAGTTACATAGGCAACCGAAGGTCACGGGTTCCAACCCCGTGATCCTCATTTTCTTCTTTCCTGTTTTGTTTTTAAACAAAATTTTAGACTTGTGCAACCCAAAACCCATCACCGATCATCCCCTAAGTTAGTTTGGACCCACGGGATTCTTGTAGACGTTGTTATTTTGATCATATATCGTTGTCTTAATTTTTATACAAAATCCAATATTTCTTTTTATGGAATATTCGATAAATCAAAAATGAATTATATATATAAATATAAATGGGGACGTTTGGAAAATATATTTATATACAAGTGTTGGTGGTTATAAACCAAGCGTTTTTGTAAACTATTTATATACAGTGGAAAAGGCATATCTAAATAGTGCATTTATCGTTATTACAATATTAACAATTTTTATACGTCGGTTATATATATATATACATATATATAGTTTACTACTTGATTTTTATAAATGCATAATCCTATATTCGGTTATGTATATACATCTAATAATATACACACCTTTTATTATTCGATTTCATGAACGAATATTATTGTTCATCAGTATACTTTTCATCGGTTTTAGTAATCATCATGTTCTTGGCTGTTTGCCACCTTAGACTCATTTAGGATTTAGTAATCTTCGCCATGTCATGTTATGACATCATTCATTTTCACCGTCGGTCTAGACTTGGTCATTTTTGGTTGAACACACACTTATGTATATACGCTCGTTAGGTGCTTGGTAGATTACACAAGACCTGCTGTTTGCTACTTGCTGTGTTACTTATCTGGAATTGCTGTGCACCCTAAGGTGAGTTACACATCCTTTTACGTTACGTCCGGGTTTGGACGATAACACACACAAACACGTTACACCCGGGTTAGGGTGATAACACGACAACTATTATGTATGATTAAAGTAGAAATCCAGTATATATCACATGTTCACGTAAAATGCTTTATCTTTGAAAGTCCTTACTTATCGAACCGTTAATAGCAAATAGCGAGGGGATATTGGGTAGTACTACTGGGGTCTGACAAACCCCACTCAGCGGGCACGGGATGCACCACCCGACTGGCGGTCGGACTGAGGACAATGTCAGCCTGACTTACCGTGATCGAGTAAACACGGGGAAGGCAAAACACGTGAGGAATTATTCCTACAACTAATTGGTCAGCTTCGGTTGCGAACGTTTTAGTGACATGAACTTAGGCTCGCTACCTACGATATGGATTGTACTTGTAATATACATACTTACTTACGAATAAAGACTGTTGTATTCGTACTGCATACTTATATTAGATATAATTATGTGCTTATGTGAACTCACCAACCTTTTGGTTGACACTTCCTCTTTAAACATGTTTCTCTCAGGTCGCAGGTGTTCGAGTATCATGAGTATGCATGCATGAGCCTTTAAAACCCTGTCATGGTTTTTCTACAAGTTACGTTATTTCGAATGGCAAAGTTTTGTGTAAATACTTTACTTATGCTTCCGCGTTTGTAAAACTCTGAAATTATATTATAATTTAATATGATGCAAATGTTTTAATACTTAATGCTTGTTTGGTGTAACTAATGGACTGGGATCCTGGTTTGCTCACACCCCACACGGTAAACTCCGTTAGTGGAAATTGGGGGTGTGACAGATTGGTATCAGAGCCCATGGTTACAGCGAACTAAGATTTTGGTCTTAGACTGTAACTGTTTTGCATTAGTTGCACGCTTAAACATTTTTCTCATGCATCGTGATACTCACTCCAACGCACACCTGGCCTACAATACGTCGTATTGTTTCTATCATCTAACTCTCTTACACTCATGGCGGGGAGTCGGTTATTCTTGAGTCGTCCTCAACTTCTCTGAGTTGTGTATCTCTTGGTTAACATCCATGGACGACGAGACGTCGAATCGGATCAGAGGATCACATCTTCACTCTTTACGAGCCGTTTGCTGCTCGGGATTATTGTAGGCTGAAGGCTGAGCGTAGTACTCAGACATTGGACAAGTGCTTACTTAGGGAGGTGGTGTGATACATCTTCCTGTTCTTAAATCTTTCTCCCAGCATGGGAGGTTTTTGTTATACCTGCCCTACATACATATCGAAACGCTTTTGTTCGGACAACGCTATCATGACGTGCTTGTAACGCGATCATTCGGCTTCAGAAGAGGCAACATTATATGGATTCAAGTGGTAGCCCATGGGGCACTTGTAATTGTCCTTGTTATCCTGATTGTTTTGACATTCTTCATGATCTTTTAAGATCCTTCCTTTCTCATTTCTATTGCATAGTTGTGTTGAAATAATACAACTCTTATAATTTAAACGGTACCTGATGTGGGCCGACTAGAAATTTTTCTTGATATGCCGAATTGTAATCAAGTCGGTATGCATGGTAACTATTCGATGACTTCGAGCTAAGCTAGGGCCATGGTGATATGCCCTCTTCAATCTTATTGAACTAAATTTCTAGCAGATCCATGCCAAGTGGTTCATTCCAAGTAAGCGAGCATTCTGTCCTTGAGACTTGTGTCCTTAACGAATTCTGGTCAAGATAAATTTCGGTTAATGACCACATTCTTGATACCCACTCTGTGGATACTCATATGTAGTCCACCATACTTGGTAGTTGAAGTAAGAGTAACCGGGGTAACCATATAAGGCAAATTACCGTTACGGGTGCACACGTAAATGTAATTTGAAGTGTATGGAAGTCTTGGAGAACTCTACTAGGCAAGCTAATGGTTGTACTGGGTACAAATCCCTACATTTTTTTTTAACTTATGACATTTGAATGTCGAGCATGTTGAGCTCAACCGGATGGTTGAAGTCACCTATCCTTAGAAACGCTATCATACCTGACTTTGCCCCTTTACTTATGGATTCTAATCCATTCGAGAACCTTTAGAAGTATATTGGGAATATTAATCCCGGAAGGACATCGTTTCACTTTTGTATTTCAATGACAAAACTTCCTTAACTACGAACACTCTCGACGAAACCTTTGACTGGTTTGAACTCACCTTGAATCATAATTCTACCTTCACGATCGTACCGAACATATCAATTCCTAGAACTTTACTATTGCGAGACACTTGGATACACAACCGCCGAACGATTACCCACGAAACATTAGATAAACAAATTATATGGATCATATATCGCGGGCACTGGAAAATATTCCTTGGCTGAAAACTTTTGTGAAGTTTCCCTCTGAAGATTCATACTCCCTGATTTTTTTTTATCTTGTGCGAACGATACTTGCTGCCAGCAACATCGTCACGATTGTACAAATTGCTTACCTCGCCGCAAGCATATTGCTCTATAATGGGGTTAATGTTAGTCAAAACCTTCCTGATTTACGAACTAATAACTTTCAGTTTTAACACGACGACTATTCTGATTGACTTTCTAAACCTGTACTCGATCTTAAGTCTGCATGATTCGAAACTTTTATGATTTCACAAACAACAATTTATGATTTTCGCGCTTTTGCATTCCTTTATGTCTTGGTTAAGCTTTCAAGCCTTGAACCAGCAGGTGTTACACTCCTGGTTAGTATTTCAACTTAACATCATTGATGATGAGATTTGGGCCTCTATCGTTATAACAATACATAGTCTTTCTTGAAAACTCTAATTACGCACATTAACAAACTGCTGGTACACGGATTCTCATCTTTTCAGGGAACTTTTATGGTGAACCCCGACGTAAACTTAAACCGAATGACCTGCTTTAAATTTTGGATTGTCTTGAAATCCGAAGCGTTATGATAATTGCGCGTGCCAAACTCTCGACGACCTTCACCTATAATGACAAGCCTACGCATAGTCTTGTGAATGGAAACACCTAAACTTTTGTTTGCACAATGTATTAATGTTTTAATCTTTCGTTCCCTTTTCATTCTAACGTATAGGAGAAACTTGACGAACCCTATTACTGTTGGAAATATCTAGTACGGTTTGACTAATAGCTAGTAATGCTAGGCAGCAGGTATGCCTTCAAGGTGTTGGTAGTGTGGTGGGTTAGCTGCGGTACACCCTATATATAAACATTAGTGGCATGTTGAATGTGGGACCAGTGTCGGACCAAGGATTGACTTTAGAGTCATACACAAGAACCCTGCCTAGAGAAACGCCATCTAACGGGACTATGTCCTTGATAAAACAGCTTAATGCTACTTTCTCTAAGATTACAGATATCTTTTAAGTATTTCTACCAAGAGAGGCATGCCCGAAATAATCAAACTTCGTGCCTTCAATTGTCCGGATATAGAAGAAAAACTCTACTAGAACGAACTTCCTGTCACAATTTGACCTCTTGATCGTGGTAAACCTGCACTAAACCCTAACAAAAATTCATATGTACGGTTATCCGAAACCGAAACCGCTTTTGAATACCATGAAGCTCTGTGTTTCGAAAACACGCGTTTATTTCATGCTCACGTCGTGCAGTATTTCCAAATACTATTTAAACCAATATTCTGGAAAGAGCTATTCATATCGCATAAAGTGCAAGAACACCAAGTAGATTGGGCACATTTGTCAACTTAAGCAATGAAAACCCCTCTTGATGAGATGCTTACTCTATGGAACTATATAATTGTTTACATGTTCATCTTGACACCTATTGATGCTAATTTCTTGCCAAATCTTGTCAAGCGTGTTGGACCTTTCCTTTTGAACTCTACACTATCTGTTTCGTCAATTACACCCTCCCAGTTTATATTTACCGGTGCCATTCTAAACTCATATGTCACACTTTGGAATGTGTAGTTTCTGCTACCATACGCTGCTACCTCAACAGTCACTTGAGTTCATGAACTGAGTTATTCGCGCTCTTTACCTTAAATTTGCTATCCTCATACTTGATGCCATGTACCTTTCTGTAGGGCACCGTCACTTATCAACACCTCACAGTTTACACTTTTATTTTGATTGAACTTTTGCTCATATTTTGGACCTTTACCAAGGGTAATATGTATGATGATATGTTATATGATGTGGAACCCCAGTTTGGATTTGAACCTAATTGTTTCCATTAGTACCGGAATAATTCTTAGCAGAATTTAGTAGAACTTTTTTTTTTTGAAACAAATTACTACGTGTTATCTTTCAAAGGCAATGGTAGCACTCGATTTGATTATTGTCTGGACCTCGGTTCTGCTACAATAAAATCATGACACTGCCAACTATGTTTTAGTATGTGAGCAACTGTTGAACCATTTTAGCCATGATAAATATTTTGTTTTCTTTTGACCTTCTTATGAGAAATGTTAACAAAACATATGTGTTTATGCATGCTAAATTTTAGAATCTAAACTTATGTTTTGGGTATAGAAACTGAGTAATTATTGAAGTGCTGGTTCAAATATAAGCTGCGTAGAATTGCATGATTATTTATGTGTATGAAACGTGCTAGGAACCAGAAATCTACATGTTGTGAATGTATTAACTTGATTGAGTATGAAAACCATACACTGACAATGTCATAAGTCTCTTACCTCGGTAGGAATGACAAGACTGTGTGAAGTTGCCCCGCCAACTTTGCACCGTATGGGTTGTGTTGGTTAGTTTATGAACTTATATGCTAGAGATGTGCCATGTTAGGGTTGTATGCTATTATATAAGGTATTGAGACAATTGTATGCGTTGTATGGTAAGACTTTCATGATAGATTACATGCTAGTATGTTTTGATCATATCAGTCATTAAAGGAAGCCTTCATAGAGACTCAAATGTCATCTGAATCATTATTGCATGAAAAGTGATTTTGAATGTTACTGGGAATTATGTGAACATAATTGATCATAGCACCATAAAGTACCAGATCAACCAGTTTTCTCACGTTAACTTGATCAGTCTTGTGAAATTTCATGCTATTTGCTAGTTCGCAGGCAAAATTCAGATGTTTATTTATGTATTTATTTTAATTTTCATTAGACAACGTGTCTATTACTAGAACATTGATCGACTCGAGGCACACACAATTTCCTCCTACTCAAATTACATTCTCACGGGTTCACCTGGGCGATTGGTGAATGCGATTATTGCCTTAGGCGACATGAAATGAGAATCTCGCTCCTAGCATTAGGTGCGAAAGCTAAGGGTTGCTCTCACAGAATATGATCCCCCCGTCACATAAAGTTTTGACTTCAGACACTTACGTTATCATGTTCTTCCGTTAAGCTTTATCACTCGACACGATCCCCGTAATACGGTTGTTCGACTTTCCTTATAGAAACGCTTAGTCGAAGAAACCACTTTTTACACTTTTGATTTGAATTCCTTTCGAAATTCTTTAAACGTTTGACATATCCTCAGCATGATGTACACACTCTTGGACATAACGTCCATCACTTCTTTCAGGGTAGAGAGCCCAAATTCTTGGATATGTACTGTTATTTGCTAGCAATCAAAATTTCGGGACGAAATTTCTTTTCAACTTGGGGATGATGTCATAGCTGGAAAATTTTATTTCCCCTTTCTTTTTCATTCCAGTCAACTAGTTAGCACTACCTCGAGCGTTACCTTAATTTTCGGGACGAAAATTCTTTCAACTTAGGGATGATGTGACAACTAGTAAATTCCAGGTTAACTCCGTTAATAGCTCGTGTTATTTTTCAATAACGACCGTTACCTCAGTTAACTAGAATTGTATATGAGCACTGCACACGAGTCTAGACGTCGGTTAACTAACCTGAATATTTATAATTCATGATTTTATCTGTAAATCATATTTTATGGTTTCATGCGAACACTTTGTCATTTTATGTGACGAATTTGATTATAATTATATGGGATATATATGTATATGCATTACATTTCATGTTTTCATGTGGCAACGTATCACATAACCACATACGATTTTATAATCAAAACATCGTTGGAATTACGCATAGTAATCTATGATTTTATGTGAATCATTTATATAATTATAAGTTAGTATTTATGATTTTATGTGCACCAATTAGGGTTTACATCTTAATAAATATATTATATGTCAATCTTATTTGGTCAAACTCACGTATACGTATGCTTAAAGTTATTCCCCGTTAACCTCGTTAGAATTATTTAATGACTTTTAGCTTTGAGGGGTTACTTTTGCCATTTATTAAGCTTCCTCTAAATTAAACAAACCTAGAGGGACCAACATTGAAATTTTTCCAAACTTGTTTTCGAGTTAGTGAAAGCTGGAGGGGTGTTTCTGTAACTACCCGAGACTTGTCCCCTTACTTTGTAAAATAATGAGGGGCTGTTCTTGCCCATGGACAAAACTTGATTGGAAAGTTATGTCTTACAAACTGACGACGGTGGCGCTTCTCTTTTCGGTAACGGATTTTCATTCAAGCCAATTCAATTTGGCCATTACGAACCGGTGCCATTTACTCACAGCAATCACAAGCGAAATTCAGTTTCTTCGATCATTGTGTCCCAACATGAAAACCGAAACCCCCCTCTCAGACGCTTACCCTCGTGAACAACCGCCACAAAGAGAAACCGGCATCCGCACGCCTCCGATTCTGTTTCGGTCACCACGGTGGTGCCCCTGTCAGATTCACTCCACCACCGCACACCAACACAACAACGGCAAGGAGCATATCAGGACCACTGGAAGGATCAGTTCGGGTCGTCATCATCCGAGGTTGTCATCGCCGTGTTGTATCGAAGCTCGTCGTTTGAAGCTGAGGTATTTCTAAACCCCATTTAAACCTGTTTACTAGTGTCATACTTGATTCCTTTCGTCATTAGGGGCTTCTGTGTTTTCCCTGAACTCTTCCATGGCGGTCGGGATGCATTAGGGTTTTTATGGGGAAGAAGGTGACATGGAGTCGGAATAGGTTAAGTATTAAAATTGCCGGATAATATTCGTCTTCAGGTGCTAGCGCAGTGGCTAAGATTCGTGATTTGGTCCGCGAGGTCGCTGGTTCAAAACCCGGCTACCTCCAAATCCTTTTTGTTTCCTGAAAATCCGACTTAAACTTCTGAGTAATAGTCAAAAACTTTTCCAACCGAGATATGTAATCAAATTGAACTCTAGTCCGATGGTTTTGGTAGTTACATAGGCAACCGAAGGTCACGGGTTCCAACCCCGTGATCCTCATTTTCTTCTTTCCTGTTTTGTTTTTAAACAAAATTTTAGACTTGTGCAACCCAAAACCCATCACCGATCATCCCCTAAGTTAGTTTGGACCCACGGGATTCTTGTAGACGTTGTTATTTTGATCATATATCGTTGTCTTAATTTTTATACAAAATCCAATATTTCTTTTTATGGAATATTCGATAAATCAAAAATGAATTATATATATAAATATAAATGGGGACGTTTGGAAAATATATTTATATACAAGTGTTGGTGGTTATAAACCAAGCGTTTTTGTAAACTATATATATACAGTGGAAAAGGCATATCTAAATAGTGCATTTATCGTTATTACAATATTATCAATTTTTATACGTCGGTTATATATATATATATACATATATATAGTTTACTACTTGATTTTTATAAATGCATAATCCTATATTCGGTTATGTATATACATCTAATAATATACACACCTTTTATTATTCGATTTCATGAACGAATATTATTGTTCATCAGTATACTTTTCATCGGTTTTAGTAATCATCATGTTCTTGGCTGTTTGCCACCTTAGACTCATTTAGGATTTAGTAATCTTCGCCATGTCATGTTATGACATCATTCATTTTCACCGTCGGTCTAGACTTGGTCATTTTTGGTTGAACACACACTTATGTATATACGCTCGTTAGGTGCTTGGTAGATTACACAAGACCTGTTGTTTGCTACTTGTTGTGTTACTTATCTGGAATTGCTGTGCACCCTAAGGTGAGTTACACATCCTTTTACGTTACGTCCGGGTTTGGACGATAACACACACAAACACGTTACACCCGGGTTAGGGTGATAACACGACAACTATTATGTATGATTAAAGTAGAAATCCAGTATATATCACATGTTCACGTAAAATGCTTTATCTTTGAAAGTCCTTACTTATCGAACCGTTAATAGCAAATAGCGAGGGGATATTGGGTAGTACTACTGGGGTCTGACAAACCCCACTCAGCGGGCACGGGATGCACCACCCGACTGGCGGTCGGACTGAGGACAATGTCAGCCTGACTTACCGTGATCGAGTAGACACGGGGAAGGCAAAACACGTGAGGAATTATTCCTACAACTAATTGGTCAGCTTCGGTTGCGAACGTTTTAGTGACATGAACTTAGGCTCGCTACCTACGATATGGATTGTACTTGTAATATACATACTTACTTACGAATAAAGACTGTTGTATTCGTACTGCATACTTATATTAGATATAATTATGTGCTTATGTGAACTCACCAACCTTTTGGTTGACACTTCCTCTTTAAACATGTTTCTCTCAGGTCGTAGGTGTTCGAGTATCATGAGTATGCATGCATGAGCCTTTAAAACCCTGTCATGGTTTTTCTACAAGTTACGTTATTTCGAATGGCAAAGTTTTGTGTAAATACTTTACTTATGCTTCCGCGTTTGTAAAACTCTGAAATTATATTATAATTTAATATGATGCAAATGTTTTAATACTTAATGCTTGTTTGGTGTAACTAATGGACTGGGATCCTGGTTTGCTCACACCCCACACGGTAAAACTCCGTTAGTGGAAATTGGGGGTGTGACACATTGCGCCCCGACATATTCCGCCGTCGGTTGGGGTGTGACATGTAACCTATGTCGTTTACTCGTACGACCTTAAGGTCAAAGTGTCATTACGCTCGGATACATTGTTATGAACCAGCAAGGGAACAACCCACACACCGGATTATATTATTGAGTAAAAGCCTTTATAAGGAGTCGTGGTCCGTTTTCTCCCGTGCACTGCTCTCGCACGTACACAGTCAGTCGTAACCAAAACCAAGTCCACAAACGCACCTCTCTCGCACGTATGAAGTGGCAAAATATGTTGGGTTATATAACTATTAAGAAAACACGAGTACGCAGCGAAAAGAATCCTATGAATTAATCTAACTAACCGGTTTTAGAACGTGTACCTTTTTAGCTCGGCAAGACTTGATCTCTTGGAGGATTTGATACAAATCCCTCTACGATCGCACACACGACACACCAATGCTATGTGCTAGCAACCGATCACGAACTCCTCTTGATGTAGCTTGGTCGAACCACACAAGAACCGAAACCCCTAGGGTTTTCCTTGTTGCCGAAATCGAGAGAGAATAGAGAGAGATTAGGGTTTTCTTTTATCTGATAAAAGCAGCAACTAAACCTTAAACCCAGAGGATTTATTTATAGTGTTTGAATACTTGGAGAAGAAGATAGGGATAGGCATAGAGCCCTAGTCGAAATCGGCCTAGAGGCTTTATCCATATCCTTCTCTCAATTGTAATCCAAATCCAACTCTCTCTAATTACAACTAACACCCCTTTGTTAACAATTAACTGTTAGTTTTTAACGAAACCTCGTTAAATGTTCGTGATAAATATTAATTAACTATTAATTAATATTAATACATTTGGTGTCGAGACGTGTGACCCCGTAGGCTTAAATAATTTCCGGACATACGCTTACTATTACATGATCATATCCCTACAGCTCCCACTTGAGCTTGCAATAGTAAAAGTAATAACATTGGTTAGCGTCTAGCAACACGCCAATGCTCCCAGAAATATTTAAGTACAGTTTCTCAAAGTGTATTTAAATGGTACAGTCATTTATTATCCCTTTGTTACCGATACCGTGTTAAATATGAATATGGATCAAGTCATTTCATACTTTAACGATTCTGTTTCTCATTCTCACAACTAACTTAAGATTACCAAATTGCAAATCGAGACATCTCTAGATTTCATTTGGGCACGGCCATGCAAACATCTTAATTAGTCCAATGAGGGGCCCAGTGGTATCTGCTTCAGCACAAAGCTGAAGGAACAAATCCTCTTGACTACACGTGTCAAGTCACATACTTCACTACACTTACTGAAAATAGCCCTTTTGTACTACCTTATTCAGGATAGTTAGACCTATATCAAGTAGGTGCAATCCATACATGCATGACCTGCTTGTATCTCAAGTCTAAGGATAAGCAAAGCAACCATTTACGACTTTCACTTAATGACGCCGATCCATAAAGTGACAATTCGTTAGTGGGTCAGTCCAGTATGCATCCAATGAATACCATGTGAGTTTGGTGGGACCATCCTAACCAATCACTCAGATTTTGTCTTAGTTTAACTATATTCCCATATAGTTAATCGACAATGGACAATTTAGAATACTTGACAAGTACTCAAGGATTAAACATGCAAATATAGGACACAACTTAACCATTAAATGAAATCAAACATATCAAGTACTTTATTTCATAATATAAACAGAAATTGCTTAATGTCCTTTATCCAAATACCGAACATCAGACATACATGATTTAACTAGCTAATTTAAGTCCCATGCCCTCGGCATGCCTTTCAAGCTTCGGCCTCGACAAAGCTTTCGTGAAAGGATCAGCTAAGTTAATATCTATGTGAACTTTGAGTAATTTGATTTCACCTAGTTCGATCTGCTCACGAACATAGTGATATCTCCTGGCATAGTGTCTGGCGCCCTTCTGAACTCCAGGTTCTTTGGTGATGATCAATGCACCCGAATTATCGCAGTACATATCGATCGGCAAGTTACTTGTGGGGACAATGTCTAGCCCACTAATAAACTTCCTTATCCAGACAGCCTCCATTGCAGCTTCCGAAGCAGCAATGTACTCAGACTCTGTTGCAGACATAGCAACTGTGGTTTGTTTCTTGGTTTTCCAATCCACAGCGCCTCCATTCATAACGAAGACGTACCCAGACTGAGACTTCGTGTCATCTCTATCAGTCTGAAATCCAGCATCACAGTATCCGGTCACTTTGAGCTCTTGATCTGGATTTCCCCCATATACCAAAAACAAATCTCTAGTAGCCCGTAGGTACTTGAGAATGGTCTTAACAGCAGTCCAGTGACTTTCACCTGGATTCTGTTGAAAACGGCTAACGATATTTTGCGCAAACGCTATATCAGGTCTAGTGCATCTCACCGCATACATTATAGATCCTACAGCCGAAGCATAAGGGACTCTTTGCATACGCTTCACCTCATCAGGTGTAGAAGCACCTTGTTTGACCGATAGACCAAGTCCTTCCTGCATTGGTACTATACCACGCTTGGAATTCTCCATCTTGAATCGCTTCAAGATCTTATCAATATAAGCACTTTGACTTAGTCCAATCAACCGCTTAGTTCTATCTCTATAGATCTTGATTCCAAGAATGAATGCTGCTTCTCCCAAGTCTTTCATGGCAAAACACTTTCCAAGATGGGATTTTACATCTTGCAACATTGGAATGTGTTTTCCTATTATCAATATGTCATCTACATATAAGACAAGGAAAGTAACATTACTCCCACTAGCTTTGCGATATACACATGGCTCATCGGGATTCTGAACGAAACCAAACTTTTTGATTTCTTCATCAAACCGTTTATTCCAACTCCTCGATGCTTGCTTTAGTCCATAAATGGACCTTTGAAGCTTGCATACTTGGTTGGGATGTTTTGGATCAATGAACCCTTCAGGTTGATCCATATAGACTTCTTCATCCAAGTAACCATTTAAGAAGGCAGTCTTAACATCCATTTGCCATATCTCAAAGTCATAGTACGCTGCTATGGCTAAGAGAATCCTAATAGCTCTAATGTCTGCTACTGGTGAAAAGGTCTCATCATAGTCAACGCCAAAACGTTGAGTATAACCTTTCGCCACGAGACGAGCTTTATAGGTGTGTACATTTCCATCCATGTCGGTCTTCTTCTTGAAGAGCCATTTGCTCCCAATGGTTCTTGCGTTAGGAGGAAGATCAACCAGGGTCCAAACGTGGTTATCTTGCATGGATTTCATTTCCACATTCGCAGCTTCAAGCCATTTGTCAGATTCCGGATCTGATAATGCAGCTTTGAAGTTCGGAGGCTCATTGAGATCTCCTGATACGTTATCCTCGGATTCGACTAGACCAATCCATCTATCCGGATTACGTACGACCCTTTCGGATCTACGAAGTGGAATCGCAACATCATCGACTTGAGGTTCATCACTTTGAACATTTCCCCCCCAAGTTGATGATTGCTAGTTGTTTCAGAAGGTGACACATCTTCTAGTAGTTCTACAATTCTCCCACTGTTCTCTTGAGCTATAAAATTCTTTTCAAAGAATTCAGCATATCGAGCAACACGAACAGTGTTTTCGGAGGGATTGTAGAAGTAGTAACCCATTTTTTCCTTTGGGTATCCCACGAAGATGCACTTAGTAGTCCTGGGTTGTAGTTTGTCAGGCGTATCACGCTTCACAAGTGCCTCACATCCCCAGACTCTTAAGTAAGACAACACAGGGACTTCTCCATGCCATAATTGATATGGTGTCTTTTCAACCTTCTTGGTTGGAACCATATTTAGAACGCGTACAGCGGTTTCAAGAGCAAAATCCCAAAATGATAATGGGAGAGTTGTAAGGTTCATCATCGACCTCACCATCTCTAGTAAGGTACCATTCCTCCTCTCAGACACTCCATTATGCTGAGGAGTATAAGGAGGAGTAAGCTGTTGGACAATTCCACACGCTTTAAGATAATCCTTAAACTCTTGGCTTAAGTATTCTCCACCACGATCCGATCGAAGGATCTTGATGGTCTTACCAAGTTGATTTTCAACTTCGTTCTTGAACTCTTTGAATGTTTCAAATACCTCATGTTTATGTTTAAGCAAGTAAACATAACCATAACGGCTGAAATCATCCGTAAAAGTCACGAAGTAGCTAGCACCTTTTCTTGACACATGTCTAAATGGGCCACATACATCAGTATGGATGAGTCCAAGTAGCTCTTTTGCCCTTTGCGGCTTGTTCGGAAAGGGTTTTCTTGTCATCTTTCCTGAGATACAGGAAGCGCATTTTTCAAATGATTCATCATTTGATTGTAAGATCCCTTCACGTTGAAGTCTTTCAATGCGATTTTTGCCAACGTGGGCAAGACGACAGTGCCATAGATAGGTAGAGTCCAAACTAGTTTTGGCTCGTTTGCTAACATGGAACATTGAATTATTTGAAACACAACCACGCATATCAATTTCATAAATGCCATCACAAGGAATAGCATCAAAATAATGAACATTATTTTTAGAAACTGAAATACTGATATCATTAAAAACATTAATGTATCCTTGGTTTTTCAACAAAGAAACTGAAATAACACCTCTAGTGATAGAAGGTGCATAATGACAATTGTCTAATACAATGGATAACCCAGAAGGCAGAATTAAATGAAATTCTCCTATAGCTTCCACAGCTGCTGGCAAACCATTTCCAATGAACAGCTGCAAAGCTCCAGGCTTCAGTTTCCTCCTCTTTCTAAGACCCTGTAACGAATTACAGATGTGAGTTCCACAGCCGGTGTCATACACCCATGAATCACTCTTAGAAAAGGAAAATAATTCAATTGTGAAGATACCTGAAGTACTAGTCCCACTAGTATTCTTTCTCTTCTTCATCAACTCAGCTAGGTAGGTAGGACAGTTCCTCTTCCAGTGTCCGACTTCACCACAATGGTGACAGATCTGGTCCTTAGCCTGATGCTCTTTAGGGGCTGGAGGGGTTTGCTTGGCTTTAGGGATATGGGCAACAGCCTTGCCTTTACCCTTGCCATCAATCTTGCCCTTCCCCTTTTGCGGTCGTTTAGCCTTTTGGATCTTACCCCCCCCCCCCCCTTGATCATAAGAACTTGGTATGTTTCAGTGGCCTTTTTAGGAATCGTTTTTTCATACTCGACAAGCATAGCATGAAGCTCAGGTATAGTCTTAGTCATACTATGCATGTTGTAGTTGCGCACAAAACCCTCAAAATCCTTCGTAAGCGATTTGAGGATCATGCCAACTGCAACAGCACGATTATACCCATAATTGAGCGATTCCAATTTGTCAAAGTAGCTCTTCATCTTGAGCACATGACTACTGACCGATTTACCAGTTTCAAGCTTCAAGTCGTGGAGTTCCACAACTAGGTCGAACAAATCGACACCAGCTTGTTTTTCATACATCTTTTTCAGCTCTTTGATCATATCACAAGGTGTATGAAATTCGTATTGCTTCTGAAGATCGGGAGTCATACTCGAGATCATCATGCAAGCAACCTCATCGTATCTGCTATACTCTGCATTGTAGAACGCTTTCTCTTGTTCAGAAGCATCAACAGCTGGCTCGGTCGGCCAATGATGTTCAAGGACGTCGGTCCTCCGTTCAACTCTAAGGACAATCCTTAGTTGACGGTACCAGTCATTGAAGTTAGATCCATTCAGCTTTTCTCTTTCAAACATTTGACGAAAAGCATGACCAACATTGTTTTGAGGAGGGTTTGTTGCCATCTACAAAACAGATTAAGTTCAAAAATCAGTATTTTCGATAATCTTTTCCTTAATAAATTTAATTACCCAATGTTTAAACATTTTAAACAATTAAGCTTATTAAGGCTAGGATCCAATTGACATGCCATCATTTCATCAGTTGATCTGCTAGAAATGATGCATTCAAATGGTAAGTGACGATCACTAATTGTATTCCAAATACAATTCCTAGATTTTATGGGACCTACAACTTGCACCAAGTGATTTGTAGTCATGTTTCATCCCATCTTTTGCCACGGGCCAAGGGTCTCACCGCCTAGCTCGTTTTAAGTCGTCCAACCAAGAACGCACAAATTGTCCACCATTGTGTACCAATGAGTGGGAATGTGTCATGCAAATGCCATTTTACCATTGTGTACCAATGAGTAAGATGACATCCACAAGTGTCCTTTACAAGGTGGATGGCAAAGACTTAAGTTTGGTTTGGGTCAAAACAATTTTGATGCGTGATCAAAAAGGTTATGTGTGAAGATTCATGCACTTCTTCATCACATAATGTGTTTATAAAATTCTTAGTTTGTCTTCCAAATCAAAAGAGCTCGGTAGCTCCATTTGCAACACACAAAGAAGCGTAGGGGTGAGGTTTGCAACTTTTGCAATTAAAAACCTACCCACTTTAGGGAAGCAGAGCGACCCGACTTATACCTCTCTTAGAGTGTGTTCAAATGGGTGAGCCGGTGTTTCTTTTGACTTTTAGGACACAAATTTTATTTTATAAACAAAATCATATTTCAATAGATTGTTTAAGCAAATTTCGATTTTCATAAAACAAATTTGCAATAAACCTTTTATTATGTCACAATTATCAGATAATCACATAATCTTAGGGTTTCTAATTATCACATATAATTTTAATTTAATCCTCTTTCATTTAAGTAATAACCACGAACGATTTGCATGAAACATCATGGTTTTTACTTCTTTTTAACACTTTAAAATCTTAAAGGTACAACATGTTGTTCATAACAATTATCTAATAACAATAAAAACTTGGATTTATAATTTTAGATCACAAAAATCAAATTTTAGAGCTAAAATTAAGGGTTTCCGATTCGGCAAGAGGTTTTCGATCCATAACATGGGATTTTTCGATCGGAATCAGGGTTTCCGATCGAGAACCCCACTTTTCGATTAGGCTTTCCGATCGGAAAACGAGGGTTTCCGATCGGGACAAGGCTTTCCGATCGGAAAACAAGGGTTTCCGATCGGGTACTTTTCGATCAGGTCATAAACAGTTTACGATTAGTGCTCGATCGGAAACAGGTTTACGATCGGGTACTTTTCGATCGAAAAGTACGGTTTTCCGGTCAGAAATCAAGGGTCTCCGCACCGGAATAGGTTTTCCGATCGAAAACCAAGGGTTTCCGATCGGATCGAGAAGTGTTTTTCGATCAGGGACTTTTCGATCGGGTCGAAAAGTCCTATTCCATCGTTTTTTTTTTCATTTTTACCAATTGCGAAACCTTTTCCAATTGTAAAACACGATTTTTAAATGAATCGAAAAGCTAGAATCTTGTTTTGGTTACCCCCCTTCCAAGTTTTATTCCCGGTAATTAATTAAAATCATAGGTGGCTCGTGATACCACTGTTGGGTTATATAACTATTATCAAAACACGAGTACGCAGCGGAAAGAATCCTATGAATTAATCTAACTAACCAGTTTTAGAACGTGTACCTTTTTAGCTCGGCAAGACTTGATCTCTTGGAGGATTTGATACAAATCCCTCTACGATCGCACACACGACACACCAATGCTATGTGCTAGCAACCGATCACGAACTCCTCTTGATGTAGCTTGGTCGAACCACACAAGAACCGAAACCCCTAGGGTTTTCCTTGTTGCCGAAATCGAGAGAGAATAGAGAGAGATTAGGGTTTTCTTTTATCTGATAAAAGCAGCAACTAAACCTTAAACCCAAAGGATTTATTTATAGTGTTTGAATACTTGGAGAAGAAGATAGGGATAGGCATAGAGCCCTAGTCGAAATCGGCCTAGAGGCTTTATCCATATCCTTCTCTCAATTGTAATCCAAATCCAACTCTCTCTAATTACAACTAACACCCCTTTGTTAACAATTAACTGTTAGTTTTTAACGAAACCTCGTTAAATGTTCGTGATAAATATTAATTAACTATTAATTAATATTAATACATTTGGTGTCGAGACGTGTGACCCCGTAGGCTTAAATAATTTCCGGACATACGCTTACTATTACATGATCATATCCCTACAAAATATTACCAACCCGAAGTCCCAAACTTATACCTGTAAACCACCCTCGCGTGAATAACATGTTGTTTACATAGACATAAAAACATGACTGCAACATGAAGGTGAAGTGTTGTCAATATCACGCCTTTAATTGTTTGTCACTTACCGATTAACATGCTTTTAAGGGCACAGATGATTCACAATGCACAAGGAAAATAATTAACAAAGTCATTGTTACACACCTTAAGGTTAGTTTATAAGTTCATTTTACCAACCTGCCAATGGTTTTGTTTCCTCCAAGTGGGTATAAGGTTTAACCAAGCATAGCTTTAATGATTTGCATCTTCAAAAATTAAAAATTCAGAGAAAAATCAAAAAAGTTTGAAAGATGTCGAAGTCTTACAATCTTAATTAGAAATACTGAAAACTACAAGAAAAGTGGCTCTAAAACATAAAACTAGAGAGAAGAGGTAAGAGTGAAGTAAGAAGTGAGCGAATTGGATACCTGATGCTAATATTTATAGACCCGGATTGTATGGAGGGACATAGCCCGGTGCCTATCAACATATCTTGCAAATTTTGCAAGTATAGTTACACGGGGTGTGTCACTGACAAAATGGGACGTGGTGTCAGAGGGGCAAGCCCATGGTCAAACTTGACACGGAATATGCCCGATCGGACTGTTTTGTCAAGTGTACCTTATTTGTATTTACTATTTACTATTTACAACAAAGTCTACTTTTAATTTAACTCAATTGTGATTTAGAAGTGAATTTGTTACTACGGACTTAACTGATTTGTATTTAGTAATTTTGATTTACTATTTTGTTACTACGGGGTTTACTGATTTGTAATTATGTAATTTAGGAAGTTGAAACAATAAAATTAATTACTCACCTTTTTAATACGAAACTTACGCAGTTTTTAAAATCAACTCATTCATTTTGATCCACACTCGTCTTGATCAAAACCCGTCTGGACTCGTTTTTAAGTTTGACTTATTTTTACCCGAACCTGTTATGACCTGGAGACCCGACCCGCCTGTTTTACCAGGTTTACTTTTTAGCATAGTAAATTACAATAAATGTTAAAAACATCGGTTGTTTAACAAACAAGTACTTGTCATATTCAAACTTGAAAAATTTGCACCTCGAAAGTGGTCACTTTACACACACAATTGACACTATTTACATGTAATCTTAGACCACAAATAAAATAATTTGCACCTCGAAAGTGGTCACTTTACACACACAATTGACACTATTTACATGTAATCTTAGACCACAAATAAAATCTTGCTACTCCATCGTTAATATCAAAATTTAAAACCCCCCACCCAGATTCAATCTCCATCGCTCATTCTGTCTTCTTTCTTACAATTGTACTTTCAAAAAGCCAAGAAACATACATACTTCATCATTTTACGCCTTTTCATCCTGCTAACACGCTCCTTCTCTCCCTCTTTGGATGTATTTTTTGAGATGGTCAAAGATTTGCACTGTTTGTGGCTCTCTTTAGCTGCACTTTTGGAGTCTTGATCGTTTACAAGAATGACTGTTTATAAACATCAGACTAAGCAGTAAGCACACCAGAGACAGAATCAAAAAAAGTTTTCACATGAGAAGCGAAACAACAGGATACCTGAGGTGGCAGGATGTATCATCACTTCTGTTGACTTTAAAGGTGCAGAAAGATTAAACTTGGCAGTTGAATCTTTAATGTCATTCTCTATTTCTTGTAAGAGGGCCATTGAGTCAAAGTATTCATCTGAGGTCATGGTCAAACAACTTGAATTGGCTGAACTGGAAGATCGTGAACCGGGATCAATAAGATCGTTTAACTCAAAATAGTCTCCCCTCAAAATACAATCCATTTCAGATGATTGCTCAAGAAACGGTCCTGTTTTCTTTTCCGTAGTCTTTCCCTATAAAACATATCCATAATTTTCAAAAATAGGTGTATGTTTACAGGAACCATGAGAGGGTGTAAAGTTATAAGCCATCTCACCACAAGTTCAGTGGTTGAAACCATTTTTGGCCCCAAATCAGTGGATATTTGGACATCCATATTATCATGAATGTATCTAATGGAGTGCCCAGAAGGTGGTTTATTTTCATCAGCCAAAAATACTCTGCATAATGCTCCAAAATCCTGCATATTATCCAACCAAACCAGACAACAGTTACAATTTTGGCACCTAAAACACCTTAATCAGTGTGATGGTCCAAAAAGATAGAGTGCATACCTTTGCATCGTGGTCACACTTCTCTGTTATTCTATATTCTCGCATCACCCAATTTGTCCTTCGACCATGTGAGGCCCAACCCTCATAAAATCGAAGGGTTGTTCTCAAACCAATGATCACAGAGTTAGAAAACATCTCACAAGGCTCCCCGGTTTCCTGCCAGAATCCACACTGAGCATCTTTTTGGACCCCGGACGACAAGTACCATAAATCAGCTGCAAGTTTCATTTCCTTTGCTAAGATTTAACAGCATATAGTATACATAAATATTGACTATTTACATTGTATATACTAACCAGGTAGATCTGATGGTCTATATTCGTAAGGATTTACATCTGATGTTACGTTTAATGGCAGAGGTTTTCCCCTTTTGAAGTTGAACAAGGACATAAAGATCGCCTCATCGGTCCAAAATTCATTTTCAGCTGGAAGTGGAATGCATGATGAAGAACACATTTGAGCTTATGCTCAAGATAAACAAATCTTGATTCAAAATTGGTTCCTACATAGAAAGTAAACAACGGTTTTAATTCGATTAAAAAATGGGATAGATACTTCAAAACACATAATCATGATCCGACAAATTTAAAGATAGAAATTCCAAGAAGTGATGCGCCTCAAGCTGTTCACGCCCCAAAAGCCAATATGTGAGGCATCCACATCACGTATGCAAGGTACGAGTTCTATGTACATCCAAAGTAAAACATTCATAATTTCGGGTATGTTTGGTTGTGCTTATTTGGGTGCAAAAGCACTTTTTGATAAAATGACTTATTGACTTTTAGCTTTTATAAAAGGAGTTTTTAAATAAATGTTTGGATTTGCTTTTGTGATGGGAAAAACCAATAATTCAATAAGTTGTTTATAAAAAAATGTTTGGATTAGCTTATTTAGGTAAAATGACTAAATACACATTTCCTGGAAAAGAACTGAATCAAAAAGTGCTCTTGGTTGTAGGTGAGAGACCATTTCCAGCCATACCTGTTAGGGTCAAACTGACCAATTCAGATATCAGAGTCTAAGTGACGACCAATATATAATGATCAACAATTATCCTCTCCCAAACTATCACTTTAAAAGCATAACAGAAACTGAAAAACAGCAAGAACAATCATAATCAAATTTCTAAAACATCATTAGATTAAAAGCATGATCCAACTATTTTGATCCGGTTTTCATAGCAATCTGAACACACAATGTGAAAATTCCACAAACAAACAGCATCTAGATCATCAATTCAGTAACACATTCAACAATCTCAACAAATACACCATAATTCATATACAGCAAACCCTAAACATGAATATCAGACACATATGTGTACAAACACGATCTACTGATCTAGAACCATAAAATTTCGTCAAAATTTAAGACGATGGTTGTGTATCAGCATTCGAATTTAGCGATTTAGATCAAGGAATACCTGTAGAGTAGAAGAGTATCCTCCCGTCGATCCACTCTGTTTCAGCCTGAACTGTGTGCTTTTCTTTCTTTTGGTTAAGAAAGAGAGTGATGGTATTTATAGGATGAAATTTAACCAGAGTTTAATTTGGGAAGCCATGGTTAATGAGCGAAAGCAAGTATTTTGGTCTGATTATTAGCCGGTATGCATACGTGGCGTGATTTAACTGGTTTGATTATGTGGTAGGAGGATACATAGTTCGATGAACCGGTTACATGTACTAGCTGACGTCGTACCATTTAACGCGGCTTTCTAAGAAGCATCCCTCCCGCCATTCAACCAAGGATTCCGTACATTCATTTTATATTAATTTACCAACTTTATAAACCTATGTTATAAGAGATTGAGGAGTTAAAAAATATATATTATAATTATTGAACTTTAAAGCAATGTTTTAAAAACCGGTTTTTTAGTTGAACCGGAAAATCTTCCGGGACCAGTTCGACCGGTCGGACCGGTTAGACCGGGTGGTTGAACCGGTTAAGAGATTTATATATATTTTTTTATAAAAATGCTAATAAACTTGTACACCCCAACAAAAATAGTTAAAATACAATTATAATCCACTCAAAAATAATATCAAATATGTATTTCATAAGAAAATATAAGTTTTAAACTTTAAAAAATAATTAAAAAAAAAGTTAAAAAAAAAACAGAAAACCGGTTGAACCGGAAAAAACCGGACAAAACCGGAAAACCGGCCGGTCTAACCCGGTCCGGTTAAACCCATAAAACCGGATGTTAAAAAACCGGCTAGGTGGCCAGGTGACGGTTGAACCGGTCGAACCGGCCGGTTCGAACCGATTTTTAAAACCTTGCTTTAAAGTATATCTATAGGTAAAGTTATAAAGGAATTTTTTGAACGCTTAAAAAGATGTTAGGGCTCACATAGTTGTGACAAGTGAATTTATTGATCAAGTATACCTTATTGTCGAATATGATTAAAATCTATTTTGTTTAACAAAGAAGATATTTAATAAAAACTATTTAGCGGGCAGGAAAAGGTACAAGATACAAAACAATAAAAAACACCAAATGAGGAAATAGCCTAAGATTACAAAACACAATTGAAGTCTCTCTATTTGTAATCCAAAGATGAAATAAGAATTTTAGAGCATTCACAGTAGGTTCTTCATCCCTATCCTTATAATTTATATTTTTATTATTATTTTTTCTCTTTCTTTCACTCACAACCATAATTAAATAATACTTTTATACATTTATCATTACTTATTCTCTCTCTTCCAATCCCCAAATTTTAGCAAATCACCACTATTTTTATCAAATATGCAGATTTTCTAAACTTTTTCTTTCACCTCTACTTGTTGGGCTATACATTGTGAGGCATGAACATTAGATTGGGCTTACATTGGTTTGGGCTTAGTATGTTTACGATTTAGGCTTGGTGGGCCGGTTCTTCTAGTGGGTTTGCGATATGTTTAGGGTTTTTGTAATGGGTAGTATAAATACCCAAGTAGTTTATGATTACCATAGGTTGTTGATTACGATTTTCTGCCTCCTCTTTGTATTTACGATCGTAATCATCACTCAATAGAAGATTGTTTGTTCTCCATTCAAGATTTGATTGTGTGCTTTGTTCTTCATCTCAAATCAAGTCTTTTTCATCATCTTCTAGCTCGAATCAGTCACAAACAAGGATTCCGCACTTGTTTGTGTTTATGATATTGTGAACGATTGTTTTTTTGGGACCAACAATTGGTATCAGAGCTAAGAATCATCTGATTCGAGGTTCCACGATATTAGATTCGAGTGTTTGGCTGGAAAAAGTGAAAGCTTGCTGCTGTTTTTGGAGTTTACAATAGTTTCTGGGCTGATCTTGGAGTTTACGATCGGTGTTCATCATCAAATTTGAGTTTACGAGCTGGAACTAAGTGTTTACGACAAGATCGGATTTTTAAGTGTTTACGACCGTGTTTACGACTCTGTACTGTGTTTACGACTTCAAGATTCAAACTTTGGGCGTTTACGACTTCGTTTACGATCCGGAGGAGATTACGATCAAGTTTATGATTCGGAGGAGTTTACGATCGAGTTCACGATCCGGTGTGTTTACGACGAGGGTTTACTATTAGCAGCCTGTCTATATCGTAAACTGGTGTTTACGATCGGAAACTCATTTGGACTAATTTTTTTAAGTTTTCCTAAGCTTTGTCATGGAATTTGAACCTAGCATGTATCAGAAACTGGACTTTGAGATTGGATCAACTACTCATCCTCCCACACTCACATCGGCCGATAACTTCCTTGAATGGAAATACAGATTTCAAAACCATTTGAAAAGTGTTGACTTGAGACTTTGGAGATCAGTTGTCAATGGACCGTTCATTCCCACTCACACTGAAGCAGGAAAAGTTGGAGTAGTGAAAACTGAAGCAGAATACTCGGATGATGATTGGGAAAAGTGCAACAAGGACGAGAGAGCATATGTTTTATGACAATGGCGTTAACTCCTGAGATTGCACAAGGATTTAAGAAGTACAAGATAGCAAAGAAACTCTGGGATGCTCTGTTGGTGGCATATGAAGGAAATCCCGATATCAAGGCGATGCTAAAGCAAAAGTTCAATCTGTTCAATCACATTCAAGGAGAGTCATTTGAAGCTCAAGTTCAAAGATTTGTGTCCCTAATTGCTGAAATGTCAAGCTACGAAGTTGAACCCCAACAGGAGGATAAAAATCTGAAACTCTTGAACAGTTTGCCCAAGTCCTGGAATACCAACATTTCAATCATCAAAGATAACAACAAGCTGGATGAGTTGACTGTTGATGAGCTAATTAACAAACTGAAGTCAAAGCTGATTGATGATAAACAGAGAGAGTTGAATCATCTAAGTTCACTTAGTTTGGCAGGAAAACTGAATCAGGCTCTCTTATCTGAAGAAGTAGGGTCAAAGCAGGGTGGAAGTTCATCTGGACGTGATACAAGTACAAACACAAAGTCAACTGCATTCATGGCTCGTGCCCAAGCTGGTTCTAGTGGAATGGTCAACCCTGATGAAGCAAATGCTACTAATGATCCTAACTTTGCTCTTGGAATGGGATTTACGAATAGTTATCAGGCTCTTATGGCTGGAACTTTGGTACCTACTGACATGCTGTCAGACGAGCTGAATCAGATTAATCCTGAAGATGTGGAAATGCTTGATGTTTCCTGGCAAATGGCTATGGCAGTTTTTCGCACTAAGAAGTTTATGGCAAAAACTAGAAGGAATGTTTGGAAGGATCAGGACAAGATAAGGATAGATTTTGATAAGAGCAAGCTCAGATGTTTCAATTGTGATGAGTACAGACATTTTGCAAGGGAGTGTACCAAGCCAAAAAGGGAGAAATCAGAAGAGAAGAAAGCTGGAGATGGTAAAGGAAAAGCAGAGACAAAGGCTTTGGTTGTGCAGGATTGTGGGGAGTATCAATGGGCTTCGCAGGTAAGGGAACTCAGTCTGATAGGTGCTATGATTGCTCAGATGGAGAATGATGATGAGGAGGAACATGCATTTATGGTCACATAGGAGAAGTCAGAAGAGAAAGAAGAGAACCTGGTTGAAGACAAGGAAGCATTTGCAGCCGAGGTCGACAACACAAAGGTATGTACTAATCCCACTTGTGCACGTTTAATTCCTGGCCTTAGACAACTTTGGAAGAATAGTGAGATAGAATTATTTGATATGCAATGTTCTAGAAGTTCGTTTAAGGGTAGATGGGAAAAGAGTGAGGAGAAAGTTAAAGCTCAAAAATTGGATATAGAGAAATACCAAGCCCTTGCCTCTGAGAAGTCTATCTTGTATGACAATGCTAAGTTAGAAATTGTAGGAAGTAGGTAGATGAACTTACACATAAGAACAATGAGATGCAAGTGAAATTAGATGTGAATCAGATGAGAAACAAAAGAATGCTCCAAGCAGGTAAGGCATTGTCCACATGCATAACTGATGTTCGATTTGGTAAGGATAGAGGAGGAATAGGAGTTAGCACATCTGAAAAAAATAAGATTAGTGTTCCCCAACCTATATCTAGAGATATAACAGGTATGATCTATGAGGAGGATCGGGTAGATAGATCTGAATCTGAAATGCACGAAGCAGGACCTCCCATAGATAGTGTTTTGGTTGGTGTAAAACCCATGACTGAAGAGGAGCTAGAAAATGAGAAACATATGACCTATGGTTTGCGTAATCAGAATAAAACCGTGGCATTCGCTAGTGAACCGGGTCCATCCCAGGAACCATTAAACGATAATGTTGGTTCTTCTGAAGTTTTTGTTTCATGTGCAGATGAAGTAAGGATCCAAGATGTTTCTGGGGAGGATGCCGAATGCATGAGAGTCAAAGAGTGTCATGAGTCTAGTAGTTTAATTTCTGATTTACCTAAGGGCGATGTTCTGGCATCTGTGTCTGAACTTAATGCGTCCAAGTCAAAACAATTAGTTGTGTCTTTGTCATCAAAACATGTTTCTAATTCTAATGAAGTAGTTAATGGTTTTAAAGTTCGTGTGCCTAACACTAAGGCTGGTCGTGAGTCTAAACCCAAGGAATTTGTCCCTTATCCCCAGGTTGTGTCTACTTTTAACAGAACCAACAAATCTAAATCGGAACAATTTTGTTTAATTACGCAACCTGAGAAAGTTCTAAAACATTTGATACACAAATGGGATGATAAGCCTGAGTGGAAGTCATCTTACCCAAGGCGTTCGTATGTGTATAGTCATGTGAATGGGCCTTGAATTATGAATTGTTTTCAGTGTGGAAAACCAGGGCATTTTGCTGCAAATTGTTTAAATGGACCTTATCAACCATACTATCCGCAAAACCCACGGACTAGTATGTTGTAGAAAATGATGACAGGTGGAAACAAAAATCAGAAACAACAAGCTTTGTCTTAGGGGAAACAAAGTTTGAAACCAATGAAGACTCAACAGTCTAAGGTTTTAAACACTAAAACTCCAGTGACAAAGCCTGTTGATGAAAAATGGAATGTGGCCAAAACTCCAAAACCAACCTACATACCTAAAGGAGTTTATCAAAGAAAAGATAAGATGAAATCTGAACCTGTTGAAAAACAGGTACCCAAAACAAAATGGTTTTCTCAACCTAAAGGTAAAACAAAGGTTAAGAAACAGATTTCAAAATCAAAAGATGTTTCTCAAACAAAATTAAAACTTGAGTGGACACCTATCAAGAAACATGCAGATAAAAAGGTCACATCTCAACAGAAGAAACCTGCAATTGTTAAGAATTCAACCAATGTGTCAAAACCTCAGAAACACACTTTGTGGAAGCCAAAAGTCAATGCTCAAAGTTTGGGTGTAGCTGAATCAAAACCAGGAATGTCCTTTCAATTAGTCAACTACATTGACTCCAAGGGTGTGCCCTGATCTGTTATGGCCTAGGTACCCGACTCTAACTGATCTTTGATTCATGTAGGGACAGCCGAGAAGAACTGTCAACAATCTCTGGTACGTTGATAGTGGTTGCTCCCGACATATGACCGGAGATTTATCGCTTTTGGAAGAGGTTCAAGATTTCAATGGAGGAGGTGTATCTTTTGCTGGTGGAGTAGGTGGCAGGATCAGCAAGAAAGGGGTGGTGAAGAATGACAGCTTGACGTTCTCAGATGTGCATTATGTGGAAGAGTTGTCACATAGTCTGCTCATTGTTTCGCAGATTTGTGATCGAGAATATTCTGTGTTGTTCAATAGTAAGGAATGCATTATTCTCAAACCTGGAGTCAAGATTCCTGAGGAGTGTATCTTGATGCGTACACCAACGCGAGGAAATTCTTATCTTCTCAACATGGGTAATCCTCCACCTTCTGATGTGGCTTGTCTTATTTCAAAGCAAAATGAAAATCTGGCATTGTTAAGGCATCGTCGTCTAGGACATGCCAACATGAAGAATCTGACCAAGCTGGCAAAGGGAGAGCATGTTAGAAACCTCCCCATCAAGGATTTCACATCAATTTAGAAGTGTGTTGCATGTGCTAAGGCGAAGCAGCACAAGTTGCCACATCGTTCTAAAATGACAAACTCTATTTCGTCTGTGTTGCAACTACTACATATGGATCTCTTCGGCCTAATGCAAGTACTAAGTATCAGCAAGTTCTCATATTGCCTGGTGATAGTGGATGCTTCTCTCGATTTACTTAGGTTTTCTTTTTGTCAAACAAATATGAAACTCCAGCACTTGTGAAACAGTTTGTTACTCTTATAGAGAATCAGATGAGCAAGAAAGTGAAGGTAATAAGATCAGACAACGGAACAGAGTTTAAGAATGCTGAATTGAATATGTTCTATGGAGAGAAAGGTATAGAAAGGCAGTATAGTGCACCGTACACACCTCAACAGAATGGTGTTGCTGAAAGAAGAAACAGAACACTCATTGAAGCTGCAAGAACTATGCTATGTGAAGCAAGATTGCCAATTTTCTTTTGGGTTGTAGCAGTCAACACTGCTTATTATGTGCAAAATCGGGTACTTTTGAACAAGCGGCATGAGAAGACGCCTTATGAGATTATTTATGGAGAAAAACCAAGGGTGGGGTACTTCAAGACTTTCGGGTGTCCTTGCACAGTTCTAATTCAGTCTAATGTGGGGAAATTCGAAGCAAAAGCTGATGAATGCTACTTTGTTGGGTATTCTGCAAATAGTGCTTATCGAGTGTACAATAAAACCACCAAAGTGATAATTGAGGCATTCAATGTTGACTGGTTGGAAGACAATCCGACTGATGCTGGAACTGAGCCAGACTGGATCTTTGATTATGGGTCATTATTTGAAGATTTCAACTTCTCAAATATGTTTCCTAGTCTGGGAGAAGAAGAAGACATCATTGCTCCAGCTCCTGAAGTAAGGCCATTTGTGGAAAATGTTAGTGACAGTGTATCAGCAGCAACTCCTAAGGATGATAATGTTGATGTTCCAGAATCTTTATGAACTCATAGTGATCAGAAGGAGTCAGAAACCCAAGGTATGAATGATAATGTTAATGATACTAACCTGCCTGTTTCTGTTTCAGTACCAGATGTACAAGCCACAAGAATTAACAGAGATCATCCTCTCAGCAATGTGGTCGGACTAGTGTCAGCAGGTGTCACTACTAGAAGCCGCGTGGGTGACATCAACTTCTGCATGTACTCATGCTTTATCTCTCAAATAGAGCCTCAAAATGTGATGGTAGCACTTAAAGATCCAAGTTGGATGGAGGCTATGCATGATGAATTGAATCAATTTTCAAACTTGGGAGTGTGACATCTAGTGAAAAGGCCTGAAAATAAGAAAGTTATACCCACAAGATGGTTGTATAAGAACAAGAAAGATGATACGGGTGTGATTGTGAGAAACAAAGCCAGGTTGATTGTTCAAGGCCACAGACAGGTTTACGGGGTTGATTATGATGAGGTGTATGCACCAGTCGCCAGGTTGGAAACAATTCGAATATTCCTTGCTGTAGCAACATATCTCAACTTCACAGTGCATCAGATGGATGTGAAGACAGCTTTCCTCTACACTGAAATGAATGAAGAGGTTTTTGTGGCTCAACCGCCAGGGTTCGTGGATGAAGAGCATCCAGATCATGTATATCTTCTGGATAAAGCTTTGTATGGTTTGCATCAAGCTCCCCGCACGTGGTATGAGACTTTGTCAAAGCATTTGGTGGGAAATGGTTATACAAGGGGAGTGGTTGATCAAACCCTATTCAGAAAGAAGGTGAAAGATGATATCATTATGGTGCAAGTGTATGTGTATGACATCATCTACGGGTCAACGAATGAAGAATTATGCACTGAGTTTGAGGATATCATGAGAAAGAAGTTTGAGATGAGTGATCAAGGGGAGATGAACTTTTTTCTGGCATTACAGGTTAAACAAGATGAATCTGGGATTCTCATTCATCAAGAAAAATATGTGAATGAGATTCTGGAAAAGTACAAGATGCAGGACTCCAAGCCCATCTCTACTCCCATGGCATCCCGACCTCTACTGACAGCAGATGCAGATGGGGAACCAGTGAGTGAATTCATGTATCGTTCAATGATCGGATCACTCATGTACTTAACAGTAAGCAGGCCAGATATCATGCATGCAGTGTGTGTGTGTGCACGTTACCAGGCTAATCCTAAACTCTCTCATTTAGCTGCTGTTAAACGTATTTTTTGGTATCTGAAGGGCAGGCCTCGGCTTGGGCTTTGGTATCCTAAAAATACTGATTTCCAATTATTTGCATTTACTGACAGTGATTATGGAGGTAGTGATCTTGACAGGAAATCAACAACTGGTGGGTGTCAGTATTTTGGAGACAGACTCATCTCATGGCAGAGCAAGAAGCAGCATATTGTTTCCAAGTCCACTGCAGAAGTTGAATATGTGGCAGCATCAGCTGGATGCTCGCAGGTAGTGTGGATTCAGAATCAGCTCACTGACTACGGTATGGAATTCATTAACACTCCATTTTTTTTGACAATGCTGCTGCTTTGCAAATTGTTAAGAATCCTGTTCAACATTCCAAAACAAAGCGCATAGATATCAAGGTACATTTCATTCGTGATTGCTATGATAGGAAGTTGATTCAGCTTGAAAAGGTAAACTCCGAGCAAAATGTTTCTGACCTTTTCACAAAACCCCTTCCTCGTCCAAATTTTGAAATGTGTGTTGAAGGCCTAAGGATGATTGCCTTTGAGGAATGATCTGATCAAAACTCTTTATACATAGTTTTGTTTTTATTTTTGCTTTGGTATTAATTGGGTTTATTTATTTTTTTTAAAAAAATGTGTTTTTGTTTCAAAAGCCTCATAAAAACAAGGGAAGAAATGTTATAGTTTCAGAAAATCTGAAATTCTGTTTGAGGTTTTTATGAAGTCTTTTGTGTTTGCCTTGAGTTGGTAGGAAGTGATATAAATGTCCAAGACAATCGGAGACTGACACGTGTAAGGCTGAAGTGAAAGATTGCTCAAAGATGATCTGTCGGTAAGCTCAACCCAAAACTATGATCATCAATGTAAGTGCCGTAAACTTAACTTCTATATATGTTTAGTTTCTCGTCCTAGTTTACATGGTTTAAAAAACTGAGTCCCAACAAAAATGAGTTGAGAGTGGTATCTACCTAGTATTCACTCTCTCACACGCCATGTTCTGCTGTTATGACAACACCACAGAAAAGAAAAAGAAAAAATGAAATTTAAGAAAAAAAAGAAAAGAAAAAGAAAAATAATAAAATAATTATGTTGTTTGGTCTTCTCTGCGTGCTTATGCGGCCGACCTGATCACCAAATGATAATTAAGGAAATAAGTGGTAGTCATAGCAGTGTTGCATGGTTTCTCAAGTTGGGGGTTTGTGAATCCTCAATAAACTCTGAGGTTGGGTAGGTTTTGCTATGAACAATTGGGTGTGGGGACGATTAAACATGACGGTAATTTTGTACCATAATTAAGCACTTAAAAATAAAAATGACTGGATGTGAGTTTATGCGGTCAAAATTCTGGCAATCGTCTAGAGCGTCGAGTGACGGAAGCTGAAAAGGGTTCCTCAGTCAAAGATAAGTCTAGTTTGATCCATGAAAAACATCAGCTTCAAGGCAAGTATGTTTTTGTCTCGGTAATAGGTTAGATTTGCTTTATGTTTTTATTTTTTAAGTCTCTGACTGTTTAAAATTCAAATTTTTTTATTTATGATCAAGATCAGGTTCTCGGGGTATGAGTCTGAGGGGAAGTTTTGTAATTCTCAAATTTTTCAAAATTAACATTTTTAAGAGAATTATCACTTAAATGAGGTTTGGGAGTATTTAAAATGTTTTTTTTGAAACTTGAGGGGCTTTTATGAATTTTTTTTAAACAAAACCTTCAAGACCCTCATTTCCGACTCATATTTACGACTCCGGCCTCCTTCTTCTCTCCGCGTTTACGATCCGCCGCATCGAAACCCTAACCACCCTCGTTCGCCGGAGAACCGTTTTTCCATCTATTTCCGACAATCTCCTGTGAAAAACGAGTACACCATCACTTTAATCTTCACTTTCCGACCAGAAAACATCCCTCAATCGACTGTTTCCAGATCATTTTGTTGGTTTAATCTGAGTTTTTGTGTGCTCGGTGCTCATCATCCTTTTTCTTCAAATTTCTCATTGAATACTCGAGATTAAAAGCCGATGATTGTGTGTTGTTGTACTTAAAAGGTACTGATTGATGTTTATCCTACACAAATGTTAGTTTTTAATATGCTTGTGAGAAGTTACAGGTACAACAATGGTGGTTGTACGGTGTTTACGATTATCGCGAGGTTGAAGACGACGATTCGCTGTTTACGATCGTGTTTTCAATGCTGTTCATGATCCATGTGTCTAATTTTGTTTACGATCGGCGTTTACGATCAATCGGGGTTTACGATTCCGATTTATTACGATCTAGGCTGTTTACGATCGGGCCTTGAGTTTACGACTGGACTTTGCTTAACACCGATCGTGAACCCGTATTTGGATCGCAAACCCAAAATTCGATCGTAAACCCATTAAAAGTTCAAATTAAAATCATAAACACTTAAATAACACACAAAATGTTTTGAAAATCTTATCAAACTTAACTGTTTTAAATTAAAATTGAACAAGTTAATTTTTTTAAGAATGTGGTTTGTTAAAGTTGTGTTTCAAAATCAAATTCTTTCTTTCAAAAGTTTAAATTGAGATTTTGAACTTAACGGTTTAATGTGATAATCAATTGTACTTCAAGATGGTTTTAACAAACATAATTGTCTCATTGATGTGATTAATCCTGATACATTTGTCTTGGTTTCTCAGATGGCAGACGAAATGATTGATGAGGAAATTCACTTTGAAAGGGATCACTGTATACCTGCTTACCCAGATAACCCTCTAGAGAGACACATGCAGCTGTTCTACTCTCTAGTTGCAGGATTGAACGTATGCAAGATCAATCATGCTCTCAGGACAAGCGTGCTGATAGATGAACAACTTGCTGAGAGAATTCTGGGGAACTACAATGGCAAGCGCTGATAAAACAAGGATCACTGCAAATGTTCAAAACCGTCAGATTGAGATTCTTGAAGAAGATATACGCAGTGGGCTGAACATCAATGATAGTGTAAAAGACACAATGGAATATTCTAAGACTGCAGTGTTAGAAGGTGCACGTCTTTTGGGATATGAAGGAAAATTCCCACCAATTTTCAAGAAGCTGCTACCACACTACTAGAGGTGTTTGGCACATTACTTATAGAAATCATTCTTGGGAAAGAGAACAAGCTTTGATCAACTAAACAAAGTGCATGGCACATCTTTTGTTGCATTGGCTTTGGATTGGAAGTTCAACTTCTCAAAGATGATGCTTTTAGACTGGGTGGGTAATGCTGATTTAAGTGCCAGAGAGCAATTTCTCATGACTCCAAGGTTTGTGCACATGGTGGTATTGAAGAAGTATCCAATGATACAAGAGAGGGTTGAGAAACTGGATATAAAGTTCATGGATGACAGTGTGTTTGGTCTGCAAACATAAGATGGAAAGGGAAAGAACACATTTCAAGGAAGACTCGAAAGGACTAAAAGAGGTGCTTTCCCTGAGATCGCAAGAGAACAAGAACAAGAAGAAGATTCTGAACCTGAAGTACCTCCAGTCAATGTATTTGTCGCTGAAGATCATGATGTGTCAGCAACTGTTCCTGTGAATGTTCAAGAAGAACCTGAGAATATACCTTCGGATGAAGAAAATGTAATGGATGACATTTTCTCGGAAAATGAGAATCTGACAGACGATATTTATGGGGATTTAGGCCAATCAGTCACAAGAGAACAAGGAATGACTTGAACTCTTCTTCAAGCAGTGATTCAATTCCAAAAAAGTTGGATGCTGATTTTGCTGTTGATGATGTGCTTATAGAACCCATTCCAGTACGTGAACCTTCAGCAGAGAAAGAAATCTGATCCAAGAACTATCAGATTCAAGTTTTAGAAGACAAGCTCAAGCCTGATGGAGTTTGAACATACGGGTGCAAATGTGCAGAATGATGACATGTCTGAACCTGCAAATGTGGAGAGTACACTTCAGGCAGATGATCAGGTTGATGTACAAGAACCAACTTCGATGCAAACTGAAAGTCCTATTCTGAATGAACAAAGCCCAGTTCATGAGGAAAGGCAATTCCTTGAAGTTGAAAGCACATTTGTGGAGCCCAGCCCCGTAAGGATCAACATTTCAACTGACTCAAGCCAGCCCCCAGTTGTTCCAAGCTTCCGTCCATATCCAACACTTATTGGGGAAAGTGTTCAAACTGGTGATCTGCCTGTGGACCTTCGGATAAGTGCTGATCCTCAAATTAACTTCCTTTTATCACAAAACAGGAGGAGAGAGGGAGAGATTAAAGAACTAAAGGAAGAAAACAAGAGGTTGAAGGAGAAGGAGAGCAAAAATGAAGCTAGTATTGGATTTCTGTATGCAGGATATCTTGAACTGAGAAAGAAGTTGGAAGATTTGAAGGGAGCTAATAGTTCAAGTGCACAAAGTTCTTCTCAAGGTGCTCAAACAGTTGATGTAGTGCATGAAGATGAAGGTGATGACACCATTGAGATGTATGACTATGTTCGAGGAGGAAGATTCATTTCAAAAGCACCAGAAAGTCATGAGAATTGGTTCAAGTATTTCTTCCAGGGACCTCCCCCTATGCTGTACTCAATTGATGTAGGAGAAAGTGAAATTGACAAAAGGGGGAGTCGTGAACCTATTTTATGCTGGCACTACGATGCTGAGAAGAAGCTGTTTGTTGTGATCAGAGATGGCTATAGTCCAGTGGAGTACTACAGAACTCGAGGTCAATTTCACTCATGGAGTGAGATAGAGATGAGAAATTTGCTGAGAGCTCCATTTATTAACAGATGGATGAATGCACATGGAGACCTCGTTCGTAACAATCTGATGAGTCATCTTGAAGAAAACTTTGCTAACTTTGATCTCAAGCAAACAAGATGGGTTCAGACCGGAACTGACCCTGTTACAAATGAGCCTGTAGGAGAAGTGAGGCGACCACCCACCAAAAGAACTCGAGTGATCAACATGTTGGACGAGATTGAAGATGGTACGCTTGTGAATAATTTTGATAATTGGTTTTATGATCCAACAACTCATGAGGTGGTGGTGGTCTGCAAGAAGATGCGAGAATTTCGCTTCTATGATCCGGTTGATTTGCTGAGGTTTGGAGAGCGCGATATCAAACTCCTAGCCACCCAATCTATCCTAGGTGATAAGCTTGACTTTGAGAATGCTATAAGGGTGGGAATCTTTCATGGTACAGCAAACCGGATTGTAGAACGTGAATGGTGGTCTAGGAAGGAGTCTCACACCTTCCGATTTGATTTGATGCTTCCTAAGACGCTCTAATGGTTCATGCCTACGGGAAGATTGTTGGGCTATACATTGTGAGGCATGAACATTAGATTGGGCTTACATTGGTTTGGGCTTAGTATGTTTACGATTTAGGCTTGGTGGGCCGGTTCTTCTAGTGGGTTTGCGATATGTTTAGGGTTTTTGTAGTGGGTAGTATAAATACCCAAGTAGTTTATGATTACTATAGGTTGTTGATTACGATTTTCTGCCTCCTCTTTGTATTTACGATTGTAATCATCACTCAATAGAAGATTGTTTGTTCTCCATTCAAGATTTGATTGTGTGCTTTGTTCTTCATCTCAAATCAAGTCTTTTTCATCATCTTCTAGCTCGAATCAGTCACAAATAAAAATTTCCGCACTTGTTTGTGTTTACGATATCGTTAACGATTGTTGTTTTGGGACCAACATTACTCACAACCAAACCTCAAATTTTGCAGATTTATATTTACATATTTTTTAGAGAACCTACTGTGAACGCTCTTATATGTCCAAGTAGTTGTTCCACCGTCTTTTACTTGTTGCGTGCTTTCCAAATGGCATAAATAAGCAGTGTTTTCATCCATGTCCCCACCAAGTTCCATAAGTCCGTTGACTAAATATTATTTGCACTATATTTATTTGTGTTGAATTTAAACATAATTATGATGATTTTCAACTGATATGACTTCTTATTTTGAAGTACTTTATATAATTATTAACTTTTTGACTTGTTAGAGATAAAACCAATGAGAGATGGAGTAAGAGCATTCATGATAGGCTTTTCAAAAATTATGTGAGTGTAAATCTATAAAATTTGAGGTTTTGTTGTGAGTGGTTGTTAGTAGAGTAGAGAGATAAAGTTTAGCAAATCCACATATTTGACACAAAAAAAAACTAGTGATTTGCTAAAATTTGGGGATTGAAAAAGAGAGAATATGTAATGATAAAAATATAAAAAATATTATTCAATTATGGTTGTGAGTGAAAGAGAGAGAAAAAGTAATAATAAAAGTATAAATTATAGGGATGAGGATGGAGATCCTAGACACACTCAAATGCAAAATGCATTGGTAATTTCTTGAACTAAATAATTAAGGGTGGGGGTATACCCCTCGGCATGTTGATGATTTTCGGCAAGTTTTGCAGCAACCCACTCCTCTCTCTTCGGCGTCGGCTCGGCATCGACAATTGTATATGTTTTCGGCATGTTTACGCCGAACACATTGCCGAAGATTGTGTGTGTATGGGTGGTCCCCACTTCACAAAATAATCAAATTTCACCTATACACTCTTGAAACAACCATACCCTCCATTTCTACAACTATCTCTACAAACTTCTTATCTCTCCTCCAATTGGTTGAAAAGTTTGTTTCAATTTTTTTGAAACAACCATACCCCCCACCCTAAGGCAACAAAGATTTTTTCTAAGGTACCCAAGGTTTGTAAAAATTTTACATTTTTAGTTGTTTTTGACACCCAAGGCACCCAAAGTCTGTGCAAATAGATTTTTTAGTTGTCTTCACCTAAGGCACCGGAAGTTATAAATTCTTGAATAAAAATAACTCGTTGTAATACTACTTTTTATTTATGTTATTTTTATTATATTTTTACACCCACTGAACCATATTTTCTGAAACCATCACTAGTTAAAACATAAACTAAAAAAAAAACAACTTAAAAGATGCAGTTAAAAAATCAAAAATAACAATATAACAAAAATGCCGTAACATGACTTACGAGTTTTAAATCATATTTATCTAATTGATAAATCAAAATGTGAATAAAAGAAAACAAAAAATGTTAATAAAAGAAAACAAATTACTCCATGTGTTTGCCTATGGTGATGATCTTATTATGCTTGTCCATGTTGATAGCCATTCCATCTCTATCATAGAGAACTCCCTTGAGGAGTTCAGTAGCTTTTTTGGTCTCATTCATAACATGACTAAAAGTACAATGTTTTTTTGGTAATGTCAAGCCCCATATTCAGGATCTTATAAAGAATATTCTCCCCTTCAAAGTTAGTAGGCTTCCTGTTAGATATTTGGGGATTCCACTCAGCTCTAAAAGTCTTTACTCTAATGACTGTGAAGTGTCTCATCGAGAATGTAATGTCTAGAACCGGGGGCTACAAAAACAAATTCCTTTCATTTGTTGGGCGTCTGCAACTTATCAAATTTGTCTAAGGCTAAGATTAGATGGGAAGAGGCTAAGATTGATGAGAAAATTTCTAGTGGAGTCAATCAGATCAGCATAAAGCTAAGACTAAGATTAGATGGGAAGAGGTCTGCAAACTGAAATGTCAAGGTGGTCTTGGGATTAAACCTCTTAAATCTAGAAACCTTGCTCTTATGGCCAAGCAGACCTAGAACATCTTCTGGACGTTAAAACCTGATGACGGTGAAAGTTGGGTCAAATGGGTCATAATTCATAAGATACAAAATGGAAACTTCTGGACGTTAAAACCTGATGATGGTGCAAGTTAGAGCTAGAGGAATATTTTTCTTACGAGACCAAGCCTACATCATTATTATATTTCGAAGCTTATAGATGAAAAAACACATCTATATGGTATGACAAGTGCCATGAGGTAATTCCATTTATTAACTTGATTACTCCGAGAGACATTAATCACTCCAACCACCTCTTGACTTCTAAGGTTGTTGAAGTGATTGTTGGTGATACCTAGACATGGCCAGAGGAATGAAGGTTTAAGTTCCTGTTTCTATTTGATTTCAATCCTCCCACACTTATAGGAAACACTGTGGTTATTATTCTTCGGAACTCCAATGATGGGTCGATTAAACCGTTCACTACTAGAGATGCTTCTGAAGACATGAGTTGCTACTATCCAAATGTTCCTTGGCATAATTTTTTTTGGAACAGTCAATGTATTCCCAAACACGCGTTCATCCTTTGGTTGGAAATTAAACATCGATTGTGTACTAAAGACAGACACAACAAATGGACTGACAACCAAAACTGCTAATGTCCTTTCTGTAATTCTTAACCAGATAGTCATGCTCATCTTTTCTTCGAATATGCATTTTGTCGCAGCTGGTGGCACAATGTTACCACACTTGCTACTTTCAGTGATCTACTTGTAACATTCGTGTCTTTCCATTTCACAAAAACCCGACCCGATTTGATATTTTGCGCGTGTTCGATTTTCTGTTAAATACTTATTGAGAAATTTCGATTTACTAAAATATACTCTCAAATAATATTTTAAAGGGTCCAAAAATTATTTTTCAAAATAAAATATTTAATTGGTTAATTTTTTTATATTAATTTCTTTGTTGTAAATCAATAAAAACAATTTATGGATTTTTACGTAAGTTCGATATTTAACCGGAAGCCCTGTTTAACTCAAAAATCATATTTTAAATGCTCAAATGTTATTTTACTAAGTTAAAGGGTGGTTTATATGTTTGTAATTAGGATTTGTGGCTTAAAAATGAAAATTTATCAATTCGTGATTTTTACGTGTTTTTGATTTGCGAATCGTCGTAACCAGGAATCCTGTAAATGTCAAAAGTCATATTTTTATATTCCATCATGTTCTTATAATTCTAATGTACTTGGGTGTAAATTTTTAGGTCAAACCGATGTAAAACAAGCACCAAAACGAAGAAAAAAAATAATCTAGCTACCCCCCCCTCGGGGTACCTAATGGGGGATTATATCCCTGTCGCGATATGCGACACGTGTAGGATAGATTTGCACATTGCATTTGCGTTTTTGGGCTGTTTTTGTGGGTCTAGCTTATCCAAATCTCGTTTTTAACTTCAATTAACTTCCATTAATTATCCCTTATCACCTATGATCGGTTGGAAACCTTCTAGAACATTAAAACAATTCCTATATCAAATCTAATTGAATAATTTATCAATTAATTAAATTTTCAAACTATGTTTATCCTTATCTTCTTCAATTCGACCTCCATACGAACTCTTTAGTATATATACCTCCATAATTCACTTGTGGGATCATCATTCAACATATTCCAACTCTCAGTTGCAACATTCGAGCTCTCGATTTTAGCCACACATAATTTGTGCCCGTGGCCAAATATATAGCCTTTGGACCCTTTTAGCCACGTATTTTTTTGTTTATGTGACAACAACAATCAGGTGTAGAGGCTTTAGTCACTGTTTTACACAAATATGTGGCATTTATTTGTCACACTTACAAAATAGTGACGAAATGCACCAAACGACCACATATTTTTTATGATTTTTTTTCATGTGACAAAAAACGAATATATATGATACCTTTGGCCACGCTTATATAATGTTGTGTGACGGAAGAGTAAATTTTGTAGTTAGTAAATTAAAAAAAAATCAAAACTGTTAAGTATATATTATGCGTGGCTAAATGTGAGCAACGACCACTGTTTTTAATTAGTTATGTGGCTAAAAGGTAGTACATATGGCCACTTATATTAGGTTGTGTGACTAAATAGTAAAGTGTTCATGCCCTTTCTTATTTATTGTAAGTGACAAAGATAAGTAATGATAACGGTAAAATATTACTTGCGTGGCTAAAGATAAGTAATGGTCATGATAAAATATTAAATGCGTAGCGAAAGTAGACGATTTGTGTCCCTTTAAAACTCTATATATACATCATCATTGTTATTTTCCTTTACCGCCATCCATTTCTCGATCTTAAATTCTCTACACCAATTCGTTTACACCAATTCACGTGCATCAAATGGATAATCAACGCTCCAGTAATTACTGGTATGGGAAGCATAATCGTTTTTAGGTTTACAGTAATGGGAGAAGAAGATCCTTCAAATCCCATAAATCTGTTCTTAAAAACAACAATGAGAACATCCTGAGGAAACTCCATACGCAGAAGATTTCTGATCGTTTTGACTACTTTGTTGAGGCAACGAAATTATTCCGTGTCCTTGATACAAAATTCAATGAATTTGTATCCGAAGAAGATGAAGAAGATGAAATTCTCCAATCTTGGGAGTTTTTAACTTCTACTAACAAGATTTAAGTGAAATATATGAATAAAGAACAGAGTAAAAAATTTTCTGTGGATGAAATTGTTGGATGTTACGATATGAATTTTCTCAAAACAATTGAGTGAAATTCCCCTGATTAAAAAAGATGGCCGGGAATGATTCTGGGAAAGATATTCAACAAAATGTGAGTGATACAGTTGCCGATTGGTTTCACGATCCTGCGAACAGTGGTCGGATTGAAGAAGGACATGATGATGATGATGATGATGATGATGATGACGATGCAAGTTCAGGATACATATTTGAAGATTGCATTGATAAGGATTATTAATTGATATATGTGTTTATATGTTTATTTTGTTATGATATTATTAATTAGAATTGAATATATGATGGTTATATTATATGTTTATCATGTTTGATTATCTTGTTTGCGTGACAATTTATGACAAATGGTCACGGTGTAATAAACAATGGGTGGCTAAAAGAAGCCAACAGTCGACAGTGCTTGTAATCATTATTACATCATCTACTTTTTTATTTACTTTATCGGTCTAATCTACATCTACCACAACCCTCAAGTATCGATATATAGTTAACTCTGTATCAGTTTTCATCATCATCTCCACCATGCGCCTTTTCTCCTAGTCTCTCTCTCTGTTTTTTCGTCCATCATCGCCGGCTTAAAATGTGGCATTGGCGTCCTCCGAATGTGGAAAAGGTTAAGTTATCATCTTCATCATTAAAATTCGATTGAAATTTGCGTCTCAAATTTGATAATTTTTTCTTATGCAGGGGAAGATTGCACTTTGTCTCTCCTGGGAGTAGGTTTTAATTTATTGTGGGAACCATGGAGACGAGAAGCCTCTAATGGTTCATACAAATGCTTTACTGAGAGCATGTTTTAAGTTATTATATAATTTATAACAGTCAGTGGCAAGGGCCACATGTTGAGGTTTGCAGCACTAGTATTCTTTAGGTGCTTCTCTCCCTTTTGGCCCATGAAGCTGATATTTCCTCAGCCGCTTCTTCTCCATTCTGATCAGAAGCAAGTGCATGTGAGAAAGCAAAGAGGGATTTGTCACATCTTTTGGCCCCACGAACCTGATTTTTCTTCAGCCGTTTCTCTCCCTTTTGGCCCCATGAACCCGGATTTTCACCGGCCGCTTCTTCTCTCTTTTCAGTTGATCAGAAGCAAGTGCATGTGAGAAAGCAAAGAGGGACTTGTTCTCTCTTTTCACTTGATCAGCAACAAGTAGCCATTATGATGATTTAGACAATCTCTCTAGTGCACCATGTGAGAAAGCAAAGAGGGATTTGTCTTCAGACCCTTCTTCTCCCTTTTAAGTTAGTAGGTTTTAAGTTGTAATTTTATAGATCTATGTATTAATGGAATCATACCTTTGGATTGTATATGTAATTATGTGTGTTAAAGCAATAGTGGATTTTGTTTACTTAATTTTGACTTTTATTGAGTCTAGTTTGGTCAAAGAGAGGAGACCTGGAACAATCAAGACAAGCGAAACATTTAACTCAAAATTAAGGTCTATAACATTCCAGAATACATAAAGAAAAAAAACCAAATATTGTTGACACTTTAATTTGCCAAAATTCAAAAAAATTACAATGATCAATTAATCGGTATTACGTAAAATCATTCCAGTACAGCCAGCTCTATAGTAAAGATTAGCATGTAGATCTACGGGTGGCAATACATTATCGTTGTGAGGAAAAACTGCCTTACTAAATTCCTCATTGCCATCGTCTTCATAAGAATCTCTGTAATTTCTAGGAGGTGTCATAAAGACAATAGACATTTTTTGTTTTATCCAGCTGGTCTTTGACGTATAACAGCTTTCGTGCTTGTGACACGAAAATGAACGGGTCCTCCTTGTGACCTAGTGTTTTAAGGTTGAACAAAGTGTAACAAAGACTATCTTTTTTGACCCCACGTGTATTCTCAACCCAGTCGCATATAAATAGAGGGATGCTTTTAATATGGTAATCTAGTAGCCATATCTGTTTTAAAACCCCATAGTAAGGTTTTTGTCCATAGGTTAATACCTCTTTAGAGATATGTATGTCAGTTGCCTCTACACCAACCCCGCTTTTCTGGTAAACCCTACCATCTCGAGATCTTGTACGAAATGAATAGCCATGATGTCATATACTTCATATTTCATCACGCTTCTATGTGGACCATGTGAAATCTACCTCACGGTCTCTGATATAGTTTCTGGGGACTCCGCAATCTCCTTTTCAACCTGAAATTTATAGTTCATCAGGAAAGTTCATTAGGAAGGTTATAGTTCATCCGGATAGAAAATAGAGTTGTTCTGGACAAGTTCGGTAAGTTGTTCCAGAAAGTTTCAGTTCATCCGGATTTAAAAAAAGAAACAAATAGTTTCAGTTCATCAGTAAGGTTATAGTTCATCCGGATACCAGGTAGAGTTGTTCCGGACAACTCAGGTAAGTTGTTAAGGAAAGTTACATTTCATCCGGAATTAAAACAATAAGAAAATAGTTTGAGTTCACCAGGAAGGTTGTAGTTCATCCGGATAGAAAATAGAGTTCTTCCGGACAACTCAGGTAAGTTGTTCCGGAAAGTTACAGTTCATCAGAAATTAAAACTATAAGCAAATTTAGCTGACCTTGTTGCGTAACCATTTACCAAATGTTATGCTATGCTTCTTCGTCAGGTCATTTAGTCTACTACCAGGATGTTCCTTCTCCAATAATTTCATGTGTTCTCTGGATGTACATGAATTGTAAGTTATCAATTATAAACAGATCAAAAAGGTTAATAATCTAAATTACTTACTCGATATAAGGCTCAATATCAGACATATTTAGCAACACAAATAAATGCGCCTTAGACAAGGGCTCTGTAGAGACTTCAACTGATCTACCAGCTGACCCAGGACTTTCATCCGCACCGCTATGCTTATTTGATGGAACACCAATGGTTGTGATTTTTTTTTTGGTATTCGCTGAAAAACTCAATCATTTCTTCTACAATGTTCTCCTCAGCAATGCAGCCTTCTGGATAAGTTTTGTTTCTCACATGGGCCTTAATAACCTTCATACACCTTTCAAATGGATAGATCCATCGTAAGCATATTGGCCTACATAATTTTACCTCCCTGGTAAGGTGCATCGTCAAATGAAGCATAACATCAAAAAATGATGGTGGGAACTATTTCTCAAGCAGGCATAGTGTCACACAAAGATCTACTTGCAACTTATCGAGTTCTTTGACATTGATCTCTTTGTTGCATATTGATTTGAAAAAAAAAACAAAGCCTGATAATAACATATCTTGTCGGTTCAGGCATGATTGAACAAATTCCAATCGACAAAAACTGTTGCATCAGCATATGATAATCATGTGACTTGAGCCCCATAAGTTTCTTGTCCTTTAGACTAACCAAACTAGAAAAGTTAGAACAGTAGCATTGTGGAACCTTCAAGTTATATAACGTGTCCCAAAACTTTTCCTTTTCATATTTTTTTGTTGATACATGGTCCTGATCGTCATGTGAAGTATCGAATACAAGACCGAGACATGCGAGTTTAGGTCTGGCCGAACCTTGGCCGAACCTAGAGTTCGGACAGGGCCGAATAGGTCCAAACCTGAGGTTCGGACTAGCGAGATCTAGCTAGTATAAATATGTGTCATGTGTTGTATTCAGTAATGATCTAAGCTTCCGAGTTATATCTTCTCTGTGTACTCTGTGGTCATCTCAGTGGTTAATACAAGTCATTTGTATTTACTCTTCGTGTATTACTCATTATACATTGATTTCATTACGACTAAGTAGAAGATCCACACGCTCAAGCAATTTCAAGTGGTATCAGAGCATTTGGTTTGCTCTACTGGTCGGGAATCTCTGTTTTTCGAAGTTTTGACTTATAATTCACGTTTTTGCAAAAATGAGTATCGTTTTTGCAAAAATGAGTATCGTTTTTGAGTTCGTTTGATCATTTCGAGTGTGCTTCTCATCAAAAATCTGTTTCTAATTCGTTTCTATCAAGTTTGCTTGAATTCCTGTCGAAAGTTCCAGTCAAAAACAAAGAAAATCGAGAAAATGGTGTCGAATGAATTTGGTCTCGTCAGAGGTTCGGACAAGTTCGGCATAACCGCTCCGAACTCGAAGTTCGGACGGAGATCGGTCCTTTCTTGTCTCGGAGAGAGTTCGGTGAGTGATCGGTGCAAGTTCGGACAAAGTTCGGTCATCGTTCGGTGCTAGTTCGGTCCAGTTTCTGTTTGTTTTTTCGAAGGTCAGGTTCGGAGGACGTTCGGTGTTTCTAATTTCGGAGGAAGTTTGGAGGTAGCTCGGAGGAGGTTCGGCGGAGGTTCGGTGAACAGTGTTAAGATTTTGAGTGGTTTACAAAAACTGACATAACTTGAGAACCGTAAAGAGTTACGGGAGCTAATACCAGTCAAAACGTTCGTCTCGGAAAGATCTATACTTTTACTGCCTAACGGTCTCTACCCTCCATTTTGATACCCAAAATACACTTCTAAGATCTTCTTTTTTGAGTTTGAAGTTTTGGTATACAAGTTTGCAAAAAAAAAAATTGTCCGATTTTGAAGCGTTCGCGGCTATTGAAAATTCGGTTCAGACTACGATGCAAATGATGATGAACTATGATAATGAAATCGGAACAAGTCAGAAAGTTCCTAAATTGCTCAAATTGGAAGATTATCATAGTTACATGGTTTGAAGCGCATGTTTCTGCAAATGATATTGATATGTGGTTATCATATTCTGAGCCATATGTGTATCCTAAGGGTGAAGACGGAGAACCAATTCTCAAAGAAAGCTTTCAGGTGAACAAAATAAAGCGTATCAAGCTGAAAAGAAAGCCTATGGTACTTTAATGATGGCATTGCCTACAGAATTATTACATCAATTTTCCAGTAGCCACACAGCAAAGAGTTTGTGGGATGCTCTAGAAAAGAGATGTGAAGGTAATGACCAATACAAGAAAAGTCGACAAAAGGTGCTGAAGAAGGAATTTGATAGTTTCAAACATTATCTAAATGAATCGATTCCAAATCAGATTGCAAGGTTTGCTCATTTACTCAGTGAAATGAAGTTGGTGAATCTTACAAAAGATGAAGCTGATAAGAAAGACAAGATTATGGAAGCTCTACCAGAGAAATGGGAGAATTATGTGATGATGGTCTCTCATGATAAAGATTATTCAAAATTATCATTTAATGATCTGATTCAAAGAATCCAAGCTAGGGATATGGAGTTAATGGTGAACAAGTCACTTCCTGAGCAAGTTCAAGATCCTGCGGTGTATTATGGTAACAATGATTCAACCTTGAATGCTGGGAAATATAACATTCTTAGTTTTGTACCTCCTACAGCATTTCTGGCAGGTAAATCTGAAACTCCAAGTTATTATTTTGCTGGTTGTACTGTTTCGTTTCCTAGTTCTTCAACTCAAAGTGCATTGTCGGTTCAAACTATCAATGATTAAAATGCGTTAATGTCTGCGTTAGTATCTTCATATTTTAGTGTTATCACTGGTGCTGTGAGTAATGCTGAATTGGCAAAGAAGATTACGATCAAATTGATTATGATCATTTGGAGGAAATGGATCTGAATTGGCAGTATGCTATGTTGGTTCGAAGAACGAAGAAATTTTTCAATAGAATTGGTAAGAAGAGATTGAATCAGGAAGGTAAAATTGGTTTGGACAAGTCGAAGGTGAAATGTTGTAAGTGTTCCGTCTATGGTCACTTTGCACGAGAATGTCCAGGTTCAACGGATAACAAATTGAAAACTGGTCAACTTGCACATTTAATTTTCACAAAAAAATTAAGCTGATAAGGTTGAGAAGAAAACTGTTACTTTTGCTAATAATTTGACAGAAACATTATGGCATCCAGATGAATTTGCCTGGAATGCAGACTCATCAGCTAAAAAGAATCATGCTCCATTTAGCATTGCATTGACTGCTCGTCATGATGATGATGCCAGCTTGTTGACTGATTCTGATTCTTATTCAAGTGAATATTTGATACAAGAAAGTTTACCAAAAGTTGCTGATAGTTCAAAGGTTGAAGAATCCAAATGTCTTACATATGTAAAATTACACAAGGAGATTGAATGGTTTGAGCAGTGTTCTAAAACATCAACTGAAGAAATTGTTGTGCTAAAGAAAGTGTTGGAAGAGTTTCAAAAGAAATATTATGAATTAGTTCATGTTCATGAAGATGTTTTGAAAGAAAAAGTTCAATTGGCTGAAGAGTGTGAGAAAGCCAAAGCTGAAGCTTTAGATGCAACTCAAGATTTTGAGAATTTATTTGAGAAAAGTTATCCAGTTCAGCAAAAGTATGAAGAAGCTACTGCTCTTCTTGCTAAAACTGCTGTTACTGTTGAGAAATTACAAAACAAGATTTCTATGCTTCAAGATGAGAATACTCTTTATCGTGACAAGAATGAGGTATTGACTAAGGATGTTGAGATCTATAAGCAAAAGAGAGAAAATGTTCTTGAAGAATTATTTGCTGAATGTGAGATCCGAAAGTTATAAATATGAATATGATGATCTTAATGCCAAATTCATCAAGCCACAGAAAGAAGTGTTTGAAGCTCAACAAAAGATTAATGCGTTGAAATTGGAAATTTTGGAGTTGAAAAGGCAAGTGAAGAACTGCAATTTGTCACCAACATTGCTAAACTTCTTATACAAGCAGGATCAAAGTACGGACAATTCTAAGAAGGAGGATGTTCACTTGGTTCCTCAACCAGTGGATTTAATTGAAGTTACTTCTGCTCCGCTTGATTCTAAAGCTGAAGTGCATGATTATTCTAAGTTTGCCACTCCACCCAAGAAGAACAAGTCTAAGTCTAAGAAAAAAGAGAAGGCTTTGGGTGAAGCTCCAAAATTTGTATCAAAGTCTGTTTTGTTAGAAAATGAAAATGTGTTTGATTAAGGTTGCTTCAAGTTCTTCATCTGCAACCGAAGAAGAAAAAGTTTTGATTGAAAAGAACAAGCTGAAGGATATCAAAGCCAAATTCACTAGTGATGCTAAGATGCGAGAAGCTTCGGGTTCTTCCTCGAATGCTTCAAAGGTTTCAGGTTACAAACATAAAGGTTTGGGCTATGAGGTGAAGGACGAACCGGTTCAAGCTAAGAAACCAGTGAACGTTGCAAAGGTTCCTAACGCAAAAGTTGCAAAGAAATCATTAGCTCAGAAGGAATTTTCTTATCATTCTGGAAGGTCATCATCTTCAAGGAGTCCATCTCCTAGGTATGATTCTTCTGATGGTTTCTTTGTACTTTGATCTGATCATTCATCTGGTTTTTCAAAGTCAAAACAATTTTCTAGTGTTTTTAGAGAAAGACTTTGTTATGTATGTCGTCAACCGGGACATCTTGTTGTTGATTGTCTGACGACTGCATATATTCACAAAATTGCCAAGTATGTGGATAATAAAGGTCAAATTTTTGATGAACCATGGTCTCCCAAGATTAAATCAACTCGTAAATCGTCTTGGTCTAGATCAAGTACATCGGTTGAATCTGATTCAGGTTCTGATAAAAAATTTAAACTTTTACAAATTTGGAAACCGAAAGTTGTTTCCACGGCCATCAAAGACTATGTGGAAGACACCGGGTGACCTGACGCTGTTGAATCGGGTCGATCCCAAAGCGACTAATGATTTATTTGGTGTCAAGCAGGTGTTTCAGGAAGACCTATTGATAATTGAAAAATAACTGATTGTGAAATATCTGTTGTAATTAAATTGAATTTCAAAATTAAATTCTATTTTTCAAAGACTAAACTGCAAGTATTCGTGTTTGTTGATCATTTTCTTGGTTTTGTTTTGCAAAAATCCAAAAATAGAGTGTTGTTTTTCAAATCGTAAAAATGAAAATCTATAAATAGAGTTGTCATTTTTAGGGGGAGAAATTTGGAAAAGAAAAAAAAACATTGAAAAATGAGAAATTGTATCCGACATGATTGGGAAATGATGGTACATTGGCTGACATTGTTTGGCTCATGGATAGAGTAGATGAAAAGGCCATAAGACCATTTGATCGACGTGTAAGGTAGACTTGGCAAATCAGAACGTATTCAAATGTGATATAGACTAAATCTAATGCTTGATCTAGTGGACAACATCTTGATGCGTAACTCAAGATATATCAAGAAAAAGATATGTGAAAAATAAAATGAGAAGTCACTGTGTATACATGTGTTCTTTTAGCAAAGATTTAAACTTGTTTGATTTTCTTTATTTTGTCAAATGATCGGAGTTTCTCTGCGTGTCCACAAGACCGACCTGATTGTTGTTCATTTGATGTTCTGCGTTATTTTCTTTGGTATTTCGTATAACTCATCGGACTTTCTCTGCGTGTACGGGAGTACCGACCTGATTGTTGTTGAGTTATACAATTTCAAATTGTTTTATTTTATTGTTTTGTTAAATCCGAGGCCTTATCTGCGTATAGAAAGATCGACCTTAAGGTAGACGATTAAACGTTCGTATTTCTTTTTGCATGGAACACAGTTGACCATATCATGGTTACAATCATTATGTGATTAAAATCACAAATGAAATCACAAAATGTGATAAGCAAAAGCATATCTGAGTATGTCTGATAGTGTGGGGTACACTGGTCAATGCAAATTTAATCAATACCTTAACATATCCAGATGTTATGAGTATGATTGTGCCAGAGTTTAAAGTTGGACAAATTATATCTGCAATCAACATGGCTTATGTGCTTCAATAATCGAAATTGAAGTGTAGTTCAGCATATTATGACCAATATGATCCCAAGTTGTGATCTTTCTCGCAAAAGACAAAAATAGTGTCTAATTCTGTAATGCATTTACTTTTCTTATCAGAAAGTACCAAAAAGATTTAAGGTGTGTTTTGATATAAAGTTTCTAAAAGCCAAAAAGATTTTGTTTCTGATTTGTTTTCGAGTGATCAACATGGAATACGAATTCATTTTCAAAATCAAAATATCTTGGAGTCTCGAAGAGACGTTTTGCACCAAGATTATTTATGTTGGCAGGTTTCTAAGTGGAAGAGACCATCACAACTTTAAGTCTTCTGAAGATTGTTGATAAAGAGATTACACACGATGCAATATTAAGTATTCAAGATTCAACTCATCTTCAAGATCGAGGAAGAGTTTGATTGAAGATACAAGATACAAGTTTCAATTGAGGAGATGATACTACACATGCCGAGGGGGGGTTTGTTAATACATGGTCCTGATCATCATGTGAAGTATCGAATACAAGACGAAGACATGCGAGTTTAGATCTGGCCAAACCTTGGCCAAACCTGGAGTTCGGACAGGGCTGAACAGGTCCGAACCTGAGATTCGGACCAGCGAGATCTAGCTAGTATAAATATGTGTCTTGTGTTGTATTCAGTAATGATCTAAGCTTCCGAGTTATATCTTCTCTATGTACTCTGTGGTCATCTCAGTGGTTAATACAAGTCATTTGTATTTACTCCTCGTGTATTACTCATTATACATTGATTTCATTACGACTAAGTAGAAGATCCACACGCTCAAGCAATTTCATTTTTTAACGTGTAACAAGTTGCAGGAAGTACTATGTTATTCTTGTTCTGTTTAGGCTACAACTCTGGTCTTCATTGCAAAAAGTTCAGATCCTTTCTAGAAATCAGTCCATCCTTTGTCTTTCCGTGAAGGTTGAGCAGAGTTCAACAAGACTCTCAGCCACATTCTTTTCAATATGCATGAAATCAATGCAATGTTGTACACTATTATGCCTCCAATATCTTAGTCTTCGAAACCATATATTGAATTTCTTCCAATATTGTGGCTTCTCTTTGTTCTTTCTTTTTCTCTTATCAATCTTCCCCCATCTTCCGGTTGAGGTCTCTGGGATTTCTGAATCAGTACACCTTAGTCCCTTTCCCCATTTATTCCTGATATGTCGAACTTCGTTGTACATATGTTCCCCAGTCATAGGATCCGCAGCAGCTTCCAACTCTTGTTTACCATCAAAGGCCCATGTTTGCTTTCGAAAGGCATGCGTAGGTGGTAGATATCTATTGTGACCAACATAACACTGCTTGGTTGAGAAAGGAAGCCTACTGCATTTAGTTTGTTTCCAACATACCACACAACCATTGAATCCACTGTACGGGCAACCACAAAGTGTACCAAGTGCAGGGTAATCATTAATCGTCCATAAAACAAATGCAAGCATAGTAAACCGTTATTGCGTATGTGCATCATATGTTTCCACACCTGCCTCAAATAACAGCTCTAAGTCATCAATCAATGGTTCCAAAAAACACATCAATATCGCTTCCAGGCGCTCCCGATATTAATAACGAAAGCATGATGAACTTTGTTTTCTTAGACAAGCATGGTGGAAGGTTGTAAATGACAGATAGAACCGACCACACACTGTGATTTTTGTTGCCTCTATTCACGTCGACCCCATCAGTTGAAATGCCAAGATGAAGAATTCTAGGATCATTAGCGATTTTGGGATATCTGTCATCTATGGCTTTCCATGCCTATGAATCGGATGGGTGGTGTAACACACCGGGTATTTTGGAACTGGTGGCATGCCATCTTAGATCCTCCGCTGTGATTTTCACTTGAAACAGTCTTTTCAATCTTGGAATGATGGGAAATACCACATTAACTTTGCAGGAGTATTGTTGTATAGTTTCTTAGTCCTGTCATCCGCCTTCCACCTGGACTCACCACAAGTTGGACATACAGTTAGGACCTTGTTCTCCTTCCTGTAAAGAATATAATCATTGATACACACATGTATCTTGGTGTACCCCGACCCCATTGACTTCATAATCTTTTTGGCTTCATATGTATTTTTCACAATTTCATTACCTTCAGGTAGCATCTCTTTCAGCAAAACTAAAAGTTCATTAAATAACTTATCTGATCCTCCATGCTTAGTCTTCAAGTTCAGTAGATGAACCAAGGCATATAACTTTGTGAAGGTACGACATCCTTCATACATGGGATTCTCGGCATCCATGAGTAGTTCTTGAAACTTATCGGTCCTTAGTGAAATTTTCTTCAGTAGATATGACAATTTCTATTGTTTCTGATGCATCAAATGGAATTTCGGAATCGAAAAATGACTCTGTGTGAAGCTCCTCTCTCGCAGGCTCGTGTTTCTCTCCATGTTTAGTCCACCTTGTATAAGTCCGATCGAAACCCTTAGAGTATAATTTACTGTTAAATTTATTGTACTTTTATTTGTATTTTCATCCGGAATGAAGGTTCTGTCCATGTTTAAAACAATTGAGACCCATTTACTATATCTGAATGAATGTTCTTCCGGAAATAAGTAGTTTTGGTAAGATGTTCCGGATTGTTAACATTCATCCGAAATGAATGTTCTTTCGGAAATAAAATAGTTAAGACTCATTTACTATGTCTAACCAACATTAAATCTCTATGCATTAGATGCCTTTGACCTCTCCCACTTAAATTACACCATTTCTCTATAAATTCAAGCTCCTCTCCCAGCAACATCACACCAAATTCAGCGTTCTTCTCCCAACTACATCAATCACACCAAGATGGAGGCTGTTACTGCAAGCATTGATGAACAAGTCAACGAAGTTACCCATCAATTACGAGAAGATCTCCAGAAACTGGATTTTCCCACAACCAACCTAGGCACTAACTTAGGAAGCAAACCTGGTAAATAAAAAAGTTGATATACACAAAGACAGTCTTGAGACACTTAACAAGCTTAAGGCTGATGTTCTCAAAGAGGCGACTACTATCGCCCGTAGGGCCGCTGAATACAACGAGAACTCCTTGAAGATGAGGTTGTGAGGGTTGAAAACGCTAGAGCAGATGGATTGTGATCAGTTCGACATCATTGTGTTAGCTAAACGATGAACAAAGTGTGTAAATAAAGACTCAATCTCTCATTCAATAACTGGTATGAATTACAAGAGACTCAGAGTACTTTCACCTTACAAAACACACACACTCACAAAAATTCGTTACAGAAAACAAACCTTTTAACCTATTTATAACTATTCTGCCGTCCGAACTCCTCAGCTGGTCCGAACCCTAGGTTCGGCCTAGGTTCGGCATGGGTTCGGCCAGAGTTCGGCCAGCAGGACTTAGTTGATATCTTGATGTCTTCAAAAGCTTTGTCTGATCCAGCATGTTGCCACACGATGTATCAACAAACTCCCCCCTTGGAAAATGCTGGACCGTTCTTCATCATTCTTGATCAGTAGCCTCCATCCCAGTCCATGTCAACTCATGATTGTGCCCAGCATAGATATTGAATGCAAAACAAATCCTTATCACCCTTTGAAACTGCAATGCCTGCTCCATATAATCAGAATGAAACATGATCTGATTATGATACAACACATCAATATCAGCCTTGGACAGATTTATCAGCCACATCGGATCATAGACTTTCACAACCCTGTTCTCATCTTTCAACACAATAACAACTTCACCAGTCTTCTCATTGTAATACCACCACCTCAAATCTTTGATAAAATCTAACTCCATCTTCATCAATGGAATCTTTTTCATCACATCAGGCTTCTTCTTGAAAATCAATATTATCAGCTTTTTCTCAGTCTTCTTATGAATCTTTGTTGGATGTCGACGCCTTTTTGGTTTTTGAGGATTCAAAAATTGAAATCCTTCTCTGCATTCTTTCTCAATAAGCTTTTTGAAGTGAAAACCCTTCCAGTCAGTGCCATAGTTGCACAAAGGCTTTCGTGTCAGCTCTCGAACATCCCAAACCGGTAAGCTACTGAAATCTCCTGCACATTTGAAGTACTGGATACCATGTTGACGTTTAATCCCATAGCACTTCAAACTTTCAGCATACATCCAGCTGATAATATCACCCGAAGCTTGACCCTTCAATTTAACATGTGATCTTTGTTTGATTGACTTTGGAGGAGGAACATAATTGGCATGAAATATCTTCATGTATTCATCAAATGCCCAACGTTGTTTTTGTTCCTTAGTCTCCTTAGCAATCGGGTCTGCAGGTTTTTCTGCTTTTTAATTTTTCAATCATTCTTCAGCTTCAGCACCTTTTTCTTTAGGAAACACTTCAAAATCATCACCAGACTGATTGTTGTTAAAGTTTGAGTATAAGTCTGGATATTCTTCTTCAGTGATATCTTCTACCTCAACTTCTTCATCAAAAATATCTTCAACATCTTCATCAGACTCTGGATCAGATGACGCATATTTCTTAGGTGCAGCTTCAGAAGCTCTCTTCATTTCCTTGTCATTCAATTCAAAGACTACTTGAAGTTGTTCAGCTATTAGATCACCAACAAACTCTCCTTCTTCTAGTGTTTGTAGCATTTCTTTGAATTCACCCAAACTAACCGCAGCTTGATTTGACGGGATCGAAGTGATTGGCATTGCTTCTCTTGAGTCTTTCTCCCCCTGGAATGTAGATGTCCTAGCACCCGAACCAGTGGTTCCAGTTGGGCCAGATCCTCCACCTACATTCCCTTGAGGATCATCATTATCAGGATCGTCATTCAAATACTTCATATAGTCTTCCTAACAACCAGAACTATCACCAATCTCCCCCTGAGCTTTAAATTTCTGCATTAAGAACTTTAATTGCTCACCCATCTCAAGAAGCATGGCACTCTGGGTCTGACTAGCTTTATTCAAACGCATAATCTCTCGATCTTTAGCTAAATCCCGACTCTGCAATGTAGTAATCAATTGACCTTGAGATTTATTCTGTGCCACTACGTCAAAATTCACATTTGGCCATAGAAAAAAACCGTGACCAAAGGTGTTTGGTCATGTTTTTTTTCCATTCCAATCGACACCAAAGGTCCCGTCACCTTATGTACCCTACGGCCACGTTACAATATCAGTGGCTGAAGCCACCTAGAATCGTGGCTAAAGGGTACCAATATTTGTTATTGTAATCAAATAATTCTTTCAGGAAAGCATGGCCAAAGGGTCCCAACGGCCACATGTGTTTGTTTAACGTGACCTTTGGTATTATATGGTCATGTATATTTGTGTTTTAGACAAATATGTTATAAAAAAACGCGGCCAAATGGGTTGTTGAAATTATAATTTGTGTCCCAATACGCGTGGCCAAAGGGTGGTAACCGCCACGTTAAAATATGAATAGCGTGGCCTTTGGTATTATATGGTCATGTATATTTGTGTTTTAGCCACATATCATGTGAAAAACGTGGCCAAATGGGTTGCTGAAATCATACATTTTGTCCCAATACACGTGGCTAAAGAGTGACAACGGCCACATTAAAATATAAAAAGCGTGGCCTTTGGTATTATATGGTCACGTATATTTGTGTTTTAGCCACATATATTTGGAAAAAAAAGTGGCCAAAGGGTAGTTGAAATCAGATATTTTGTCCCAATACGCGTGGCCCAATGGTGGTAACGTCCACGTTAAAATATAAAAAGTGTGGCCTTTGGTATTATATGGTCACGTATATTTGTGTTTTAGCCATATATATTTGAAAAAAAAAGTGGCCAAAGGGTAGTTGAAATCATACATTTTGTCCCAATACGCGTGGCCAAAGGGTGGCAACGGCCACGTTAAAATAAAAGAAGTTGTGGCCTTTGGTATTATATGGTCACATATATTTGTGTTTTAGCCACATATATTTGGAAAAAAAAAAGTGCCCAAAAGGTAGTTGAAATCAGATATTTTGTCCCAATACGCGTGGCCAAAGGGTGGCAACGACCACGTTAAAATATAAAAAGTGTGGCCTTTAGTATTATATGGTCATGTATATTTGTGTTTTAGCCACATATATTTGGAAAAACAAAGTGGCCAAAGGGTAGTTGAAATCAGATATTTTGTCCCAATACGCGTGGCCAAAGGGTGGCAATGGCTACGATAGTATATAAAAAGTGTGGCCTTTGGTATTATATGGTCACGTATATTTGTGTTTTAGCCACATATATTTGGGAAGAAGAAAAAGTGATCAAAAGGTTGTTGAAATCAGATGGGTCCTTGCTATACGCGTGGCCAATTTAAAAGTTATTACAAATTATTAATTACAAATCAAATAAAATTCAATTACAAGTCAAATACAAATGAAATACAAATAGAAAATTAAAGAAAATTACACTGCATACAAGCATTATTCTCAATTTAATTTTCAATCCAAGAGCCAATAACACTACCACGTGGTCTTCATCTTCAACTGTCCAGATTTGAGTCTAATTAGGACCATTTTTCTTGTGTTCCTTCCTATACCAAAACATATAATTGATAATTAGGTTATGGAAATTGATCATAATATATATAGCATTTTTGAAATACTTACCACCATGATAGATATGGACTGAGGAGTGCCATTTTATTGCAGGCAGTATGGGTTATCAGGTCCTATAATTCAATTGATTTCCAGATGAACATTAGATATCCAGATGAACTTTAAAACATCCGGATGAACATCACATTAAGTTCCGGATCAACTTCAAAGTCAGTTGAACTTTATTTGGTACACATCTCACCATTTGTTCCAACAATCCCTAGCTAGCCCAAGTGTTTGAGGTACCAAATAACATTTAAAATGGGACGACATGACATTACCAAACAGATTACTGTGAAACTATAGAACGGAATGAAACTTGACTGGCAAATATTTACCTTTTTCTTTTCAACCGCTTCAGACGAGGTTGATTGACCACCGATTTCACGCCCTAGAGTTCAATTAATTACTTTATGTAAATGAGCAATCAAACCGATAATGAGTTTGACAAATACTAACCGTTGTGTGTATGTCAGCATGATTAGTGCTGTGGCTAGATCCAACAAAAATCTCCTTAGAATTTACCTAGAACAATGTTTTTGAATTGGTAAAAAGTGAGAGCAGAATAATGACGCGGACCTATCATGAAAGTATTTATTCTATTATTATTAATCTAACATAAGTTGTTCCAGTTTTATTCATACAAATTATGTATATACTCTATTTTTTTTCATATTAACATACATTTTCAAGGAATCATAGCAGAGCTCCATTTAACTCATAACTTTGTTCTTACATGAAGTATATATTCTTATGTACCAGGAACTTGCATCTATTTATGTTCTTCAGGAACAAGAGTTCATCCGGATTGTGTTCTTCAGGAACAAGAGTGTATGTTAATATAAGGTACTTGAGAATAGTATGATTAACGTGTGATGTAAAGAATCTACCTCTGTAGATGCCGGAGCATTAAGTTGTTGTGGTAACGGTGTTCCAAGTGCAAATAGATGAGCTATAAGTAGATCAAGTTTTTTATCCGATTCTTCAATCTTCAGAAAAGGGCCTTAACTTGTTCATTTTTTTCATCCCTAAGAAGTCTCTCCTCTTTAAGTTCGAACTCAAGGTTTTCCAATTGACCATCAGTGTTGTTGGATCGATCCTTGAATTTTGTATAAATTAACAGAATGTAGTTAGATGCTTTTTAACAAAGTACATAAATAGGAAAGCATGTAGACCCTATTGATTCATTATCTCTTAGTTAGTTCTTAATTATTAATATATCACATAAGACCCTATTGATTAATTATTTGATATGTTATACACAAATTAAAGACATCTAAAGGGAAGAGTGGAACACATCACGTCTTCAGTGAATATAAACTAATTACCATATCTAGCAAAGTAGCAGCAGATGCATGAAATCAACATTCTTTTATTCTTCTATAGGGGATTTAAACTACAATTTCTTTATTTTGTACCCCTCTAACATGAACCTACAAAAAATGTTGGAAACATTCCTATATATGTCCTCTAGGATCATTTCCTAGCTAGTAATGACCAGAGTAACATAAATTAGTTCTTAGTTATTAATATATCACATAAAGACCCTATTGATTAATTATTTGATATGTTATACACAAATTAAAGACATCTAAAGGGAAGAGCGGAACACATCATGTCTTCAGTGGATATAAACAAACAGTTCACCATTTCTAGCAATGTGCATAAAGAAGAAAGGAGGTTCACCAGTTCACTAATTTAGCATGCTCCCACAGTCATTTAAGAAGCTAAATAACTAATTTAGCATAAAATGAACGGGTTGAAATGAATGGAGAGGATTTCTACAATATATACCCCTTCCTAATTAATTCTGTATGAAACGAAATTTTATCGACCTGTAACTGTAATTGTACACAAGTACAGGGATCCCAAGTTAAACGTGTATCAATAATAAACAAAACAAACAATTTTATGAAAACAGATTGTAGTTAATAAAACCGAATAACTTGACAATTACCGTTTTCTGGACTGATTGGTCTCCCAAATCACATGGAACTTCTGAAGAATCGCTAGCGCTATCTGTTGAAGCTATTCGTTGCTGAAGCTCCATGGAAGATGTGAATGATATGGATGAGAAAGAAGACCTGGTTATTCGCTGGAGGCGTTTAACTGGAAATTTTCTGATAAAGTGAGAGGGAAAAGTATATGATGAATCGATAATAAGTAAATTTAGTTCGAAATTTTGGGTGTAATTTGAACTAATGGTGGGAAATTCAAATTTTTTGGTGAAAATTTTTAATTAAAAGGGGGGGGGGGGGGAATTGTTCAAACTGATAATAAAATCCAAAATTAATATAAACAATATGTATATTAAACATAATTAAACCTAAAATTAAACATAAACATAATTAATTAATTAAATGTCTCCACGTGGCTCTTCCGGCGGGTTCTTCTTCAAGATGAACTTCATCATCCAGTTCGTAAAATTCTTCAAGTCACGCTTCTTTTGGGTTTGTAGGTTCTTCTTCAAGATGAGCTTCATCCTCTTGAGGTGTTGAAATAATGAGATTGTGAAATTGTACGAGTACATCAATTACGGTTGACATAACTGTGATCCTTTCAGTAGATCTGGACGACGATCGGAGTTAAAAGCCCTAACAAAATTATGTTTTAATATTAATTTTATTATTTTCTTTTAGATATAATAAACAAGATTTTAATAACACGTGCTTTGTGGCCGTGATAACGCAACTACAAAAACGGTGACATTACTAAAACACAACTCAAAAATAAAAATGATAAATTACTATGCAATTCATAAAAAAAATACGAAAAGACCGCCATGTTGCGAATTTCTCATGTATAATAATTTTGTTTCCAAAAATATTAAACGACGTCCAATTAGGATGGCGAGGAGCAATTAGGACCAACCAGAATCAATGAGGACTAAATACTGACAATTAGCGTCTTATAGGATACTTTAGTGATGACCGGTTATGGTCAATTAATATGGTCAATGAATACGAATTAGGACCAATTCAATGAGAAGGCCGATTATGCTCATAGGACCGATAAGGACGGAGCATGAAGGAAGTGACTAAGGAGGATCGATGATCAAGTATGACCAATTAGAACTAATTGGGCCAATTAGTTTGAATGAGGACCAATGATACCAATAAGGGTAAATCAGGGTTAGTGATGGTCGATTAAGACCAATTAGGTAAATATTAGGGTTAATGAGGACCCATTAGGACCAATGATGGTCGAATATGCTCGATTAGGACCAATAAGGATGAATTATGACTTATTAGGGCCAGTTAGGACCGATGAGGGCCAATTAGATAGAATAAATACCAAAATGGCTCAATTCGGGTTAATGAGGAGTAATTTGCACAATTTGGACCAATAAGGACCAATTAGTGTCAGTTAGCCTCAATAAGGACCAACTAGACTCATTGAAGACCATTTAATTTGAAGTACAAAAAATTTGAGTCAATTAGGCCTAATTGACGCCAATTGATTATAATTGGTCCTAAATGAGCCTAATTGGTCGTAATTGACCGTAAGTGATCTTCACTGAACCTAACCGAGCCTAATAGACTATAATTGACCTTCATTGGCCCTAATTCATCCTAACTGAGTGTTCACTAGCCCTCATTGGTACTCATTTGTCATAAATGACCATGATTGACATTAATTCAGTCTACTGGTCCTCATTGAGCGTAATTGGCCCTCAATCGGCCTAATAAACCCTAATTGGTCATATTTGGTCTTCATAAGGCATCATTGAGCAAAATCGACCCTCGTTAGTTATAATTGGTCTTCATCATTGACCCTAATTGATCCTCATTGACCCAATTGACCCCAATTTACCCTAATTGGGCCTCGTGGCTTCGTTGGTCCTAATTGGTCCTACTTTATCTTCATTTGTCCTCATCGGTCCTAATCGACCCTAATTGATGTGGATTCAATTAAAATAAATTAATATTATTATTCTAAACCAAATTAAATTATCAAAAATTTCCCCCATCCTAATTTCAACTTAATGGGCAAACTTCAATAACTTCCCCTGTTTTAATTCTTAGGGTTCATTGTGATCCAGAAGAACTGCTGTTAGTATAAAAATGCATTTTCAAAAAACAGTTACCCTCTATTTTCTCTCCAGGTTTCTAATTGGCGATTTAAACCTAAAACCTTACTCTCTAATTTCTCACAAATGGCACCCAAATTGAATCGATCGAAAGGCTGCATCAAAGCCTACTCAACTGTTCTTCGCCGAACACAATGTTGTAGCGTACTTCGAGAAGTCTGATAAGTCAAAGCTATTTGATGAAATGAACGATTTCCTTAAGAAATCCAACACTCAATTTGCTTTAATTGTGAATCCTATAATATGCAAGCAAAGGATTGCTGAAATTTAGGACTCTCCCAAAAAATCTGCTGATAGCAACGGGGTTGGTAAAATTGACTCTAGAGTCAATGGGAATGAGATTAGTTTGACTGAAGAAATGATCCGGAAGCATCTGAAATTCAATGATGTAGGAGGTGATCCTGATTACAAGTCCGAATTGTACTTGAAGACGTACGAAGCAATTGGGTATGGGGGTGACTTAACTTATGGGACCATAAAAAAGGGATAACTACCCTATGTTTATCGATATCTTGCTCATACCATTCCGCCACTGCCTATCTCACAAGAAAACTGCGTGGGATGAACTTGCTGCACCTCAATCATCCGCTTTTCATGGATTGGTAAACGGGCTCAACTTTAGCTTTTCAAAAATGATATTTGATGGAATGCTGGAAAATCTAAACCCTAAAAGGATCTTTTACATGTACCCCAAATTCATCCAACACATTCTCAATTGTGAATTTCCAAATCTGCAAATCTCTGATCAACATCTTGAACTAAAATCTTTTACAAGTAAAACATTTTCTAACATGCGAGTGAACAAAACTATTTTTCTTGGTAAAGACACATCACACCCTATGCCTAAGACCAGGACTGCTCCTGGTGACAACATTGTTACACCAACAAGTGTTGAGCCCACACCAGACTGACCAACCTCTTCCACTGATATACAAATTCACACCAAAAGGAAGAAAATGTCCACATCAAAAACCACACCCAAAAATACCACACGCACTCGACAATCACCCAAAAGGAACATGACTAGGTCTCCTTTACCTAGAACCTCTACAGGACTACCTCAGAATGAGGGTGATATATCACGTAGGCCACATGAAGTAGATTCCCTAACCCTTATTGCAGGGAATATACTGCTGGACTTGGTTCAATCACCCAACCCACATTCTGCTGATAAGGTGACTTGCAGTAGTGATGAAGCAAGTCAGGTGGAAAGGGCTGACACTACTCATGAAGTCCCACTGGACCCTGAGGACAGTGCCAACATCATTAAGACCCAATCCACGGCAAATGTTTCTGTCAGTGAACCTATTCAGGAACCATTGATTGACAACAGGAATCCCAGGTGCCAAGAAACCATGGGTGCTGAGCATGAACAAGGTCGGCTTGTTTGCTCTTCTTTGCTCAAAGATACTGGCAACACACCAGTTGAGAGCAGCATGACACATACTGAATTGACGATTCGATGTACAAAACTTGAAAATGAATTGGCAGCTCTCTGTGCAATTGTGAGAGCTCAAGGAGAAGAAATTGAACGGTTAAAGGCAGGACAATCTGTGAAAGCCACTGATAGGTAAGGTTGTCAACCATACGTTGAAATGAAATTCACATGTCAAACTAGATTTAATTCAAAACAGGATCTTGCATAGGGTGTCTTTCTCAGATGTTGATGAAGTTTAACAAGTTGATCCGGTTGAACAACTTCATCTGGAGGAAAAAGGCCATGTTGATCCGGTTGAACAAGTTGATCCGGTTGAACAACTTCATCCGGAGGAAGAAGGCCATGTTGATCCGGTTGAACAACTTCATCAGGTTGAAGTAGTTGATCCTGTTGAACAACTTCATCGGGTTGAACTAATTTATCCGGTTGAACTAGTTGATCCAGTTGAACAACTTAATCAGGTGCAAGTGACTGTTGATAATCAGATTATCACAAGTGTGATGAGTGATCTGCAAACCACAAATGTGGAGATAGCTACTGAAGCTCTATCTTTTATGAGAAAAATGATGACTAGGAATACTCATAACTACACTTGGTTAAGGAGTGCTCCATCTCTGCCCATCATTCCTGTTTTAAAGCCTAGTGCTCAATCTCTTCCCATCATTCCTCTTTTAAAGCCTAGTGCTCCATCTCTGCCCATCATTCCTGTTTTAAAGCCTTGTGCTCCCCCTGATACTCCTGAAACAGAAAAGGTTGTTGAAGCTGATGTTGAAGAAGATGGAGTAAAAGACAAGGTGTTTGCAGCTGTTAAAGAGACAAAGCATGTGGAGCCAAAGACTGAACCTACTAATGAGAATGACTTTTCTGCAGAAGCAATCAGATTCAGGAAAGGAAAAATGGTGATGCCCCAGTACCAATCAAATTCTAACAAGGCGTTTGCAGCTGTTAGGAAGACAAAGCCTCCAACATTCATTTATGATCAACATGTATCTCTCCCAGAAGATGAGGTAAACATGATAAAACAGGCACTTGCAGATGCTGAGAAAGCTGAACAAATAAAAAGGGATGGAGACATGGCCTTGGCATTCAAACTACAAGGAGATATGCTACGTTATTCAAATGATAAAGTAATAATGGGTTTGATAAATGAAGTCAAGAGAATGTCTATTGATGAGAAAATGGCAACGATGGACTCTGCCAAGGAGACATGAAAAAGAAGAATGGCCACAGAATCTGACAAGGAGATCAAAGCTGAACAAGAAAAGATCAGACTGTTAGATAACCTTCAAAATGCCAAACTCCTTATGAAGTTCACAAATATTATCATAGCTAGGGGATGGGCAACTCTTGAACAAGAAAATTTAATGACTGCTAATGAGGTATGCGATATGATGTCCAGGGTTGTTCAAGAAGATGGTGAATTAAAACTGGAGGAAAAGATAGATGCTAATGAAAGGCAAGAGAAGATAAAAAGGGAAGAAGAGATACAGAAAATCTTCAAAAACCCTATGACAGAGGAAGAAGAACTCAAGCTTCTCTAATGCTATTTCATTAAGATGAGGGGAGAGGACCCAAAAAAGATAAATCCTTCTGGTATTAATAGCTTAAGAATCAAATATTCAAATACCACCAGGTGACATGTGAACCAATACCACCAGGTGCATTTTCTGATCTGAACAGAACTCTAGCCTCACAACAACCTAGAAGAAACCCTCCTAGAACTAGTAGACCTGTAAAGCCTCCTAAACATGTAACATTAAAGCCTCTTCCACCAAAGTTTAGAACATACAACTTCACACCCTTATACTATAACCTAGAAGTGGTCATACTCTTCCATCTCCATATCCTCACCTAAATAAACCCCCAAAATCCTAATCTCCACCCAAGGCACCAGAAACCCCCCCCCCCCACCAAGAGAATGAAGTCAGTGGCTAAGAAGGGAAAAGGAAAAGTGATCAATGAGGAGGATGAATACAGAGATGTCCATGCTGAAAGGAGAAGAATCATCTCTTGGAGGTATGATGATCAAGCAAAGTATACCTGTTCACAACCAGTTCAGATGAGGTAACAAAGTTTACAGCTGAAGAAGCTATGTACAACCTCACTGACCATGAGTTGGGTGATGTTAGACAGTTACGTGGTGATATGATGGATACGTGTTAATAAGAGGACTCCTTAATGCTGAGGATAAAGATGTATTTGGATGACTTATACGGGGAAGTAGATGAAGCCACACAATGCAGCATTGACAATCCTGTTTCGACGCTTTAAGTTGATAAGGATGGAAAGTTGGTAGTCTATAGAGCTGATGGGTCATTCACAACGCATAGTACAGTTCCAGATCCAGAATGGAGCCAGGCTGACAAAGACCGAATCCATTTAATAATGATAACTAACAGGCTTCATGTGGTTTAGAGAAAACAGGTGACCAACTGGGAGTATAAGAAAGAAACAAGCATATATCACAGTTTCACCAGTGAACATGGCAAGACAATTAGAAGCTTAGAAGATGCTCTAAATGGGCTTTTTGAAGCTGAGATACGAGATATTGTTAGTGTTAGAGCATATACCTACGCTATGATGTGTCTCGTGTATTGTATCTAGATTAGAGCGAGTCTGTGAGTTGTAGTGGCAACATTCTAGGTGACGTACCAAATGGTATGCCGGACCATATGGTACGTACGTACCAGATAGTGAACCATTTGGTACGCAGGCTGTTTGTCACTAAGTATAAATAGGTTGTGTTAGAATGATAGCTTAACACTCTGAGTCATTCTACACTTTCTGTGTGTGGTTTTACAAGAGAGAACTTCTTTGTATCTTCAAGTGATTCAATAAGAATTCTCTTATTTACATCTCGTGTCCATTACATTGATCAAAGCATGCAGTAGTAAGATCATATCTCGGTTTTACAAGTGGTATCAGAGCATTTGGTTGCTGTACTACTGTGTTTTTGATCAATTTTCGGATTTTTAGAGTGAGAAAGTTTGGGTTTATTAGATTTTTCATCAAATTCTTCCAATTCCGAGTGTTTCTGGAGCTAAAAATGATTTCTGAGTGTTTCTAGTGAGTTTTCGTACCTTACTGAATCAAATTCCAGTTCAAAAAGTCAAAATTCGCGAAAATCAATTGAAATCAGCTTCGTACATCGTTAGTACGCTCGAAGAAAATCTGGTACGCCCCTGGTACACAACTGGTACGTACGACAATCTTCATCGAGATTCTGGTTCGTTGAAACTGGTTCGCAAGGCAATCTTCAAGTTGGTCCGTGGCAGTTTCGACGTACCATTTGGTTCGTTTAGTATTTTTGGTACGTTGAAAGGTGGTTCGCCAGTGGTTCGTTGTTGTAATTTTGGTCCGTGTTTGGTACGTGAAAAATCTGGTCCGCAGGAGATATGTGGTACGTGTCTAGTCCATTGAAGATAACTGGTCCGTTGGATATAAATTTGGTCCGTTGAATTTGGTTGGTTCGTTGGCAGAAAAGTGCTACTTACTAAAACTGACGTAACTTGAGAACCGTTAAGACTTACGGAACCCAATACCAGCCAAAACGACCGTCTCGACGAGATCTAGACGTCTATTGCCTAACGGCTAGTACCCTCCATTTTGACACCAAAAATCCGCTTGGAAGACTTTCGTTTCTGAGTTCGAAGTTTTTGAAGTATCATTTAAGGTGGAAAAATGTCTGATTTTCAAGCGTTTGCGGCTATGCAAAGCATGGTACAAGCTATGCTCAATTTTGATAATGAAATAGGAACAAGTCAGAAAGTTCCTAAGCTGTTAAAGTTGGAAGATTATCAAAATTGGAAGCAACGTTTTTCTGCATACATCAGCACAAATGATATTGATTTATGGATTCCGATTCGAAAGTTGTATGTACGTCCAACTGCAGATGGAGAGTATAAGGAAATTCAAGATTTTGATAAGGATGAAAGAAAAAGTTATGAGATTGAACAAAAAGTTTATGGTTATCTTACCATGGCTTTACCTACCGAGCTGTTGCATCAATTCAGTACTTGTAAGAAAGCTAAACAGTTATGGGATGCTTTATGTGCTCGATGTGAAGGCAATGACCAATATAAGAAGAGTAGACCAAAAGTGTTAAACAAGGAATTTGAAACAATATGAAAAAGAAAAGATTTCTGCTCTTGTTTCAAGTTTTTTCACATCTGATTAGTGAGATGAAAGTGGTTAAAATTTGAAAAGACCGAGGAGGAATTGAAAGAGAAATTGATGGAAGCATTACCGGAAAAGTGGGAAAATTATGTGTTATTGCTTACTCATGATAAAGAATATTCTGCATTATCATTTCATGATTTAACCGGAAAGCTTCATGCTAGAGAGATGGAAATGATGACCTCAAACAAGTCAACTGCTCAATTTCAAAATCCTGAATTGTATCATGGTCAAAATTCTACAAGTATCAATGCAAAGTCTAAATCATTTGGTGTTGATTCATCAAATCCACCTCAAACAGCTTTTGTTGCTGGTCATGGTTTAGGAAATTCTGGAAATTCATCAAGAGGTTGTAACTTCACTATTCCAAATCATTCAAGTCAGACTTCATTTTCGGCAAAAACACCTGATGAGCATTTGGCATTAATTTCAGCTTTGTTATCTTCATATTATGGATTGCTGAATGGTGGTTTGACAACATCTAATCTGATTAAAGAAGATTTTGATCAGATTGATCCTGATAATCTTGAGCAAATGGATATCAATTGGCAATTGGCAATGTTAGCTCAAAGAGTTAAAAGATTCAAAAAGAAGACAGGATTTCAAAGTTTAAATCCTGATGGCAAAGTTGGCATAGATAAATCAAGGGCAAAATGTTTCAAATGTTCGAATTTTGGACATTTTGCTCATGAATGTTCAAAAACAAATGCATCTTCATCAAAGCCTCCAACAGCTTTAGTTTCTCAAGTTGATAAACAATATAACTGGGGACGAACTTCTGATGATTCTCAACCAATTGCTTTAACTGCTATTGCTTCTGAGTCAAAACCCTGGCATGTAGGTTATGATTGGACTGCTGAGGAAGGTGATGAGTCTGCATTTCGTGCTCTGATTGCTCAATTGCTCAAATTGTTCATAATGATGATGAAGAAGAAGTAACTAATTCTGAATCTGAAATAAGTGGTTTTGGAAATAGTGGCTATGAATTTGTTTGTGAGTTTTGTTCTCAGAAAGACAAGAAGATTCAAGGATTGATAAATGAAAATGGGTTGTTGATTGAGGAAAATAAAAGAAGGATAGAAGAATTGGCAAATGAACAGCAAAAGTTAGAAGATCTAATTCAAAAAGTCTCTTCTCAGAAAGGAAAGTTTTCAGATTTTCAAGCAGAGATTGTTGAGAAAGAATCAAAATTTCAATATGTTACACAAGAGTTTGAACAACAAATTACAAAGTTGTCTGAAAAAAAGGCTGAATTAGTCAAAGAAGTGAAGAAATGGAAAGATGAAGCTGAGGATACTTCAAAGGATTTTTAAAATCTTTTTGACAAATCAAATTCCAGACTTGATACTCTTACTAAACTTTCTGATGACTAAGCTATTAAGATTCAATCCTATCAGATTGATATGGAAAAGTTACTTGATGAGAAGAGGGAGTTGGTTAGAGTGAACAAGTTGCAAAATTCAAATTTGGATATTCAGAAAAGAAATGAAGATAAGCTGACAAAGGAATTGTGGGCTGGACTAGATGAGTTAAGATTGCAAAAGTATGAAACTAATAAAGTGGCAAAGAAGCTAATTGCAACCGAAAAGGAGTTGGCTGAAGCTCAACAAAAGATTTCTGATCTGAAAGTCGAAGTCATTGATTCAAAACGTCTTTTGAACAATGTTAGTAATTCACAATCTTTTACAAGTTTCTTGGTCAAAGATGACAACTTTGAGAAGATGTTCAACAAAACTGTGTCACCACCAGGAAGTCTCAAAGAAGGACTTCATGATTTGAAAGCCAAGGTTGAGACTGGTGCTTATTCTGAGTTTGTTGGTTCCAAATCAGTTGAAGAAAAGAAAGAGAAGAAAGGCAAACGTGCTGAAAATTCTGAAGCTCCAAAGGTTATATCTAGTTCTTTCTCTGATGACAAAGAGAAATTTGCAAGGTCAACTACTGACATTGTTGAAACAATAGATGATGCTCCAAAAGATATCAACAAGGTCAAAGCAGAGTTTTCTCGTCTTGCAAAGACCGGGCATAAAACATCTGGTTCAGAAGAGAAGGTTTATGGAAAACCTACAGGTTTGGGATTTCAAAAGAAACAGGTTAAAGTGAATGTTTCAAAGGTTCAACAGCAACAAAATATGAAGAAAGTCAATCTGAAGCAAGTCAAGAAGGATGTGTTTGAAGCTGACAAAGTTTAACCTGAGAGATTTTATAAACTCAAAGGTTCAGATCAGATATTCTCTAATAAGGAGTTTCCACTTCACTGTGTGGATTCTCAGAAAGTTGCTGAGGTCTTTATAAAAACTGATGATGCTACAAAGACCAAGAAGAAACAAACATCCAAATATTCTTCTGCAAATTCAAATTCTACTCCAAAGAGCCCGACTTCGAAATGGGTTCATGATCATCGAAATCAGGTATTCGATTCCTTTTATGATTATTTTGGAGATGAATATTTTTGTGAAGCTTTGCAGGTTCCAAAGAAGAAAAATGTACACAATCGCTTGTGTTACAATTGCCGACAAAAAGGGCATATGGCACAAGATTGTCCGGTTTCTGCTGCTTCTACACAAAGAAGACAAAGGGTTCCATTTGTTGGTAAAGCTGCCAGACAACGATTCATTGATGAATATGGCAGAGTATTTGATGAATATTCACAACCTATATTTTTCAAAACTCAAGGAAGATCTATTCCTCGTTTTCAAAATATTCCATGTGTAGGTTGTTCGTCACAATCGACTGTGACTGGTTCATCAGATACTGATTTACCAAAACAACAGACCTGGAAACCTAAAGTGGTTTCAAAAGGAAATCAAGATACTGGTCGACCAGAGGCGATTCACTTCGGGTCATTTATAAACTAATGTGTTTGACCAGTGTGCAGGTTACTTCAAGAAGACCTGTTGGTGATTGTGAAGTTCTAGCTTCAAGCAGTTACTGATAGTGGTGTTTCCTGCTTAACTTAAATTGAATGCTTCATATTCAAAAATTGAAATTTTTCCTGAAAACTAAACCCTGAGAGGTATCAGTATCGAATGGTCAATTTTCTTTCTTTTCCATTCCGTATGTCGTTAAGGGGGAGAAATTTGAAAAACCAAAAATAGTGTCTTTGTGTTTTTGTTAAAATGAAAATCCAAATATAGAGTTTTCATTTTAAGGGGGAGAAATGGAAAAATACAAAAACATTGAAAAACAGAAAAATACAAAAACATTGAAAAATGAGAAATTGTATCCAACATGATTGGGAAATGATGGTACATTGGCTTACGTGTCTGACTCATGGATAAAATAGATGAAAAAGCCATAAGATCATTGTTCGATATGCTTGGTAGACTCGGCATTAAATCAGAAAGTATTCAGATGTGATAAACACATTAAATAATAATGCTTGACCAAGTGGACAACATCTTGATGCATGTCTCATGATATCAAGAAAAAGATATGTGAAAAAGGAATATGAGAAGTCATTGTGTATACATGTGTTTATTTTGCAAAGATTTAAACTTGTTTGATTTTCTTTATATTGTCAAACGATCGGACTTTCTTTGCGTATCGAAAGATCGACCTGATTGTTGTTCGTTTGACGTTCTGCTTTATTTTCTTTGGTGTTTCGTATAACTCATCGGACTTTCTCTGCGTGTACGGGAGTACCGACCTGATTGTTGTTGAGTTATACAATTTTAACTTGTTTTATTTTCTTATTTTGTTAAATCCGAGGCCTTATCTGCGTATCGAAAGATCGACCATAAGATAGACGATTTAACGTTCTTATTTCTTTTTGCATGGAACACAGTTTACTAAATCATGAGTACAATCATTATGTGATTAAATCACAAATGAAATCACAAAGTGTGATATAAAAGAAAATTGTTGGAACTAATAATAAGTGTGACTGACGCCATCAAATCTATTTCTCGAATAATTCGGTTGAAGAATCCATTGTGATTTGATTCAGAGACACGGTTTGTGATGATCGAGGCTTGCAAGTTTGGACCGAAGACGTTTTCTTGAAAAGTCAACTGTTCGAGTCAACGGTCAATGTTAAAGTCAACGGAAGATCGGTTCGAGCGAGTCAAGCTTCATATTACTTAAATCAACTTTGATTCAATTAATAATTTACTTTAGTTGTTTATTTGTAATAAGCTCATTTTATTTTTGTGTCTTGCTAGTTAGTGGGCTAGTGAGCACATGGGCTCTCCTATATATAGGGTGAGTGTGCTCATTTGTAAGAGAGATGACTCTTACATTGAGTGAGCACTATTCTAGAGAGAGAGAGAGAGTCTCACATTGGGTTTGAGCTCAACCCAATGTGACCGTGGATTTCCGATGACGAGTTTGTAATCTTTCGGTTCGTTGTAATCATTCAGTAATAATCAATGAATCGTTTGATTTATTATTTCTTGTTATAGATGTTCTTTGATTCTCTTCATCCCGTCTCCTTATCTTATCATTGTTCGAGCTCAAGATCGGGATTCTCGTAGTGAAATCGGTCCTGACAAGTGGTATCAGAGCGGGTACCGATCAGATCTTGTTTCATGACGAATCTGATCACTCGAATCTTGATTTTGAGCTTGAATGAGGTGCAGATTGGAAAACCCACTTTGGAGATGAATAATTTTATTTTTCTGCATTTTTGGACCTGTTTGATGATTTCTGGATGAATCTGATGATAGATTTTTGTTGTTGGGTTCATTTAGATGTGATTTAATGCTCCAATCGTTCAAACCTGTGAAGAAATATGAGATCTGAGCTGGAAAAACGAAGCTGTTAGGGTTTTCATGGATTTTTGGGTGTTCTTGAAGATTTCGAGTTTGATTCTGAGTTTTTGGTGATAAAATCAGTGTTTTTGGATGAAATAAAGTACTATTCTTGATGGAATACGTGTTCCGGATCCATTGGGAGCATCGGTTTTGTCTAAAACGCAACGGTTTGGGCAGATCTGGAGAAACACACAATAGTGTGTGTTTCACGATGTTCTTGGTGTTCTTCATTTTGTTTGAAGATTGCCTTGGCGATTTCGCAGCAGATGAAGATGTTCTTGGCGACCTCGAGTGATCTTGAAGATGTACTTGGCGATCTCAGGTGAGCTTGAAGATTTTCTTGGCGATCTCGGGTATCCATGAACTTCCTTCTTAGCGATCTCATGCTTGGCGATCTCAATAAGTCCAGGCGATCTCGCCAATAACCTTGGCGACCTTGAATAAGGCTAAGCGACCTCGATCATCTTGGCGATCTCGTCTAAACTCGACAACTGGGTTTTCATTCAAATAATTTTCAGACGATTTTGATCGTCAGGATATGTGGAGGATCGAGCTACGAGTTCGGGGACATAAAAATCATCGAATTTGGTCGTGTAATAAGGAAGATATGGTTGATTTACGCTTTTCTGGTGGCTTGTTTGCGATTTTCCGGCAATGCTAGGGTTCCGGTAGGTTGTGAGGATGAAGGAGATGGCCTGGCTGACGTGTCATCTCTTGAGTGGCTGGAGAGGAATGTTTCTCTCACCTATGTTGGGCAACCCTTCTCCTTCCATATTTGTTGTCGAGCTATGATAGGGTGGAAATAAAAGCTAGTGGGCCCCATGGCAAGTCGCTGATTGGCTACAATAAAGTGAGAGGGTCCCACCCCCTTTTTCTAATTGTGCCGTTAGATACAATAAGTGAGAGAGAAATTTTTGTCTGCTTATTGTTGGCGCTGAGAAAGAACCACGTGGCCCCCCAGCTGCTCTAGTGAACCGTTGGAGCTTTCTGCGTGTCACCCTCTCATTCGCTGGATCCTATTTCTCATGGATAACCCACCTTAGCCATTGATTTTTCTCCCATCTAAACCGTTAGATCTGAAAGTGTGTTTCTCTTGCTGAGTTCTAATTGGGCAGCCGCCATCTCATGTGGATCAAGCATCTCTACCGTAGATCAGCATAGTTCTGCACCGTAGGCTCATGTGCAATCTTTATTCTTATTGGTCAGAATTTATTCACAAGGATTGTGTTTTCTTGTGGGGATTTAACAAATAATAACGAATTTTTTCAGTCTTTTACGAGACAAACGGGATAACGCCGCAACGGAATTATGAAAATATTTTATTGGTTTTGGAATTATTCCGCTATATTTCGACCGGATTTCAAGTTTTTGTTGACGTCAAGACCACGTTAGCTAACGACCACTGATGGACTGGTTTCGCTTCTCGGTTAAGTTTGTGACTGTTTCGTTATGTTTCACTCCAAGTTGTTTAGCTGATGCAGCGCTGATGTCATCTAACCGAATTAACTGGAATCTCAGTTAAATATTGGAATATTCTGGTAAATCTCTAACGGAAAGACCGTTACTTGAATAAAATTGACGGTTTTCTCAGATTCATTCCAAATTGCACCATTTGACTTAGAAATCTTCACGAAATACTTTTCCGAGCTCGATTTTCTTCACCCAAAATTACGAAGACTCCGGTTATGAATAAATTTTGCGTTTATGCTCGGGATCTCAGTTTTTCACTGATTTGACACTTTATTATCGCATCCAACCCAGTCACGCGGAACAAGTTCAGTATTTATGGATCATTCACAACTGTTAGCACCCGGCTTCCGGTTTTTCACAAGATTGTCCGATTTCAGGATTTTATGTACCGTTTTCTCTTCGGAACTGAGCGGAACGGTTCCACTCTCTACATCTGATTTTCCGCTTCCGCATCAAATGTTTTCAGAGGGATATAGAGAAAAGGGGGAACCATTATGGATTTGGATTATCGGGTCGATTATCAGAAGTTGGAGCATTTTCAGTGATTGATTGGTTTATCTGATTCGATTTGTTGCGATTTTTTCTCAAATGTTCAGCATTCTTAGTATTGTACCCGACCGTGTGAACCGAGTGAACTGCAGCACTTGGCTCTCAACTGGTGCAACAAGAACAGAAAAAGCTTATTCAAAGGGGGAATCTTTACAACAGAAAGATTCCGGTTTATCAGTTATTCTTTGAAGATGTACGAGAGAGCGGTTCTTCACCAGTATGACAGATTTGACAGCGTCAGTCAAGGGGGAATTGTTGGAACTAATAATATGTGTGACTGACGCCATCAAATCTATTCTCGAATAATTCGGTTGAAGAATCCATTGTGATTTGATTCAGAGACGCGGGTTGTGATGCTCGAGGCTTGCAAGTTTGGACCGAAGACGTTTTCTTGAAAAGTCAACCGTTTGGGTCAACGGTCAACGTAAAAGTCAACGGAAGATCGGTTCGAGCGAGTCAAGCTTCATATTAATAAAATCAACTTTGATTTTATTAGTAATTTATTTTAGTTATTTATTTGTAATAAGCTCATTTTTATTTTTGTGTCTTGCTAGTTAGTGGGCTAGTGTAATAAGCTCATTTTTATTTTTGTGTCTTGCTAGTTAGTGGGCTAGTGAGCACATGGGCTCTCCTATATATAGGGTGAGTGTGCTCATTTGTAAAACTGATGATTCTTAGATTGGGTGAGCACCATTCTAGAGAGAGAGAGAGTCACACATTGGGTTTGAGCTCAACCCAATGTGACCGTGGATTTCCTATGACGAGTTTGTAATCTTTCGGTTCGTTGTAATCATTCAGCAATAATCAATGAATCGTTTGATTTATTATTTCTTGTTATAGATGTTCTTAGATTCTCATCATCCCGTCTCCTTCATCTAATCTTCGTTCTTGCTCACGATCGAGATTCTTGATGTGAAATCGGTCCTGACATGACTTGAATACAAGCTTCCCCCTAAGCCTTGTGGTAGATACGGGGCTTGACTCGGAATGTACGGTTGGTTGGGATAAGACTGTTGGAACATAGAATCATCCCGCAAGTCCATGAAGTCTTCACTGCAATTACCATAGTTTCTCGAGTGGAGGTGTGTATTCTGACCAGCAGTTGCTTGTTGCTCATAATAGTGTACATGTGGCATTGGTGCGTTGCCATAGGTGTTGTACCCTTTGTTGTAGATACACACCCTTGCATAGTGATGAGGATTACTACAGATAGCACAACCATTTTGGACAGTTGGTGCATTTGGAACAACAAAATCAGCAGTTTCAGTAACAGGAACCACAGATGTGGGTTCAACAGATGAAGCAACTTGAGTCTTCTCATCATCAGTAATAACCTTCTTTTTCCTTCTTCTTGTTCTTTTCTTCTTTTCAACAACAACAGCTTCAGCACATTCTGTCATTGGAACAAAAGGCTCCACCACTATCAGTGCAGACTCATCAGTTGTTGAAGAGGTTGCTTCAGTTACTTTTGGAACACTCTTCATTTTTGGTTTGACAATCTTTACCAGTTCAACTTTAGAGTCAACAACTCCAGTGGGAGTAGAACTTTCAGCATTAGCCTTTGATTTGTTTGATTGAGGAGATTGCACAGCTTGTGGTGTTGATGTAGAGGGAGTTCCAGTTGAGGCACTTGGAATAGTCTTCACCTTACCATCGGTGATCACAAGACCAGCTTGTGTGTGCATGACAGTCTTACCATGTTTGAGTGCCATTTCAGCAAATGCACGATTGAACGCATCCTCATTCACATCAGGCTGATCAGTGAATCCCTTGTTGGAATTCTGCTTAGGCTTTCGCCTTCGTGTGGTCTTAGCTCGTTTTGGAGCAACAGTAGTTTTGCAAAGCTCGTAGTTGTCGTCAAACAAAAATGATTGACCATCCACGACAGATGTTTTCAACAAATCAAGGAATTCATGTTCAGCTGCCTCTTTGGTCAGAGTCTCAGAAAGACTAGTATCAACATCCTGGAAAAAATCAGAATTGACTTCATCAAAGTGAAGTGCGATATCGGTAGGTGGGAGATCAGATCCACTCGTGTGAGTAGAGAGCTGATTTTCCATCTTTTGGATTTCGGAAGCACTCGGAACCAACTCAGGATTAATGAATTTTATATGACTCTTTGAGTTAATCTTGGTTAACTCGGGAATTCTATAATAGTTATGGTTAAGCGGATGCTCGGCCGCACTATCATCAATTTCCCGTGTCAAGCCAAGTCCAGTTTTCAGTCTAGCAAAGATATCACGAGCAATAGCATTTCCAAGAGTTGCCAGTATTGAGTTTTAACAAATCAATGGTTTCTCGAGCCTGAGCATAGCTCGTCCTCAGAGAAGTTAGTTTTTCCAAAAGATCAGTTATTTGAATTGTTAGAGTTGTTTCCGTATGCTTCGTGACCTCAATGTCATCTTGTAAGGACTTGATTTTAATCAAGAAGTCCTTCTCATTTTCCTTTAACTTCTCAACTTGACTCTCACTCTCTTTCGCCTTACTGACCAACTCAATGTTGTAAGCGCGATAGCGAGCTACAGCCTCAACACATTTATCAGAACATAAAGCAAGTTTTACCCTCATCAGGGATGGTTTCACGTTGAAGTTCTGCGAGCCTCTTACTTGCCTCAGATTTAACTTCAGATGAGCTCACCTCAGTAACAGTTCCAGTGTCTTGAGCATTGTCTTCAGTCAGATCGTCAATTCCAGCCATTAAACAGAGGTTAGTTGGAAAGAGAGGGTCAATTCTGTTAGACACGTCTATCTCTCCATCATTTGCCTTCACTACAAGAGCATAGTTGGACTGGCTAGAAGACGGATTCTGAGACGAGGAGGTCCAGTTGTGTAAGTCCCGAAAATGGTCCTCACGTGATATCAAAGTCTATAACCATTGTGCGGAATCCGGTGATTATAGGTGATTCAAGATAAATACAAATAATATGAATAAACGATACGAATTAGATCAAGAACACAAACCGATTGAGAAGAAACACTTTACTAGTAACCTTTGTTGCTACACACTTGATCGAAATTCTCTAGGAGAATTTCGTGTACACCAAAAATCACAAAACACCTTAGAGCAACCAACCCTAATTACAAAATCAAGCTATCTATATATAGAGTGACCTATTATTGATAAACAAGTCGTAGGAATCGGACCCTAGACCCAGACATACGCAACTCACAAGCCCACCAACCCATTTACACATAAACTAGCCCAACAGTAAGTCTAATGCAAAAGCCTTATAAAATTCTAGGCTCTACAATCTTCCCCTAGGCTTTAGCATTAGACCGTCTTCACATTCTGAACTTCTTTGACAGATTCACCGTTGCTGGATCATACCACAGCTCCTTTGCCACGATCTCAGCTACATCTCAAGTATAACACTTGGCATATTCTTCAGTGTCTTGATTACACTCAATTTGATGCTTGGCAAGTGCCATTATATCCTTCTTATGAAACCTCATCAAATCATGAACTTCCATAACATCAATTGTCTTTGATTTGCAGAGAATTTTGGCTTCACCAGAGTAATCACTATATGCCCAAGTTTGAAAATCATGCAAGCAATCTTTAGGATGTCTCATCGGCAGAGGTATTGTCTTTGTCTTTTCTGTTGGTGGATACAGAACATTTGTAAACTTCTTCGCTGGTACACTCTCCTTTCCTGGGATACTCTTCTTCCCATCCCATTTGAACACACCTCTGTACTTCTTCACATAGGATTTCTTGTGAGGAAAATCTTCAAATCTCTTGAACTTGCTTCGCACTGCATTTTCCAGTTTCTTGTAAAAATACTTAGCTTGCTCATTGTTTGATGGATTTGTAAACGGTGCCTGGTAAAGCATTGTCAGATCTACATTCATCCAGGAGTAAAACTGGGTCCAGCTCTTGTAGTACTCTAATGGATATTAACCCTTTCTCCGCACAACAAACATATTTTTCTCTCCATCAAACATCCAGGCTTTAATATCAGCATTGATTCCCTGTTTATCATGATAATGTTCTCCCAGCTGGATTAGATACCTTTCAGGGGGATAAGCAAATGTCTGAGCCTCCCAACCTCCGTCAAACTTAGAAGCTGGTACTGTCATATAATCTCTATCCCTGGTATCTTTATCTTCAGGGGAGGCTTCGGGTAATACAGTTTGCGTTTCCTCAGGGATATCTGCATCAAAATCAAATGCTGGTGATTGTGAGGAATCACCTGCACCTGAACTTCCTTCTGTGTTACCTGGATCACCCTTATCACCTTGACTAGGGTTTGACCTGCTTGATTTATCCGAGTTAAGCTGCCTGATCAGCTTATGAAGATCTCTGAATTGTCTGGTAAACTCTCGGTTTATCTTCTTCTGATTCTCCAACTCAGTGTTGTGGATCTTCTGAATATCAATCAAGTCTCCAATTACCTCACTTTGAGCTGCATTCTGGGCTTTCAAACCTTCGATTTCTTCTCTAAGTTCCTTTTCCAGTCTATATTCAGGGTTGTCCACCGCTTTCCCCTATTCTTGGGTTGTGGGTTGAGAAGATGATTGACCAGCACTAGTACTAGTGACTGGTGGCACACGAGGATCTAATCTTCTTCTTCTTGAGTCACTTGGGCCTTCTCTACGGTGTTGTGTAGCAATCATCTCAGTCTCAGTCATTTTTTCAGTAACAGAAGCACTGAGGGGAGTATCCTCTGTGGTTTTCCGTTTTCTAATCAGTGGCGTCTCAGCAATCTTAGTCTCAACTTCCTCAATATTGATGTCATCAAGATATGTGTCAAAATTGATATTATCTTCACCTTCAAAATTCAGTGTACCAATCGGCACATCTTCTAAATCAAAATCTTCCCAATCTGAACTATCTGTGAGTTCAGTAACTGGCTTCTGAGAGCCAGGTACATTATGTTCTTCTTTAATGACTGCATTTCTTTGTACAGGAACCTCCTCTCTTACTATCTCTGCAAATTCACCAAACTTGTCACCAAACGGTACCTTATCAGTCAGTTTCTTCTTTGGATTAATCATCAGGAAAACCTCAATGCCCATAGGTTTTGTATCATGAGTGTCATTGGTCTTCCTTAAAACTGGATATCTAGAATCCAGAGCTAACTGGATGAACCTCGGAACAGCTGCAAACTTTTTATCTCAAGTTACCACAGCCTTCACATCATCAAATATCAACCTGGACCAGTTGAATCGAACTCCTTTAACTAGTGACACCATAGCATGGGTGTGCACTTGGTTCAGTTGATCAGTCGAGCTCTTCTTGGCAATCACGCACTTTTGCAAGTAATGGGCCAGCATTCTCCAGTATGGTGGAAGGAGAGCCTTCATAGTGGGAGGAGATACTGTGTGGTAACCTCATTTCCTTCAGACAATGAGAGACCATTTCTTTATCCAGAGTGATTGGATCTGCAGCAACATCTTTAAGCCTGAGAGCTTGTCTGAAATTCTCCTCAGTCAACACTACTTTTGTTGCTTGTATCTTGGCCAATATCTGCTTTCCATCATCAGATACGTATGTTGTCTTCCAAAATTCTTGTTGCATACGTTTGCAGATAACAGGGTTTGCTGTAAGTGCATAGTGTAGACAGCACTTCTTCAGTCCTGCTATCATCGACTGGTACTTCTCACGATACTCCGCAGGTGGATCCAGCAAGTATGCTACCGTGTTGTGGTCTTTAATAAACTCCAAGTCCCTGCACTCACAAACACAGATAAACATCCAAAACAAACAAGAGTTCATTAGTTTTACGGATTTCTCGAAAAACGGACAGCATAACGGCTTAAAATTAACTGAAAAACCATTGAAAACATCATCTGGTACCTTTTCGATCGAAAAGCAGGGTTTTCGATCGGAAAGCATCTGTCCGATCGGAAAGACACCGGTTATCGAGATCCCTGATCGAAAAGCGTTAATGATGATCGAAAAGTCCATGTTCCGATCGAAAAGTATCACTTACCTGTGATCCCCGATCGAATAGCCCTAAGACTGATCGAAAAGCCTGGTGGCTTGATCGAAAAGCCTTAAGCTGATCGAAAAGCACTATGTCTCGATTGGAAAGCCTAGGCTTTGATCGAGAAGCATAGGGTTTCGATCGAAAAGTGCCTGCTTCGATCGAAAAGTCTCGTATTACCGAGAATCATCGATCGAAAAGCACCGAGACTGGTCGAAAAGCATATACAGCCTGATCGAAAAGTCTCTGCTTCGATCGAAAAGGGGTCTTCTTCTCCAACATGCACCTGCAACTTATTCAAAAAGACCATATATCCATGTATTGACACGATTTCACACGAATAACTGTCCCAATCCATCATCCCTTCCAATCCCGACCCAAAACACAAAAAAATAAACAACATACTCAATCCGATCTTTTGGCGGTTGAGCTGCTCTCTTCAATTGGGGTGCCATGGAGTGAAATCAACCGTGGGAATGTGGTCAAGGGGTGATTCCGACCAAGGGGGTGGCTTCAGATGATGGCGACGGTGGCGGAGGCGGTGGATTTCAGAGACACAGTGGCGGCGGCGCTGTGAGTGATCGGAGGGGCTATGGTGGCTGGATTTTGACGGGAATAGTGGTGGTGAGGTCGCAGGGGGTTGGCGAAGGTCGTGGTGGTGATCGATGGTGGTGGGGATCGAGAATGGTGGTGATCGGAAAGGGGGTGGCGGAGGTTAGGGTTTGGGAGAAGAGAGGGAGTCGGTTAAAGTGGGAGGAGGGGAGCCGGCTCCTCTTTTTTTTTGTTTCAAAAATTTAACAAAATTTTCACTTTACCCCCTCAACTTTTAAGGTGCACAATTGTGTCTCAAACTTTTAACTAACACCAAATTTTCAAACTTGATTTATCATCACACACCAAAAGTTAATTCGTTTATTACTGAAAGCTTCCCCTAAACTCACGCCCGAGAGATTTAATATCTGGCAACTTAACACAAAACATAGATAAAATAAAAATAACACAAAATAAGCAAAAATAAGATAAAATTAAACCAACATAAACAAAAAATAACTAACTGGGATATGAGTGAAGAGGCATTGTTAGGGATCATACCAGATAGTCTGTGACTGAGGAACCCTTTTCAGCTTTAGTTACTTCGCGTGTTCAGGCGATTGCCGGTATTTTGGTTCATCTTTAAACTCATGCCGCTTTCGCTTACTCAAGCAGTTTCATCACATAATTTATATTTTTAAGGTTTATTAATTATGACAATCTATCCAGGTCATACACATAAGTCCTAGGTATAATTTGTACACTCTATCAAGCACACTTGGTTTCCGTACAACATTTTCACGACACCTTTCCTTAAGCCCAACATCATGCTCCAGACTGGGTTGTGAAAAGAAAGAATAGATCACGGAGGTTTTGTTGGATAATATACAAAGTCAACTGAATTTTTGAAACATTTTTGATAATGCTCTCATCAGTGACAGAGGCTGAGGGTTTTGGACACTTGAGGGTCTCTTTTGATTGTGCACATTGGCATCTTTTTGGTTTAACATATATATACAATGTGATCTAAAATGTACGTGGATTAGGGTGGTTCCAGATCTCCGCTTTCACAGAACAGAGGAGTCCTGACTCACGTACAACATTCCCAGGTCATTGCTTACGCAAAGCAGAGGGAATGGGATTTTTGAGCATGACATTAACACTCAGAACCGGGCGTGTGTCTCAGGATTCCTGATGCACAGTCAAATTGAATTTGTACTAACCTAAGTGTGTGTTCCGTCTCAAGCATCATACGTTATCTTCAAGTGTTGTGATAAAACATATCTTTTGATTGATTGTCAGCAGAGCCTACCAGGCCTATCGACCATGAATCACTGCTTTTCACATCTACCTTACACGTGTCAGTCAGCAAACACCTGGAAATTTATATCACTTCCCAGCCTGGTCAACCAAAACCAGTGAAAAAAATTTAAAAGCACACACTTTAGAGGAAACTGATTGTCATATATCTTCCCCTTGCTTTTAGATTTTTTTCAAATTACAAAAAAAAAACACTATTTTGTATATTTTTAAAATTTTCCAATTTTTTTGATCTTTTTTTCATTTTTTTCATTTTTTAAGTAAATAAATGAAATATACAAATAGTTGCCAGACTACTCATCAAAGGCTATCATGCGGAGGCCTTTGAGACACATTTCAAAATTTGCACTTGGAAGGGGTTTGGTGAACATATCTGATGAGGATAAATCAAGACTAAGCATACAAATGACCCGGCATCTACATTTCTGATGGGGAAGACCTCGAGAGCAAGTGTCGCACAGAGAACGAGTTGGAAGCGATGCAGTTGCAGATGAACAAGACGCAAGTGCATCCGACCAACTTACGAAGATACGACTTCGGAGGCACTATAAATAGTTCTTTCATTTACTTGCAATGAAACTTTGGATTCTGAAAAACCACACACTTACTGTGTGTTTTCCCCATTTTGTACTCAAACACTTGTGATATCAATAAATCCATTGATTCATCGATTATTCTTCTTAGATTAGCATGTTCCTAGTTGAATTGTAATTTCTCATTTACATGCGGTGAGATTTTATGGTTCATCATGTGCATCGGAAGTAGTGTCGATATGATCTTTCAAAAAATTGATATTACGATTGAAGACTTCCGAATAAGACGTACGCGCGTCGGAAGTGATTATGATAGCAAGTGAAGACTTCCAAGTAAGACG
>JBCNJP010000009.1:35715664-35732498 GCA_039602395.1 Deinandra increscens subsp. villosa
CACAATACTTCAATTTATGCAATAATTCATGCCTCAAACTTAATAAATCTTCACCTAGGCATTTCATCGAACACCTAGCGTGCACAACTAATATTCATACTTGTATGAAGTATTCCTTCATTCCATTCAACCCATCATTAACTATAAATGCACACATTTATCCAATTTCATGAGGAATTACTAATCTTTCATAAGAATCAAGCTCTTATGATTCAGAAATCCAACCCAACCTCCCATCTAACAAAAATTTCGATCCACATGAGGCGGGTTTTAACCCCATTACAATCTTACTAACAAATCATAGAAATATGGACATGCAAGGTGAAATAATGCATCATCTAGGCATAGAAACACATATATCACAACCCTCCTACATCAATTTACTCTACAATCGAGTTCCATGGAAATCACATAACTTTAAAACCCACTTACTTGACAGAAAAACCCAGATTGGACAAGGAATAGCGAACTAGATGACCTCCTAAGCCCAATTTCGATTTCTCCCCTCTTAATCCTCCTTCAAACTGGTTGAATTTAGAGATTTCCCACAAGAAATAGGTTTTCTCCTTGCTCCCTCCTCCTGGCTTGCGTAACACATCTGGGAAGAACCCAGAATTTTCTTTTTCTTATGTTGTAATTTCACTATTTCATATTTAGCCCTTCTACTTTAATAATCTATCTAGTTCATGTCCAACCTTTATATTTACCCCTTGAACCCCCAATCTTTTAGTAAATACTTAACTAGTCACAAACATAACTTTAATAACTAAGTTAATATTTTACTAAACCCGTCGAGGATGTGATTACTAACTACACATACCCGACCCTTCCCGCACAAAATAAGACAGTTCCAAATAAAAGTCACATAAAGAATTTGGGACATTACAGTTGTTTAAGGCCAGGAATTAAATGTGCACAAGTGGGATTAGTACATACCTTTGTGTTGTCGACCTCGGCTGCAAATGCTTCCTTGTCTTCAACCAGGTTCTCTTCTTTCTCTTCTGACTTCTCCTATGTGACCATAAATGCATGTTCCTCCTCGTCATCATTCTCCATCTGAGCAATCATAGCACCTGTCAGACTGAGTTCCCTTACTTGCGAAGCCCATTGATACTCCCCACAATCCTGCACAACCAAAGCCTTTGTCTCTGCTTTTCCTTTAGCATCTCCAGCTTTCTTCTCTTCTGGTTTCTCCCTCTTTAGCTTGGTACACTCCCTTGCAAAATTTCCGTACTCATCACAATTGAAACATCTGAGTTTGCTCTTATCAAAACCCATCCTTATCTTGATAGATCCTTCCAAACATTCCTTCTAGTTTTTGCCATAAACTTCTTAGTGTGAAAAACTGCCATAGCCATTTGCCAGGAAACATCAAGCATTTCCACATCTTCAGGATTAATCCTATTCAGCTCGTTTGACAGCATGTCAGTAGGTACCAAAGTTCCATCCATAAGAGCCTGATAACTATTCATAAATCCCATTCCAAGAGCAAAGTTAGGATCATTAGTAGCATTTGCTTCATCAGGGTTGACCATTCCACTAGAACCAGCTTGGGCATGAGCCATGAATGCAGTTGACTTTGTGTTTGTACTTGTATCACCTCCAGATGAACTTCCACCCTGCTTTGACCCTACTTCTTCAGATAAGAGAGCCTGATTCAGTTTTCCTGCCAAACTAAGTGAACTTAGATGATTCAACTCTCTCTGTTTATCATCAATCAGCTTTGACTTCAGTTTGTTAATTATCTCATCAACAGTCAACTCATCCAGCTTGTTGTTATCTTTGATGATTGAAATGTTGGTATTCCAGGACTTGGGCAAACTGTTCAAGAGTTTCAGATTTTTATCCTCCTGTTGGGGTTCAACTTCGTAGCTTGACATTTCAGCAATTAGGGACACAAATCTTTGAACTTGAGCTTCAAATGACTCTCCTTGAATGTGATTGAACAGATTGAACTTTTGCTTTAGCATCTGTTTGCGGCTCGCCTTGATATCAGGATTTCCTTCATATGCCACCAACAGAGCATCCCAGAGTTTCTTTGCTATCTTGTACTTCTTAAATCCTTGTGCAATCTCAGGAGTTAACGCCATTGTCATAATAGCATATGCTCTCTCGTCCTTGTTGCACTTTTCCCAATCATCATCCGAGTATTCTGCTTCAGTTTTCACTACTCCAAATTTTCCTGCTTCAGTGTGAGTGGGAATGAACGGTCCATTGACAACTGATCTCCAAAGTCTCAAGTCAACACTTTTCAAACGGTTTTGAAATCTGTATTTCCATTCAAGGAAGTTATCGGCCGATGTGAGTCTGGGAGGATGAGTTGTAACAGCCCAGGTCCGTCGCACCAAGATATTGTCCGCTTTGGCAGCCGGCATGCCCTCAGGCATCCGCCCCTCACGGATTTAAAACGCGTCTTGATAGGGGAGGTATCCACACCCTTATAAAGCGGTGCTTAATTCTCCTCCCCACCAATGTGGGATGTTACAATCCTCCCCCCTTAGGGGACCAGCGTCCTCGCTGGCACACTGGCCGACGTCTGGCTCTGATACCATCTGTCACACCCCCAATTTCCACTAACGGAGTATAACCGTGTGGGGTGTGATCCAGACCAGGATCCAAGTCTTTAGTTACAACCAAGCCATAATGAAGGGTAAAATAGTCATATAATGAGTTATTACGAAACGGAGTTTAAATAACTATTCAGCGGAAGCATTTTCAAAGTTTACAAAGTTGTAGTTCTGCAAAAGTGAGTACTGGTGTGTTTGCAAATATATTTCCCAAAGTATTTTACAAAATTGAGTATTGCCTACGCCCGTGCCTCCTTGATCCTCCGAGTGACCTGAAAAGCATACAACAATCAAGTGTCAGCCAAGGCTGGTGAGTTCACTAAAGCAGTCTACACGTCACATGTAGACCTAATGTATATGATTAAAGAAAGGTAAAACACAATCAATAATCATAAGACCAGTAAAATTCCATATCGTAGGTAGCTAGCCTATAGTTATGTCCACCTGAATTGTTCGTAACCGAAGCTGACAATGTTTTGATAGGGGGTACCTATGAATCTTGCCTTCCCGTGTCTATCCGGATCACGGTGGTTAGGCTAACATTGATCTCAGTCCGACCGCCAGTCGGGAGGGTGCATCCCGTGCACCGCTGAGCGGGGGTGTCAATCCCCAGTAATACTACTCAACATTACCTCGCTACTGTATATTAACGGCTCGAATGTAAGGACTTTTTAATAAAAGCAATTCAGTGCAACATATGATATTTTGTCGGAAAGTTACTCAAGTAAAGAAATACCTTTACCGTTGGGTTGCCATCCTTTACCGGATGCAACTATCTGTGCGTTATCATCCTAAAACCGGATATAACAATAATAGTAAGTGAACTCACCTTAGGGTGCACTAGTACTCAGCACTTGGTTCAACAGGTTGGTCAAAGTCAACCTATTCGGATAAATATGGCCTAATAAAATTAGAAGGTGTCGCTAGGACGAAATTAACACATAAGCACCTAAACATGTTTCATGCAACCATATAAGTCGCTTAATGCACATACAAGTCCCAAATTGGAAGAAAATAAAGAAATTGCAATTTAAGTCAAAGTTGACCCAGAAAGTCAAACCTCATGCACTTAACTAGTGGCATAGCTAAAATCCACAATACTTGGAATTAGATCCTTAAATTTTACAGGAATATACTACATATCATTTAGAACTTGTTGCAAAAAGAATCAACCCGAAAGGTTAAGAAATGAGGAAGTTATGCGCGTACGAAGTTGGCTAAAAATCACATTTGTCAAACATTAACACACCATTTGGTGACATAGCTAAATTGCTCATTTCTTGGAGTTAACTTCTAAAATTTTGCAGGAACTAACTAATCAAAATTTAGGGAATATTGCAAAAAGAATCAACTCAATCGGATAATTATTGAGAAAGTTATGCGTGTCGGAAGTTGGAAATTTTAGCTTTTTGCAAAATAGTCAAAGTAGGTTTAAAATTTGCATAACTCATTCAAAACTTAGAGTTTGAACATGAAACCTTCCAGATCTTACTTTTATTATATAAAACTCATTTTCATTTAACAAACCCCTCATTAAAACAAGGTTATCATGCCCGACCAAAATGTAAAGTCTACTTTTCACAGAAAAACACAGCCCTGCACACCTAACTTGCAGCAGTGTTTTGGATGACCAAACGGAGGTTTTAGAACGCGTGCGAGTAGCCCAGTCGAAGCTAAGACATAATAATTTACTAGGGAAAAAGAATCAACTGGTTTCGATAAAAATTGAGCAAGTTATGACCTCTGCAAAATGGCCTAAAAATCTGGACGAATCTGTCCAATTTTTATAGTTTGCAAAAATTTCGGTTTTCAAACTTTGAGCAACAATTTGGTCATCCAACACCTACTAACACAATTATAACCATTTCAACATGTAATTTCTGTAGTGAACAAGGTCATACCAATAACATAGCAAAATTTGAACATAAGGCTAGCATTATAAGCACATACACCTAGTTTTCATGCTTGTCTACATAACAACTTCAAGAACACTCACATAGCAGATTTTTTTAACCAAATTTCCAGCCCTAAATCTGACCTCATAACAGCCCCAAACTAACATTTAACATAACATTATCCTAAATCATGTTTCATGAGCATCATAACACTTCATTTAGCACATAACACTATAAATCACACATGCAACCTACCAAATTTTGAATTTGGGGTTTTAGGGTTTTACAAACCTTGAAGAAAAACGTGGGTAGGAGAAGATGAGATGAAGGAGAAGCTTCCTTGTGGGTTATTGAGACTTGTAGTAGCTTAGAAACTCCAATTTCTTGATCCTTGAAGCTTGATTCATGAAAATTTCAAGTGGGGTTGTGTGTGTGTGTGTTTGAGCCGTGAGAATGGAGGAGGAGGGGGGTTGGGATCGTGAAAGTGAGGAGGGAGGGGGAAATGGCAGATTTTGTTAAGGGTAATTTACACCCTTGGTCCCTCAAACATCTATTTTAAACACATTACGCATAAAACTCAATTAGATGGGTTTTAACTAAAAACTTGTCAAGTAAACATTCTAAAAATATTTCTACTTGTTTTTAAACTCGTCTGGCATGAAATGTTTAGTCGGGACAAGTACAAGTATCATTTACACATAAAAATTCGAATTCACGCACGAAGCCCAGTTTCGCATAAAAATGTAAATTTTTACAAATGACACATAAGGTCACGAAATAATTTCACGAAACAAGTTATTAAAATTAATTAGCAAATAAACATTAACACATGTGCAATTTTTCAAATAATGGGTCTCGGGTTCGCTAACGGAACTAATGGAGCTAACGGGAAAAGTTAACGGAGTTAACTTAGGAAGTTGCAGTTGTTACAGCCTCCCCATGTTAAAGAATTTTCGTCCCGAAAATTAGCATGATGTCCAAAGTGTTCGGGCCAATTGAATGGGATGAAGGAGAATGGAAACAAGAAAATTTGTCGTAGTGCTAATTGTTTCACGACTCGTTATGAGAGAATCCAATTTACGGTATATGATTAAAAGGCATCGAATGAATATTTCGCATGAGCGTAGAGAGTGTGCTTTTCTATAACAAACGTTTCCATGAGTGAGTTGAATCACATCGCATGGTTAGGTTTAACAAATGTGACGGCGACGCCACATCCGAGATTGAAATATTTAATATGACGAAGTGACCATATGTCCGAGTAGTCTTCAGCTATAGCATCCAATAAGATAATAGAAAGTATTGTGTCAAATGACACGGTAGAGGCAAGAAGTGCTGCAAAAAGGTTCAAATGTTAACGTATCTGGAGGGTGGGTATGCATCCTTTAATTTGGCTGAGATCGGGTGGTTCTTACAGTTCGCAGAAAAGGTATAGGAAGATGACGTTGCAAGGTATCGTAGTACTAATAGCATAGTGAGTAAGCGCGGTTATCTCCTAAGGAAGTGCTCTGCTTTACCAAAGCGGTGACAATTTTAGGTGTACGCGAGGTTAACAAGTCGTGGTCAGAAATGTAACAACTAGAGGACCAAATTAAATATTTCATTAATTTCCATGGTGAACCAGGACGAGTATGGATCTGGGTCGAGTAAACGTTGATAAGGGTCCTGGGAAAGTCACGGGATTGCTCCAAGGAACATGTGATTTGTCTTTTATAATACAAAACTTGAGTTGTTAAAACGTTATTGTTCATCTGGGTCGTAATCTATATTTGACCCTTAGTAGGAAATTTATATCAGGATTGTTCCCCTCAATCTAGAGGGTTAGAAAACAATAAGTTTTGTTTGATTAAATTATGCATGTCCCTTCTAGTGAATATATATATATATATATATATATATATATATATATATATATATATATATATATACCGCAGCTAACCCACCACAATACCAGCACGTTGCGGGTGTACCAGTTTCCTTGCCATTTCTGGCTATTTGACATATCTTGAAAATAAGGTTTCTTATGTCGTTCCCTGGTGCTTTTGGCTTTGAATGGGAGAGAAAGATTTGAAACCATGCAATCATGTGAAAATTTTTAATTTTTGCAACAAAAAGGTTTTCGGTAAGTGGGGTCTTCGTCTATGGTGCGGATTATCAAGAGTTTAGCGGGCGTAACGCGAATACAATTTTGAGTTTCTGAAGAGGATTCAAAAGAGAAAGTAGTCTTTCACGTTTAGGTTTAAAATGAGGTTCGCCAACATGGGATTTATCGTTACGAATATTACCCTCCGGTAAAGATCCAAAATAAGGGTAACATTCTAATGACCGAAAGTTTCTTTGTAGAAGCATGAATGATATCAAGTAGGGGAATACAGATTTAGGATGAAGAGCGAGGCATTTAGTGTAGGGTAGTTGCAACTGCACGTTTTCGAAGAGAGTCATACAGTATAATTGACGCGAATCCAGAGAAAAAGATTTGGGTCGACCGATATAAATGCGAGTGTGTCAATGGTCGTACCGTACAGTAGGATAAATTTCAGGTAAGAACATCAGTTTGTGTCGGCCCTCAAGAGTAAGTAAAAGTGTAAACGTGTAATAAGAGTGGGTTTCAGAAACACCAAGCGCTGGCGAATGAAAAGTAATACCTGGGTTTACATGAGTGTAAATATCTAGATGTAGTTAAGGTTTCACAAGGCCTACTGCGTATCTAAAGGTCGCGTTGTATGTAAGGGATAAAAAAAATCAGGTATCTGGGTCACTTTTAGTGATCCTCGGGTAGCTTGTCGCATAAATGATATATTCAAACGTGTCTTCGCCAATTCTGGAGTCAATCTACTTCCTTACGCGTGTTTTTCAAAGGTTTGAGTCGATCATTCGACCAGTCAACATTTTCTATGAAGCAAGGGTTACAAATGAAAACTTCCTGGAAAAGAAGGGATGAAAACAATGGGTATCTATGTTTTCGCAATTTGTCTGTCATCCTGCAGTCGATGTGGTGAAAATCGTTCTAGGCATATCGCTGCCTATTGTTCGTTGTCGATGCTTGTCGTGCAGGAGCGCACTACGGTAGGGTACAAGATAGTGTCATCATTGAGGTTAAGTAGCCGCAAGGGCTCAAGGCTTAAAGATAATCCAGTCACGAAAGATAATAAAAGAATGAGTTTACTGGTAGTTAAGTTCACTGACGAATCGTGTGTCGAAGATAAAACAGTTCGTACGGGTTCAGGAAGTCATTCCGCCTACATTGATCCGTTAGGCGAAATTATAATTGTAATGAGGTATAAGGTTGGTGAAATCACACCGAAACTGTTGGTAACAAATTTTGACTCGTAAAGACGTAACAGGGGTTACAAGCCAAGAGAGGAAAACTTCACAAGATTTTCCTGCCGAGAGGTTGGTTCCAGTGATTGAGGTGTAATTGTCCATTCAAAATGTCTGGGTTTTCATCAGGTCAGTGTTTATTGAATTGCTGCATAGTTGTGAGAGCTCGAAGGGCGGACCGGGGTTATCATTTACGGAAGCATTTTAAAGGATGATAGGTTGGAAGCCATATCCAGAAAAAATGAGATCACGTGTGATAGCGTAACGAACATTGATAGATGATTTTAACCATACGTTTGAGTCCCACATATTCGACAATCGATGTCATGAGGTTTTTGAAATGGAAGGTTGTATCTCTTACAACCAGTAGTTTGCCGAGTAGAATTCCCCAGGGTTTCCATACACTGCAAATTACATTTACGAGTGCAACCGTAACGGTAATTTTACCTTGTATGGTCACGCTGGTTCCTCTTACTTTAGCTAACAGGTTTTGTGAATACGTATGTGGTTTCCCATGGGGTGAGTATCAAGAATGTGGTCACTAGACCCAAAGTTAACTGACCGAAATTCACTAGAGAGACAGGTTGAGAATAAAATACTCATTCAGTGTAGAATTTACCACTTAGTACAATTTAGTAAGCAAGTGGCTCAGTAGGAGTTTGGGTAGGACATGCCATACTGCCCCCAGTTTAGCTCCGAGACGTAGAATGGTTATCGCCCACTTTGACTCAATCACGAATCCGTTGTATACATATATATCGAGAGAGAGATTAACATATTATTCTTAGTCATCACATGCACAATTACATGCAGGTTATAAAAGTCACATCCACGTTGGATTATCACACAACAACTATGTGTTTAAAATGCAAAGTCTAAAACGACCAAGGAAAAAGGGTGTCAACAATTTGGGTAACAGAAACAGTTACAAGCGTCCCATGAGCAACCATCCGGTTCTATACAGTGCTGCCTTAAACAAGACTAAACAGCGTTCTTACCAACGCATTTCGACTCTCGGATTGTGTTAATAGGTGACTTACTCAAATAGGGTTTACAACAGTTCCTATTTATGCTATAAAAGAGTATGAGCAGTCACGCTTAAGATACGTTGGATAATTGTCTTAAAGTCTAGGCTGCCATGAACTAGACCGTAAGGAATAAACTTACCGAGGCCGTTAAACAAGGCCGTAAAGCACATTACCCTACATGGCCGTTAGACGTGACCATTAGGTATAAACGAGATCGTTAAGAACAACCAGTATTGTTAAGGGTGGAACAAGTCCATAAAGACGCCAGGATCCTAAACAATGTATCTTACCTTGTTTATGCAGCTAGTGCGATACTACAAGCACTGATGATCAAACATTCAAGTTTTGCTGAAGAAATCCAGTAGAAAGAGAAAACCCTCTTTCTGATCATGTTTTGGGTGAGACTTATCTCAGATAAAGTTTTCAGGGTCCCTTATACAATATACAGGGAGCATGTGCATTTAAACACATGGTACGATCAATCAAACAATCGTTATACTAAAATTAGGATATTCTTCTAGGTGTCAGCTAATATCCGTCAAGAACAACTAAAGTGCTCTAAGACACGTTACGAGTATGCTGAGTGTTGGAACATCCAAGATATTCCTATGAAATGTTTCACTGATTCACATACGAACACAACTTACATGAGATTTCACATTTAGACGAATAAAACATTCAGGCAAATATTTATTAAGTTAGTGCCCATAATAATCGACCCACCTAATCGCTAAGTGTAATTCAGATTGCAAGGAACAAGTTGCTGGTGGTTGCTGTTGGCGAGATCGCCAAGAATGGAGGGGGGGTGGTGAGGTCGCCAAGAGGAGAGGGGAGGAGATGGCGAGGTCGCCAAGAGTATTTTGTTCACCATGTGTTGGCGAGGTCGCCAAGGGTTGGAAGAGGGGCGAAGTCGCTAAGGCTACTCCGAGATCGCTAAGAAGAAAAAGGAAGTTACTCGAAGTCGCTAAGCCATCTTGGCGAGATTGCCAAGGCTAAGTCTCGAGATCGCCAAGTACACTTGACGAGATCGCCAAGTGCAACACCAGATCTCCAAGTGTAAACCTGAGATCGCCAAAGGTACTGGCGAGATCGCCAGGTGCAGAAGTGAAATCGCCAAGTACAAACTCGAAATTGCTAAGGCAAAATTTTCCATAACCAAGTGTGAAAACATATAACAAGGCTAAGCATAGATTTCAGACATTTCACATTACAGTTAACCTATTGTTTACATCAAGAATGCAAGTCCAATACAGACACAAACCAAGTGAATTTAGTGAGGATCGTCTTTGGCACGCGTAGCAATACTTTTAAGAAAAAGTTGTAACCAAAGCTTTCAAAAACAGTTACAGTTCAGAAAACACTTTTTGAAATGTTCTGGTTCGATGTAACCAAGGGCTCTGATACCAATCTGTAACAGCCCAGGTCCGTCGCACCAAGATATTGTCCGCTTTGGCAGCCGGCATGCCCTCAGGTATCCGCCCCTCGCGGATTTAAAACGCGTCTAGATAGGGGAGGTATCCACACCCTTATAAAGCGGTGCTTAGTTCTCCTCCCCACCAATGTGGGATGTTACATGAGTAGTTGATCCAATCTCAAAGTCCAGTTTCTGATACATGCTAGGTTCAAAATCCATGACGAAAGCTTAGGAAAACTTAAAAAAATTAGTCCAAATGAGTTTTCGATCGTAAACACCAGTTTACGATATAGACAGGCTGCTAATAGTAAACCCTAGTCGTAAACACACCGGATCGTGAACTCGATCGTAAACTCCTCTGAATCGTAAACTTGATCGTAATCTCCTCCGGATCGTAAACGAAGTCGTAAACGCCCAAAGTTTGAATCTTGAAGTCGTAAACACAGTACAGAGTCGTAAACACGGTCGTAAACACTTAAAAATCCGATCTTGAAGTCGTAAACACTTAGTTCCAGCTTGTAAACTAAAATTTGATGATGAATACCGATCGTAAACTCCAAGATCAGCCCAGAAACTATTGTAAACTCCAAAAACAGCAGCAAGCTTCCACTTTTTCCAGCCAAACACTCGAATCTAATATCGTGGAACCTTGAATCAGATGATTCTTAGCTCTGATACCAATTGTTGGTCCCAAAACAAGAATCGTTCACAATATCGTAAACACAAACAAGTGCGGAATCCTTGTTTGTGACTGATTCGAGCTAGAAGATGATGAAAAAGACTTGATTTGAGATGAAGAACAAAGCACACAATCAAATCTTGAATGAAGAACAAACAATCTTCTATTGAGTGATGATTACGATAGTAAATACAAAGAGGAGGCAGAAAATCGTAATCAACAACCTATGGTATCCATAAACTACTTGGGTATTTATACTACCCATTACAAAAACCCTAAACATATCGCAAACCCACTAGAAGAACCGGCCCACCAAGCCTAAATCGTAAACATACTAAGCCCAAACCAATGTAAGCCCAATCTAATGTTCATGCCTCACAATGTATAGTCCAACAAGTAGAGGTGAGAGAAAAAGTTTAGAAAATCTGCATATTTGACAAAAATAGTGGTGATTTGCTAAAATTTGGGGATTGGAAGAGAGAGAATAAGTAATGATAAATGTATAAAAGTATTATTTAATTATGGTTGTGAATGAAAGAGAAAGAAAAAATAATAATAAAAATATAAATTATAAGGATAGGGATGAAGAACCTACTGTGAATGCTCTAAAATTCTTAGTTCATCTTTGGATTACAAATAGAGAGACTTCAATTGTGTTTTGTAATCTTAGGCTATTTCCTCATTTGGTGTTTTTTATTGTTTTGTATCTTGTACTTTTTCCTGCCCGCTAAATAGTTTTTATTAAATATCTTTTTTGTTAAACAAAATAGATTTTAATCATATTCGATAATAAGGTATACTTGATCAATAAATTCACGTGTCAACTATGTGAGCCCTAACATCTTTTTAAGCGTTCAAAAAATTCCTTTATAACTTTACCTACAGATATACTTTAAAGTACAATAATTATAATATATATTTTTTTAACTCCTCAATCTCTTAGAGCATTCACAACCCACCCCCTAAAAATATGTGTGTATATTCCTTAAATTTTAGGGTGTGGTTTTGAGTGGTTGTGAGTGGAGGAGAGAGAAAAAGTTACTGTTCATCCCTATATTTGAGGGAAAAACTGATGATTTTTTAAAATTTGTGGTTTTGTTGTGATTGATAGAGAGAGAAAAAGTAATAATAAGGGTATAAAAAATATTATTTAATTATGGTTGTGAGTGGAAGAGAGAGAAAAAGTAATGATTAAAGCATAAATTATAGGGATGGGGATGAGGAACGGACTGTGAATGCTTTATAACATAGGTTTATAAAATTAGTAAATTAATATAAAATGAATGTACGGAATCCTTGGTTGAATGGCGGGAGGGATGCTTCTTAGAAAGCCGCGTTAAATGGTACGACGTCAGCTAGTACATGTAACCGGTTCATCGAACTATGTATCCTCCTACCACATAATCAAACCAGTTAAATCACGCCACGTATGCATACCGGCTAATAATCAGACCAAAATATTCTGCTTTCGCTCATTAACCATGGCTTCCCAAATTAAACTCTGGTTAAATTTCATCCTATAAATACCATCACTCTCTTTCTTAACCAAAAGAAAGAAAAGCACACAGTTCAGGCTGAAACAGAGTGGATTGACGGGAGGATACTCTTCTACTCTACAGGTATTCCTTGATCTAAATCGCTAAATTCGAATGCTGATACACAACCATCGTCTTAAATTTTGACGAAATTTTATGGTTCTAGATCAGTAGATCGTGTTTTTACACATATGTGTCTGATATTCATGTTTAGGGTTTGCTGTATATGAATTCTGGTGTATTTGTTGAGATGGTTGAATGTGTTACTGAATTGATGATCTAGATGCTGTTTGTTTGTGGAATTTTCACATTGTGTGTTCAGATTGCTATGAAAATTGGATCATGCTTTTAATCTAATGATGTTTTAGAAATTTGATTATGATTGTTCTTGCTGTTTTTCAGTTTCTGTTATGCTTTTAAAGTGATAGTTTGGGAGAGGATAATTGTTGATCATTATATATTGGTCGTCACTTAGACTCTGATATCTGAATTGGTCAGTTTGACCCTAACAGGTATGGCTGGAAATGGTCTCTCACCTACAACCAAGAGCACTTTTTGATTCAGTTCTTTTCCAGGAAATGTGTATTTAGTCATTTTACCTAAATAAGCTAATCCAAACATTTTTTTATAAACAACTTATTGACTTATTGGTTTTTCCCATCACAAAAGCAAATCCAAACATTTATTTAAAAACTCCTTTTATAAAAGCTAAAAGTCAATAAGTCATTTTATCAAAAAGTGCTTTTACACCCAAATAAGCACAACCAAACATACCCGAAATTATGAATGTTTTACTCTGGATGTACATAGAACTCGTACCTTGCATACGTGATGTGGATGCCTCACATATTGGCTTTTGGGGCGTGAACAGCTTGAGGCGCATCACTTCTTGGAATTTCTATCTTTAAATTTGTCGGATCATGATTATGTGTTTTGAAGTATCTATCCCATTTTTAATCGAATTAAAACCGTTTGTTTACTTTCTATGTAGGAACCAATTTTGAATCAAGATTTGTTTATCTTGAGCATAAGCTCAAATGTGTTCTTCATCATGCATTCCACTTCCAGCTGAAAATGAATTTTGGACCGATGAGGCGATCTTTATGTCCTTGTTCAACTTCAAAAGGGGAAAACCTCTGCCATTAAACGTAACATCAGATGTAAATCCTTACGAATATAGACCATCAGATCTACCTGGTTAGTATATACAATGTAAATAATCAATATTTATGTATACTATATGCTGTTAAATCTTAGCAAAGGAAATGAAACTTGCAGCTGATTTATGGTACTTGTCGTCCGGGGTCCAAAAAGATGCTCAGTGTGGATTCTGGCAGGAAACCGGGGAGCCTTGTGAGATGTTTTCTAACTCTGTGATCATTGGTTTGAGAACAACCCTTCGATTTTATGAGGGTTGGGCCTCACATGGTCGAAGGACAAATTGGGTGATGCGAGAATATAGAATAACAGAGAAGTGTGACCACGATACAAAGGTATGCACTCTATCTTTTTGGACCATCACACTGATTAAGGTGTTTTAGGTGCCAAAATTGTAACTGTTGTCTGGTTTGGTTGGATGATATGCAGGATTTTGGAGCATTATGCAGAGTATTTTTGGCTGATGAAAATAAACCACCTTCTGGTCACTCCATTAGATACATTCATGATAATATGGATGTCCAAATATCCACTGATTTGGGGCCAAAAATGGTTTCAACCACTGAACTTGTGGTGAGATGGCTTATAACTTTACACCCTCTCATGGTTCCTGTAAACATACACCTATTTTTGAAAATTATGGATATGTTTTATAGGGAAAGACTACGGAAAAGAAAACAGGACCGCTTCTTGAGCAATCATCTGAAATGGATTGTATTTTGAGGGGAGACTATTTTGAGTTAAACGATCTTATTGATCCCGGTTCACGATCTTCCAGTTCAGCCAATTCAAGTTGTTTGACCATGACCTCAGATGAATACTTTGACTCAATGGCCCTCTTACAAGAAATAGAGAATGACATTAAAGATTCAACTGCCAAGTTTAATCTTTCTGCACCTTTAAAGTCAACAGAAGTGATGATACATCCTGCCACCTCAGGTATCCTGTTGTTTCGCTTCTCATGTGAAAACTTTTTTTGATTCTGTCTATGGTGTGCTTACTGCTTAGTCTGATGTTTATAAACAGTCATTCTTGTAAACGATCAAGACTCCAAAAGTGCAGCTAAAGAGAGCCACAAACAGTGCAAATCTTTGACCATCTCAAAAAATACATCCAAAGAGGGAGAGAAGGAGCGTGTTAGCAGGATGAAAAGGCGTAAAATGATGAAGTATGTATGTTTCTTGGCTTTTTGAAAGTACAATTGTAAGAAAGAAGACAGAATGAGCGATGGAGATTGAATCTGGGTGGGGGGTTTTAAATTTTGATATTAACGATGGAGTAGCAAGATTTTATTTGTGGTCTAAGATTACATGTAAATAGTGTCAATTGTGTGTGTAAAGTGACCACTTTCGAGGTGCAAATTATTTTATTTGTGGTCTAAGATTACATGTAAATAGTGTCAATTGTGCGTGTAAAGTGACCACTTTCGAGGTGCAATTTTTTCAAGTTTGAATATGACAAGTACTTGTTTGTTAAACAACCGATGTTTTTAACATTTATTGTAATTTACTATGCTAAAAAGTAAACCTGGTAAAACAGGCGGGTCGGGTCTCTAGGTCATAACAGGTTCGGGTAAAAATAAGTCAAACTTAAAAACGAGTCCAGACGGGTTTTAATCAAGACGAGTGTGGATCAAAATGAATAAGTTGATTTTAAAAACTGCGTAAGTTTCATATTAAAAAGGTGAGTAATTAATTTTATTGTTTCAACTTCCTAAATTACATAATTACAAATCAGTAAACCCCGTAGTAACAAAATAGTAAATCAAAATTACTAAATACAAATCAGTAAAGTCCGTAGTAACAAATTCACGTCTAAATCATAATTGAGTTAAATTAAAAGTAGACTTTGTTGTAAATAGTAAGTAGTAAATACATATAAGGTACACTTGACAAAACAGTCCGATCGGTCATATTCCGTGTCAAGTTTGACCATGGGCTTGCCCCTCTGACACCACGTCCCATTTTGTCAGTGACACCCCGTGTAACTATACTTGCAAAATTTGCAAGATATGTTGATAGGCACCGGGCTATGTCCCTCCATACAATCCGGGTCTATAAATATCAGCATCAGGTATCCAATTCGCTCACTTCTTACTTCACTCTTACCTCTTCTCTCTAGTTTTATGTTTTAGAGCCACTTGTAGTTTTCAGTATTTCTAATTAAGATTGTAAGACTTCGACATCTTTCAAACTTGTTTGATTTTTCTCTGAATTTTAAATTTTGAAGATGCAAATCATTAAAGCCATGCTTAGTTAAACCTTATACTCACTTGGGGGAAAGAAACCATTGGCAGGTTAGTGAAATGAACTTATAAACTAACCTTAAAGTGTGTAACAATGACTTTGGGTCTAAATCTTTATATTGAAAGTGATACACCCCGTGTAACTATATAAACCTTAAGGTGTGTAACAATTGGCAGGGGGAAACAAACCATTGGTAGGTTGGTAAAATGAAATTATAAACTAACCTTAAGGTGTGTAACAAAGACTTTAGGTCTAAATCAGGTAAACTTGGCAAAACAGTTCGATCGGGCACATCACATCTCAAGTTTGACAACGGGTCGTGCCCCTCTGACATGTTTTGCCAGTGACACACCTCGTGTAACTGTACTTGCAAAATTTGCAAGATCTGCTGACATGCAAGGGGCGAGTCACATAGACACGGGGCAAGTCCCTCCGTACAATCCGGGCGAAGTCCCTCCGTATAATCCGGGTCAAGTCCCTCCGTACAATCCGGGTCTAGAAATACCAGTATCATCCTCACTTCCAACTGGCTCACTTCTTACTCCACTCTTACCTCTACTCTCTAGGTTTCTGTTTTAGAGCCACTTTTCTTGTAGTTTTCATATTTTTTTAACAAGATTGTAAGACTTTAACATCTTTCAAACTTGTTTGTGTTTGTCTATGATTTTTTAATTTTTGAAGATGCAAATCATTAAAGCTATGCTTGGTTAAACCTTATACCCACTTGGAGGAAACAAAACCATTGGCAGGTTGGTAAAATGAACTTATAAACTAACCTTAAGGTGTGTAACAATGACTTTGTTAATTCTTTTCCTTGTGCATTGTGAATCATCCGTGCCCTTAAAAGCATGTTAATCGGTAAGTGACAAACAATTAAAGGCGTGATATTGACAACACTTCACCTTCATGTTGCAGTCATGTTTTTATGTCTATGTAAACAACATGTTATTCACGCGAGGGTGGTTTAGAGGTATAGGTTTGGGACTTCGGG
>JBCNJP010000009.1:35732998-35790393 GCA_039602395.1 Deinandra increscens subsp. villosa
CCATAGAGAATTCGATCAAAGGTGTAAGCAGTAACCAGTGTTCAAGTCAATCGTGTTCTTCTAATCGGTTTGTCTTTAATTGCTTTCATATACTTTTCGATTATAGTCTTTTACTGTTTTTCTTGAATCAACTAGTTAAACCGGATTCCGCACGGTTTCACTAGTCTAGATATCGCGTGAGGGTTCTTTTTGATCCTTACATTTTGGGGGTCAAACCGGAGGGTACTGGCCATTAGACTAGTAAAAGTCTAGATCTCGTCGAGACGAACGTTTTAGCTGGTAATAGCTCCCGTAACTCTTAACGGTTCTCAAGTTACGTCAGTTTTAGTGAACACATGTATTCTGCCAACGTACCAAACCTTCTCAACGTACCAAACTTGTTCTCAGCATACCAACTCCATACCAATTCAACCAGCGGACCAAAATTTGTTCAACGTACCAGATTACGGACCAGAAATCAGCGAACCAGAATTCAGCGAACCAGATTTTAGCGGACCAGTTTGGTACGGCGGACCAAAATGGTACGGCAGACCAGAAAATAACTGCCACGGACCAGATTTGAAGATTGCCTAGCGGACCAGCAGCGGACCATCGACGTACCAACTGTTCTTGAGGCGGACCAGAAATGTACCACGCCGAAATCGACGGATTTGCGTGAATTTCGACAATTTGGACTGGAATTTGCTTCAGAGAGGTGCGAAAACTCACTAGGAACACTCAGAAATCATTTTGTTTACCTCGGAAACACTCAGAATTACGAAAATTTGATGAAAAAACAAAGAAACCCCAAACTTTCTCTCTCTAGAACTCGAAAATGGACCAAATCACAGTAGTAGAGCAACTAATTGCTCTGATACCACTTGTAAAACCAATGAACGATCTTACTACTACATGATTCGGTAATCGGAGAAACACAAACGAGTAAATAAAGCTTGGCTTTATTGATTCACTTAGAGATTACAAGCTAGAGAGAGAACCACACTCAATACACACAGTTAAGATGTAGAAAATGATAGAACTAACTAGTCTCTCTCTAACACGAACTATTTATAGTCATTAAGATACTGAGCGGTGTACCACCCACGGACCATTTGGTACGCACGTACCATCTGGTACGTCTGACCAACTGGTACGACCAGTTGACTATCTTGACTCACAAGGACGCTCTAGATTAGAAACAATACACGAGACACACGTAGCATAGGATATGCTCTAACAAACATGATATTATTCTGGTCTTGTAGATCTAACCATAGGATATGATCCAATCGACCAGTAACTCAATCATTTGATGTGTCAGTAGGCTCAACATACTGCGAAGTAAACAAGTCTCTGTGATTACACACTAATTTCATTGAGAAATGTGGACCTTGGAAGTTTAAACAGTGGCATATTCTTTAAATTTGCCCTTCTCAATAGTACTAGTAAGAAAACTCTAATCACACATCCTTTGTTTCTTCACTAGTAAGTTGACTTATTTTAAACCAACACATGAGACTCATCTGCTGAGGAAACTCTGACCTTGAGTCTCATCCATAAATAAAGCTGAGACACATCTGCTGTGAGAAATCACTGACCTTGTGTTCTTACGCTCCATCATTCCATCAAATAAAGTGAGAGGTCATTTGCTGAGGAGACTCTTACCTTGACGCTCTCACCCCGCCAACATTCATTCATCTATAGTCATGAAAGAAGGGTTATCATGATTTCATGACTATATCCATGAAATAAGTCACTTAACACTAAAGAAAAGGGGGAAAGATTACTTTTAAAAGTGTGATTGAATCTGAAAAGCTAGTTGATGATTGGTAGAATACTGTTAACTTCCAACCTAATAAGGACATCAAAAAATATTTCTCTGAACTGGACAGAAAACATGATATATAAATCACATGAGAGAAGTTGAAAATTACCTTGTATGAGCTTAAGTGGATAAATAATACCGACAATCTGACTTAAGGTACCGATCCGAAAGGTGATTTGAATTGTGAGTGTTATTGACCACGTAATTGACCGGTATGATTCTAAACATGTCTGACCACGACCATACAAAATTAGGTGAATTTTCAAAGTCAAAGTGCTTAAATTTCCAAGTTTGGTGTAAAATTGACCAACTTGTGCTAAAATCAATATTGTTATTGGTTTAAGGTTAACCGACTTAAAAGAATATAAATTCTTGAGTTCGGTGGAAAATTGACCCAACTCGGATGAAAATGAAAATTTTGAGTTTGGGTGGAAAATTGACCCAACTCGGATGAAAATGAAAAATTTGCGTTTAGGTGAAATTTTTGACCAATCAAAGTCAAATTTAGGTACTAGATGTGTCATTGTCAAATTTGTTGAAATTAACAGGTACTTGTCTTTGTAATACAAAATTTATCTTCCTGGTAGGTTACTGGTAGCAGGCATGCATTTCTTTCTTTAGTATTTGGTTATGTTGAAAATTTTGGACTTAGAAATTTTTACCTTATGTTTTATAATTCTGCTCTTAGCGGACTTGTTATTTGCCTTAGCGAAATTCTGCTTGAGGCAAGTCCGCTAAGTACCTTCAACAAGTTTAATAACGTGTTTGCATTTAGCGAACTTGTTCTTGAACTTGTAAAATTTTTCCTTGTTTTTCATTTAATGAAGTCCGCTAAGAACAATTCTGTTCCTAGCGAACTTCCTCTTTCAATCTTTTTAACTCAGGTATGAAGTCCGCTAAGTTGACTTTAGTCCTTAGCGAACTTCTCCTTTTCTGTTAAATTCTTTATCATTAAAACTTGTCTAAGTTTTAAGAAGTCCGCTAAACATATGTTGTTAGCGAACTTCTCTTATACACTTAGAATATTTTTTCATGAGATATGAAGTCCGCTAAGTTGAATTTGTCCTTAGTGAACTTCTCTTGTGGTTCTCTTTTTATTCAAGTGTTGAGAAGTCCGCTAAGAAGGTTTTTGCCTTAGCGAAATTCTCCACTTGTCTATAAGTCTACTGAGGTTAAACTTGTTCTTAGCGAACTTGTTTTACACCTTAGCGGACTTCTTTTCACTTGAAAAATCTTGCATTTACAAGTTTCTGTTTGGACTTAGCGTACTTGTTTCAAGCCTTAGCGAACTTCCTTAGGCTTAGCAAACTTCCCTGGCCTTAGCAGACTTCTTTTAGGCTTAGCATACTTCATTTAGGCCTTAGCGAACTTGTTTTAATTAACTCTCCCTTTAGTGAACTTGTCTCAGTCCGCTTACACTTAGCAGACTTGGAGACTGTCTTAGCGAACTTGTTTATAATTCTGGATATTTATAAGTTCGCTAAACCTAACACTATAAAAAGGGGGACTTAGTCACTTTTTCGATTCACTTTTTCAAAATCAAACAACCGCTCCTCTTCTCTCGAATCGGCGACGCAAACTACCTCACTGTTCGATCGAAATCCCTCCATTCTCTCTCGAATCTGTCACTTTTGTTGCATTTAGCGTTGATTTGCTCACTCTTCTTGCATCCACAGGTTCGATTTCACTCAATATTTAGGTTAATTTCGGTTTCGATGATGTTCATGAGCCGTATGGTGCGATTGTATATGTTTTAGGGTTCTGATGTTATAATTTGTTGATTGAACAGATTCAAATCGTTTCTTTCTTGTTCCTAATTCACTTGTGATCAAGATTAAGGTATGTGAATCTCATCTCACGAATTTCACACTTTGAATCCGAGAATTTTATGTACTGGGGTTCGGATGAATGATGTTTGAACCTTTAAATTTCTTTAATCTTTTAAAACAGTTTGGTTAAGTTTGTTCTTAGTTATTGATTTGAATGGTGTAAAAAGCCACATTGTTTGAATCAAGGCCATAAACTTTGACCTCTGTACTTTATAGGTGATAAGAGATTTTGATGTTTTTACAATTATGGAATTTGATTGATTATTAGGAGACATAGTGCTGCTGCTGTTAACCTCCTTTGCTTTACAAAATGTGGTTAAGTGGATGTGCACATGAATCCTATTTTAATCTCTGTGTTATCCATGATTTTTGACTTTGTTGTTTGATAGATTTTGAGAACTTCACATTGATATATCTCACCTTGTCTTAAACCATAGTCACTTATTCCTGCTTATCATTGACCAATTGATGAATTGAAAACTACAAACTGTTTACAAACCTTTATTTAGAGGAATCAATAGTAAAATTGATGGTTTGGTTCACTTTTCTCAATTATGCCTTTAATACAAGTTATTTATGTGTTTGCCCATATTTTATGTGTTTGTCTATCACTTGAAGTCTAACATAGCTTGTCTGATCCCAAAAACAGATTTTCTTATTGTTGTGAGATTGATCAAGAGCATTGCATCTCTTTCTATTGATCTTAGCAAATTTTAGATCATCAAAGAGGTATGTTGCTCTTACAAATGGCAATTTGAGTTAAGACTCAAGGTTAGCTACATAGGGGCAAATCTTTATTTTAATTGTCACAATTGAAGTTTATCTGATTTCTAACATAATTTGCTTGATCCCAACAGATTATTCACTGAGTCAATTGAGAAATCACCACATCTTATATTAGATCTTAGTTACTCTTAGATCTTCACAAAGGTATGTGTTTCTCAAAACAAGCAGTTGTGTTAATTATCAGGTAAAATATCAATTTGTTTCATTATTGTATGCATATATGTCTTTCTTTGTGTCACTTAGCATCAAATTGAGCCCGACACTGGTGGTTTAGTCTGGTTAGGATCCACATGGATCTGGAACTAGTCAATAACTCAGGTGAAAGGATCTTGGACCTATTTGACACAAAGTTAAATTTGTTTGACTTTGCTGACTCGTCTAAGTTAATTTGATCATATTTATGATCAATTATGAGCATAACTACAAAGGATTTGATCTATGACACCTATAAGGTTCATATGAACTATCTTAGGTAATTAAGCTTTGTTTGAACTCTTACTTGGTCATCTTGACTTTGATAAGTCAAATTTTGCATGAAATGGACTTATGTGGCTATTTTGCTTGAATGTGAATTTGGTGACTTAGTTATGTGCTTCTTGATCCCTATGTGCATAAATTTATGTGTTAGGATTGAATTTGACATGATAAAGACACCATCTAATATGTTAAGCATAAATTATCAAATTCTATCCTTTAATGTTCAAATTTGAACGTTTTGACCCATTAGGACCTCTGGCTTGTTCATATGTGTTAACCTGACTCTGTTGTTTTTAGTCAATCTCATTTGATGTTGAAATGTGAGTTATACACTTCATTGTAACATTAAAGTGTTGTTAATCTGCATGTGAATTCCTGCTAATCTTAGCGGACTTGATTCAGTCCTTAGCGGACTTCAAGTCTACCTAGCGAACTTGATATGTTCCTAGCGGACTTGTTCTCTACTTAGTGAACTTGATAAGTTCTAGCGGACTTGTTTTTTGTTTAGCAGACTTGAGTCTATTATGTTTATATTAATATTTTAATTTCTGATATACTAGGATTGTTCTGATAGTCTGACAAGCAGGTGTTACACTTATTGCATGCATCTAACTGGCCTTTGAAATAGGATAGACCTGTTATATCCTAATTCCTTGTCCTATATCTAAAAGTGCTGATTTTGACTAAGTTGTTCGATTATCTTAATTATAAGACACCAAATCAAGGGATTCACAAGCTCGGGTGGAACCAAGTCCCAAAGTGACTTTCCCTGAACTGATTTCATCGACTGGGATCATAAAACCTCATTTTATGCTAAATAAACTTAAAGTCTTTTGGTTTTTGATCCTAGATTGTCAAAACTCCCTAGATTTGATGTTTCTGACTTTTGGTGAGCATAAGTTGTAGAAATTCTCATAAATTTCTCCTTGGCTCTACAACAAGTCAAAACTTAGTTGTTTAAGACAAGATTACTGGGTCATTTATAGTTCCTATGCAAAACTTTACTTTAAGTCAATTTTTTTTAATGGAGATTTAGATCTGGCTCCTTATTTTCCAGAGTTTAATTTATCACACACAACATTTTTACTTCCTAAGATACTTACTATTGTTAATCACGAAATTCCGGTTGCTTGTGATCATTTTGGAGTATATGCACTATGTGATTTAGTTTATGTCATTGACACTCATATGAAAAGCTCTATCACTATCACGAGTCTAGTGTGAAATGACATTCATTTAGTGTCAACTCAGATATAATCCTGTAATTCTATATGTGCAGATGCCTCCCAGATAAGCTGTTGAAGCTTTGGAATATGGTCGCCCGCACAACGGAAGGTGCGTGTTTAACAAAAACTGGGAAGGTGCTGATGAGCAGGCCATTGACCTTTTGCAACAATCAATATGGGTAACGGAAATGCAGATTAACCCTGTCATCTACAAGGGTATCATTGAAGCCTTCTGGATAAATGCTCAATCTGTAGAGCTTGATGATGGTACAAGTGTTATAAGGTCCAGGATCCAGAACACTGATATTGAAATTACTGAAGAAAAGATCAGAACTGTCCTGAACTTACAAGATGCTGGCATGCCCAAGACTTTCTCAAAGGCTCAGTGGCAATCAACAATCACGAGGATGGGATATTCTGGTGTTTTTCTCCCAGATGTCAGCAACAAGATTCAAAAGAACTTATTTCCGATTAACTGGAGGTTTATAATCAGCTTCTTCATTGCAACCTTCGGACACAGAATGGCAACTCTAGATGACTTTGTTGAAGAAACCGCGTGTGCTTTACATGGGTTTGTCATCGGTGAGGGTTTCAACCTATCTCACCAACTTCTCAAATGGATGATTGCTAACCTGCACCCTACTGGAAGGGCAAAGAAGTTTTTGATGTACCCTCGATTTATTCAAGCAATTTTGGATCATTATTACCCTAACTTGATCAAGCAGGGATAAACTTTCTCCACAAGCTCAATGAACACTGGTTCATACAGTAAGTACCACAAGGGTAAATATCAAGAGAATGTTGTACCTTTCTTTCCTGAGATGATTGCACGGATTGCTCCCTCTGATGCTGAAGGAGATGTCCAAATGGGTGAAGCAGCTGTTGAAGAACAAGTAGAACAAGTTAAAGCTACTCAAGTCCACCCTGAGTTGGATTTGAATGCACCTGTTGACTCTGATGCTGCTCAAGACCTTGGGAATCTCTAGGGTATTAGTTGTTTTGGCTAAAAATTACTTAAGCAAAATTAGTAAAACTTGAACCAAATAAGATTGTGAGGTTTGGTGCCTAGGATTAAGATACGAAAACTGTTTGTAAAAATCCTGGGACAATAACTTAATTCCAGGGACAAAAGCCGGAATCCTGGGTTAAAATGTAAGTTTAGTTGCGAAATCGATTTAGAAAGTAAATAACACAAATGAAGCCTTGAATGCAAGTAGGAACACCGAGAATTTTACTAGGGAAAAGCCCTTAGCCCTTAGATGTCTCTAAGGCGCCGCCGGCATAAAAACCCCGGGTAGCGATAACACACGCTACCAATTTATTGATCACGTAAATGTTTGAGTACAATGAGTATGCAGAGAAATCAGTACGAGAATACAATGAGTAAAGCTCGAATGAGCTGAAAACTAAGTCTAAAAGTCCTATTTATACCCCTAGGTCTTCAACAACTTCTCCGATATTCCAGGGATCTCTTCTCCAACGTCTTTTTCAGTTAGTTGACCGAATTTCCAGCTAACTGACTTTGACCACGTGCGAAATAAGTCTTTAGCTTGTTTTATGCAACCGTTAGTAGACTTCGTCAACCTGCCCTTGAACAGATATAGACACATAAACCGTTAGTGACAATGCCCTAGCATGCAGGGTCATTTCCACATGCTGGGTCATCAATAAAATAAGGGTAACCCTGGATTATGCACATTTTAGATCATATTAATATAGAATAAAATGAATGTAAACTTCCCTGAATGAAGTCGACATCCTGGGTCATCACTTTACTATTGACACATTCAGGGTCACCGAACATTACCTGCCAAATTCAGGGTCATACGATTCCTGGGTCATACCTGCCCCTGGTCTATACCTGTACCCTGGATTACCAGCCGAAGATTTAGGGTATAACAATTGCCCCCAAATTTTCGCAAGTTGTAGATAGAGATTACAGCTGTGAAAATTTCAAATTGAGGTCTAATCCACGCCTGTTTCGATCATGTCCGTTGATTTAGTATCCACGATGCCACGTCGAGGGTAACTTCCCATCACCTCTGCAACTTCTACCCTCCTTTAAATGCGCCATTAACCTTTCTTTTTTCTCACATCAGTTTCTTCGAGAGCAAAGCTTTCCATCGACACCTCCGGCCTTCAGTCCTTTCCGATCAGGTAATTTTTCCCCTGATTTCTTTCTTTTCTTCTTACGTTGCTATGACTCGTAAGAAAATCCGGTCGGAAACGGCGGCCATACAGACCGGGATCGAGGATTTCCTCGATCAGAAGTATCTGCAAGCTCCGGAAACGGAAACCTGCAGCTTCTCCGACGCCGACATTACCTGTTTGTTGGCGTCCGGTCTTCTTCCTGATGGTGCCGAGGTTAGGCCCTTTGACAGGAGACTTAGGTCGGATTTCTGTTCCGCAACCTGGGTCTGCTTTCCTTTCACTCCTTTCTCCATGGGGCTTTCATATCCTTTTACTGGATTAGTGGCTGAATTCTTCAAAGCTACCGGCCTTGCCTACGCCCAGACTCTTCCCATCGCATGGAGAATTCTGGGTACCCTTGACCGCCTGAACAGGGAGTTTGATTCCCTGGTTGGGTTGCCTGAGCTGTCCCTGGGCTATGAACTGAAGTCCCATGGCAGCAACCGATACTTGTTCAAGGCTCTGAACAAGGGTACTCAGATGGTTCCTCGGGCTTCGTACCATGAAGAATGGAAGGGGAGGTTCTTCTTTGTGAAGAGGTCGACCATCCCGGGAGGAATGGATCTTCCGATTAGGTGGAGAGTAGAGGGTAGGTCCTCACCTGCATTAGGAATTAGGGTTTCAATTTTTAATATACATGTTTAATGAAAACTGACCTTGAATTTTTCTGTTTTGCAGTGCCTAGCTTGAGTTCTATCGGCCCTGTGAATCCAAGGACGTTCGAGAGGTTCGAGACCTTCTTGACCATCACTGAAGAGGATCGCGAGTTCAAGGTTGACCCTGATCAAGTTGCTTCTTCCTGCTCCCATAGCATGTCGAGTTGTAAGTATCCTGGGACCCCGCCTTTTAGACCTAGGATTTTCCCTGGATTCTGCTAACTTTTTATGCTTTTTGTTTCTTAGCTACTGCTGCTCCTGTGAACCTTGAAGAGGTGGATCTGGACGCCTATCTGCTGGGTGATGATGACTTCCAAATCCTGGCCACGGTAAAATCCGAGCCTCCGTCGGTTCCCAAAGCTCTTCCCTCCAAGGCCTCGGGCACCAAGCGCAAAACCAGGGCCACCAGCTCTGCCATATCACTGCAGCCCCTGGAGAACATGGATGCTGCTGGGCTACTCTCACACGCTGAGGCTTCCTCTCGCCAAGTAAGTAAATCCTGGGTACCCCTGAATTTTTCTGCATAGTTAGTCTATTCAGAGTTTAAATTGTTAATTAACTTACCTTTGCATGCAGATTGCTGGGCGATTCTTTGAGCTGGTCCAGGCCGCTGAGAGGCGTGCCCAGGATGCTGAATCCTTGGCCAGGAAGGAGGTCGCCACCCTGAAGAAGGAATTGAGCATGACCAAGATCGTTGCTGATAAGAACCTGGGGCTGGTGCAGGAGCTGGAGAAGAAGGCTGTTGAGGTGCGGGCTGAGCATGAGGCTGCCCTGGTCGTGAAGGAAAAGGAGGGCAAGAGGATTGCCCTTGTCTCCCTCCTTCAATGCAGGCTGAAGATGGCCAAGGAGGCCAGGGACCTGGGGCTGAAGAATCCCAAGTGGGATGTGTCCGACTGGGCAAACAAGCTGCGCAACCTAGGCGCTACCATCCCCGCAGGTTGTGACCCTGAAGCTGGCCCTGGATCCAGCAAAAGCACCCCATCCAAGGGCTCTGCTGGTCATGCCATGGACATCGACCAGCCCAAGGGAGGAGAGCAGCCGGCCCAGGACCCCAAGGCAGCGGAGAAGGCAGCGGAGGAGGAGGAAGCGAAGGAGACGACCCAGGATGATGCTTGAAGTTTGCTGGTCGTCGTTTTCCTGTTCTTATGTTTGTTTTTGAAAACAATTTTAATTTTTTGTTTGTGATGGTATACCGGATGATGTTTCCCGGTTTTAAAACAATATGCCCCACCCTTGGATTTGAAATCCAGGGCTTTGACATGCCCCCGCCCTGGGGTGGCCGGAGTCTTTCCCGGACCCAGGGTGGTTTTTGAATATAACTGCTTTTGCTTTTATGATTGTGTTTGAGATATTTGAAACACATTTGCTGATGTGTGAAATCATACTAGGGTTTACCTTAGTATTCCTGGGTTGCCCCCAGGATTTAGGATTCCTCGTAGCTTTGGTAGACTTGTGAATGTTCCCCTGTCATATGAACATAAAGATTAGTATTAACTAGCCAAGTAGTTAATTTACTTAGGTTTCAATCGTCATGACCCTGGATTAATAATCCAGGGTCACTAGGCAGCCTCTTAAGTTATTTCTGGGGTCATGCCCGGTGCCGTACTGGCGAACTAGGGATTTCCTCTTAGTCGTACTGACCGACTAGGGCATGTCCTCGGAGTCTTAAGTTGGTACGTTAGCACCAATCCATCTCGAAAACGCGTTAATCGTTTTAAACCTTAGGAGATCCGCATATGTCCCTGGATTGGGAGGTTGCCACCAATGCTGTTAACACGGATGATCCCACAATCCCAGGGTTTCATACTTGGATCACGTGCGTCTCGGGCGAGGCAAAAATTGCCACGTGCGTCCCGGGCGAGGCGTGGTAGCCCATATTCGATTGGAGGATGCTCAATCCTCAAACCTTAGGAATGGGTCTAGGCCTTACCCATACGGAAGTGAGATGGCCAATCTCAAACTTAGGAGATATACGCTGATTGTCGTCGAGTTGGGGTATCTCGAGTAGGCTTTGTTCCATGTGTCTTGAATTTTTGAATATCCTGCATGTTCGGTACCCTGAATCCTGGGATACCCTGGATTTCGGGCGAAACATAGATCTTAGCGAATTCGAGATGTTGAATAACAATTTCAAAATAAAATGTAATACGTAACTGATGTTAATAAATAAATAATGAAGGTAAAACATATAGAGGAATAAACGAAATAAATTAAGTGAGAGGAACTGACCTGAATTTCCAGCATTAATTTAAAATCAAACACATACCTGGGTAGCTGAATCCTGGGACAGGAAGCCTTACATGAAATACGCCTTCAAGTGTATCGCATTCCAAGGTCGTGGTAGTAGTTCTCCTTCCATATTAGCTAGCCAATATGCCCCCTTACCAGCCTCAGAGTCAATCAGGTAGGGACCCTCCCATTTAGGAGCCAACTTTCCATCCCCTGGATTTGTTGTGTTCTGAAATGCTTTTCTAAGGACTAGATCTCCCATTTTAAACCTTCTGATCCTCACATGTTTGTTGTAAGTCTTGGAAATTCTTTGTTGATAAGCTGCCATTCTCCAAGCTGCTTGATCTCTTAGTTCATCCAGGGTATCTAAGTCTTCAACCAGGGACTGATTATTCGAATCCTGGGTCTGAGAACTGACCCTGAATGTTGGGACCACCATTTCAGTTGGGATAACTGCTTCAGTACCAAAGACCAAGGAAAATGGGGTTTGGCCTGTGGCGTTCTTGGATGTGGTCCTATCTGCCCATAGTGCCAAGGGTAATTCTTCTGCCCATCTTCCCTTCTTCTCTTTCAACCTCTTCTTCAAGTTGTTTATTATAATCTTGTTGCTTGATTCAGCCTGGCCATTAGCTTGAGGATGCACTGGTGTGGATGTTATCATCTTTATACCCCAGGATTTACAAAATCCTGTGGTTCTGCTTCCGATAAATTGGGACCCGTTATCACAAACAATCTCGGATGGTACCCCAAATCTTGTCAAAATGTTTCTTTTAATAAAGGATATGACTTCTTTCTCCCTGACTTGAACGTACGCCTCGGCCTCAATCCATTTTGAGAAATAATCCGTCATAGCTAGCATGAATACCTTTCCTCCAGGGGCCTTAGGTAGTTTTCCAACGATATCCATCCCCCACTTCATGAAGGGCCAGGATGCTGGAATGGGATATAGTGGTTCTGCAGGCTGGTGAGGGACATTGGCATGTCTTTGACAGGCGTCGCATTTCTGGGAGAAATCCTGGGAATCCTTCCTCATGGTGGGCCAATAGTACCCCGTTCTCAAAATTTTGGACATCAAGGACCTGCCCCCTGCATGATTTCCACAATCACCCTCGTGGGTATCCTTGAGCACTTCTTGGGCCTCATCCTTCTCTAAGCATCTCAGATATGTGCCTGCAAAAGATTTTCTATACAATATGTCTTTAATAATTACGTACCTGGCTACTCTTACTCTGAATGCACGGGCATCCTTCTCGTCCCCTGGAATAGTACCATCCTGCAAATATTGAATAATTGGTCTGGTCCAGGATTCATTCTGGGTAGAAGAATCCTGGGTACTGGACACCAGGATTTTATCTGCTGTATTAGAATCCTGGTTATCTGTATCTTGGTCTATAGCTGGTGTTAGTATATGAATTATAGGAACATGAGTGTCTTCAAGTGCCTTGAATGCTGAGCCTAGGTTTGCCAATGCATCTGCTTCAGCATTCTCCTCCCTTGGTACTTGTTGAATATTAAAATTTTGAAAATCCTGGGACATTCTTTTTACCACCTCCAAGTATTTGATCAACTTTTCTCCTTTAGCTGTGTAGGATCCATTAAAATGGTTAGCTAAAAGAAGGGAGTCGACATATACCTGGATGTGCTGAATTCCCAAGTGTAATGCTAAGTGCAGCCCAGCAATTAGGGCCTCATACTCAGCTTCATTGTTAGTTGCTTGGAATCCACATCTAATAGCCTGGGGTATCATGTCCCCCTGTGGCGATTTCAGTACGATTCCTAGGCCTGTCCCCCTGATATTTGATGCTCCATCAGTGAACAAAGTCCAGCACCCTGAAATTTCTTCCTGTTGAAGCTGCTGGAATTCATGGTCTGCCTCTTGTTCTATGTCAGTACTGAAATCAGCCACAAAATCAGCTAGAGCCTGTGATTTTATAGCTGTTCTGGCCTCGTAGATCAGATCATATGCACTCAGCTTCACCGACCACTTAGCCATTCGACCTGACATTTCTGGTTTTCTCAAAACAGACTTTATAGGGTAGTTAGTTCTAACATGAATTGTATGAGTTTCAAAATAGTGTCTAAGTTTAGTAGATGCCATACTTAGGGCTAATATAAGTTTTTCAAGGTGTGAGTACCTGGATTCAGCATCAAGTAAACTTTTACTTACGTAATAGACAGGGTGTTGCTGACCTTCTGCATCCTTGGTCAGGACTGCGCTTACCGTATTCCTGGAAACTGCTAAGTACAGTGACAAGGGCTCCCCTGGATTAGGCTTCATCAACAAAGGTGCCGTGGACAGGTATGTCTTTAAATCCTGGAACGCCTTCTCGTGTTCTTCTTTCCACTCGAATTTCTTGTTCTTCTTTAGGATGTCATAGAATTCCCTGCATCTTTCCGAGGATTTTGATATAAATCTATTTAGGGCAGCAATTCTACCTGTAAGTCTTTGAACGTCCTTGGTGCTGGATGGTGATTGTAGGTTGGTAATTGCCCTGATTTGCTCTGGACTTGCCTCTATGCCTCTCTTGGTTACCATGTACCCCAGGAATTTGCCTGCTCCGACCCCGAAATGACACTTTTCTGGATTTAGCTTCATGTTGTATTTATCCAGGATGTCGAAGGAATCCTTAACATCCTGGACATGGTCATTGGTGACCCTGGATTTCACCACCATGTCGTCGATATACACCTCCATCGTGTCCCCCAGTTTTTCTTTGAACATCATGTTAACCAATCTCTGGTACGTTGCCCCTGCATTTTTTAGTCCAAAGGGCATAACTATATAACAATATATACCTGTTGGTGTTATGAATGCCGTATCTTCCTGATCCTGGGGTTCCATCTGGATCTGTTGAAATCCTGAGGTAGCATCCATGAAAGTCAACATCTCATGGCCTGCCGTTGCGTCGACCATGGAATCTATGTGAGGTAGTGGGAATGGATCTTTCGGGCATGCACGGTTCAGGTCCGTGTAATCTACGCATACCCTCCATTTACCGTTTTTCTTACTTACTACCACCACGTTGGCTAACCATCTGGGAAACTTCACTTCTCTGATCATCCTAGCCTTTAGAAGTCTATCGACCTCCTCCTGGATTATGACGTTCTTTTCTGGTGCAAATTTTCTTCTCTTTTGGTGTATGGGCCTGAAAGAGTTATCAATTCCAAGCTTATGTGTAATAACGGATTTAGAAATACCTGTCATGTCGTCATGGGACCAAGCGAAGGTTGACATCCTGGTCCTGAGCAGATGTATTAACTGTTCTTCTATTGGCCCTGGAATATTTGTTCCAATATAGACTTTCTTCCCTGGATTTGAAGGATCCAATTCAACAGCTTTGACGTCTTGCTCCCTCGCTTCCAGGGCTTCCCGGGCCTTTTTCTTTAATTGCTATCCTTGTCTTTGTTTGGAGGATATTTTCATTGATGTAGTGTAACATTCCTTGGCTTCTTGCTGGTCGCTGTGGACTGTGATCACACCCCAGGGTGTTGGCAGCTTCACGCATTGATGGTATGTCGAGGGTACAGCCCTGTTGTCGTGAATCCAGGGTCTACCCAGGATTACATTGTACCCTGATGGTGCATCCATCACACAGAAACGCTGAACTGAATTGAGCCCTTCTATGTAGACCGGAAGCTTGATTTCACCCAGGGTATTCTTCGTTTCACCACTGAAACCCACGAGTACCGTGGATTTCGAGATGATCTCTGAATGTGGAATTCCCATTTTTTGCAAGGCCTCCAACTGGATTATATTTACTGAACTGCCTCCATCGATCAAGATTCTTTTCACAATGTTGTTGGCGATGTGAAGCGTTATCACCAACCCATCATGATGAGGGTCTATGATATCGCGTCTGTCGTCTTCGCCGAACGTGATTTCCTTGACATCAGGTTGAACAGAGCTCTTCCTGGGTCTTCCCTCTCTCTCTGACTTGGATTCCTTGGCATGTCTTTTTGCTGCAGAATAGGAGGTACCACAAATGTCAGAACCACCAGAAATAAAGTGTATTACCTTGGCATCTGGAGGCGGTGAGGATGCTCTTTCAAGATGGCCATCAGAATGTCCAAAATCCTGGGACCTTGCACCACTATCCCTGGATTTTGGGTTCTGTTCCCTGGACTTATCCTTCTTCTTTCCCAGAAGCTCCTTCAAGTAGCCTTTGCCAAGTAGATAGCTTATTTCTCTTCTCAAGGCCATGCAATCCTCGGTCTGGTGACCAAAGTCTTCATGGTAGGCACACCATTTGGACTTATCCTTCCAAGTAGACGGTTTATCGTTCTTCTTGGGCCATCTTGCTTTGTCTCCAAGGTCCTGCATAGCAAACATAACACCAGAAATATCAGTAGTAAAGCAATAATCATTAAGGGAAGGATATTCTTCTTCCTCTTCATCCTGGTCCACACTATTCACTCGTCGTTCATCGGGCCTTGAGTATGGCTTAGATCGCTGTGACCTAGGATGTGAGGATTCTGATTTTCTGTTGGAGCTGTTGATTCCTGGGGAGGATTCGCCCTTTCCCAGGATTTGCTTGTCCTCCTCCAGCCTGATGAAGCGTATGGCCCTGTGACGGACTTCGTCCATGTTGTGACATGGGTTCATGACTAGATCTTGATAGAATGGTGAATCTTTGTTAAGTCCCATCTTGAAGGCCTGGACTGCAGTCGCCATGTCCATGTTTGGTATCTCCAAGGCTTCTCTGCTAAACCTGCTAACGAAATTCCTTAGGGTTTCACCTGCATTCTGGGTCACCCTATACAAATCACTTGTTAGTTTTTCAAAGCTGCGGCTGCAAGAGAACTGATTGTTAAATAAATTGATTAAATGCGAAAATGAGGTAATAGAGTAAGGAGGAACATTCAAGAGCCATTTCAAGGCTGCTCCTGTCAAGGTAGATCCGAATCCTTTGCATAGGCATGCCTCCTTAATTTCAGGGGGCATATAAATAACTTCCATTCTTTCACGATACTGTGCCACATGTTCTTCAGGGTCTGTTGTGCCATCGTAAGGTTTCATGCTGGGAGTTTGAAACCTTTTGGGTATCTCCACGTCACAAATTGGTGGAGCAAACCTGGACACTCTATGACTTGCTGGTCCAACTTCAGGGATAGGCTGCACAACTCCTGGGACGCTTGAAATCATTCTCTTGAGTTTTTGGATTTCTCGCTCCACTGATGGGCTGATCCCTGAATCCTGCACTGAATTATTAGTATTAGCATAATGAGTGAAAGTTTGAGGAGTGTTACCGACATCCTGGGGTATGTTTGTCCCAGGATTAATGACTGGTTCTCTGATGGTAGTCATTCTGGATAAATCAGCATGGGCCGTTTGAGTAGGGAAGAATATTGATCTCCCGTTCAGTGAGGTGACACCTTCGTGTACCCTGGAATTGCTTCCAGGGGTACTGAAATTCAGAATTCTGGGGTCGAGTGGCGACGGCTGAGCCGTCGTGGCCCTGGGTAACTCTGATCTCAAGCTGGTCAATTGAGCCATGAATTCCTGGTTCACCTTCTGTTGGAGTTCCATGTGGCGCTCCAATTTACCGAATGTGGCTAGGATATCAGTGTCAGATATTAAGACAGGGTCTTCTGGGATGTTTTCAGTTTCGATCACTTCATGGTTGACTATCGGTCCGTCACTGCGCGTAGCTGAAGTTGAGGCATTAAACCCTGGAGCCGATGAAGTGACTCCACTTGTCGAAATACTGGTCCTTGGACCTGGTTGGGTAACTCCAGTTGTTGAAGCAGTTACAGCAGAAACCGAGACATTCGAGGTGTTCATTTGTGTTGACATTTTTTGATAGATTTTGGCAAAAATCAAGTTTAGGACAAATCTGAAAAGAGTTTGACAAAAAATTGACACCAATTGCCCCACGGTGGGCGCCAAATTGTTTTGGCTAAAAATTACTTAAGCAAAATTAGTAAAACTTGAACCAAATAAGATTGTGAGGTTTGGTGCCTAGGATTAAGATACGAAAACTGTTTGTAAAAATCCTGGGACAATAACTTAATTCCAGGGACAAAAGCCGGAATCCTGGGTTAAAATGTAAGTTTAGTTGCGAAATCGATTTAGAAAGTAAATAACACAAATGAAGCCTTGAATGCAAGTAGGAACACCGAGAATTTTACTAGGGAAAAGCCCTTAGCCCTTAGATGTCTCTAAGGCGCCGCCGGCATAAAAACCCCGGGTAGCGATAACACACGCTACCAATTTATTGATCACGTAAATGTTTGAGTACAATGAGTATGCAGAGAAATCAGTACGAGAATACAATGAGTAAAGCTCGAATGAGCTGAAAACTAAGTCTAAAAGTCCTATTTATACTCCTAGGTCTTCAACAACTTCTCCGATATTCCAGGGATCTCTTCTCCAACGTCTTTTTCAGTTAGTTGACCGAATTTCCAGCTAACTGACTTTGACCACGTGCGAAATAAGTCTTTAGCTTGTTTTATGCAACCGTTAGTAGACTTCGTCAACCTGCCCTTGAACAGATATAGACACACAAACCGTTAGTGACAATGCCCTAGCATGCAGGGTCATTTCCACATGCTGGGTCATCTATAAAATAAGGGTAACCCTGGATTATGCACATTTTAGATCATATTAATATAGAATAAAATGAATGTAAACTTCCCTGAATGAAGTCGACATCCTGGGTCATCACTTTACTATTGACACATTCAGGGTCACCGAACATTACCTGCCAAATTCAGGGTCATACGATTCCTGGGTCATACCTGCCCCTGGTCTATACCTGTACCCTGGATTACCAGCCGAAGATTTAGGGTATAACATTAGTGTTGAAGCGTCTGAACATTTTAAACTCACTTCTAGTCCTGTGAATGTGACTTTATCAAAAACAGAGGAAGGAGACGATAAAGCTGATGATGAAGAGTCTGCCTCCTCAGACTCTGATGATAGTCTTGCACAACCAGAAGGGATTCATCCTCGGAAGAGACAAAGGACTGGAGAATCTTCCAGGGCCTCTACATTACAGACATAACAATTATCTTCCGATGAAAGCTACAGTCCGTCGCAGGATGAACAAGGAGATGATGAGACTTCAGTGTCTCTCGATCAAGTCGATCTCACTTATGATCTCGATGAGCCTGACACTCCTCCTCAGTTCCCTCCTAAGACAAGTCTAGAAAACTTAACAAGAACTGCCGAAGACAGAGATTTATCCTCCAAGTTCATAATGATTAGAGCTCAGAGAAGCAAGTCTTGTGCCGAAAAGCTCAAAGTTAGGAGAAAGCCCGATTCACTGAATGATTATGAAGTTGTGGATTCATCTGGCACTCAATCTGATACAACCTTAGCTACAACAACTGTCTCTTCATCACCTGCAGAACAAATTGAGAGGTTTGATATGGATTTGAGGCCACTAGAGAAGCTAGCTGAGGCTGTTGTTACCACCACCGACACAGCTGGCATTGTTGCTACCAGCCCAACAGTTTCATAATCTGAAAAGGTAATGGAACTTCAAGCTGAAATTGTCAATCTTCAGAGTTAGAATGATCACCTAAATTGTGTTGATACACGAAATGGCAATGAGCTGGATCTGACGAAGACACGAAGTTTTGGTATTTTGGTCTGGTGGCCGAACTCCGGCCGAACCTTGGCCAAGCCTTGGCCGAACCTGAGGTTCGGACAGGCAGAGGAGTTCGGACGTTCGTAGCTTATATATAAGTGTTTGTGTCTTTGTAATTCAGAAGTTTTTGAGAGAGAGAGCGAATTTTGTATGTGAGATTTCCTTTGTGTCTCTGTGTAACTCTGATTCTTTGTTAATATGAGATTGAGTCTTATTTATGTTTGTGTGTTGATTTCTCACTTGTTTACGATTGTATTCGATCAATTCGACCAAACCGATCCACGATCAGTCACTTTCAAGTGGTATCAGAGCAATTTGGTGCTGTTTGGTTCGAATTGTTGCAAATCGTTTACTCAAAGTTCGTTTTTCGTGTTTCTCTCTGGAATTTTACGTGAAAAACACCATGTTTTGGGTCAAAATTCATTGTTTCTGAGTGTTTTTAGTCCTTTGAGTGTTTAGAGGTCAGCTCTGAGTGTTTTCGGTGAGATCCAAAAATCTTCCGAATTTTACGTTCGGCCGAACTCCAAGTTCGGTGAAACCGCTCCAAAGCCAGAGTTCAGAGTGAAGTTTGGTCAGTTTTCCTGATTCGGTGAGAGTTCGGAGGTCTATCGGAGAGAGTTCGATGAGAATCTTGTCTTGGAGGGAGTTCGGACTAGGATCGGAGATAGATCGGAGTTTCTGAGTTCGGTGATACGTTTGTTGAGAGTTCGGATTTTTTTGATTTCAGTTCGGTGAGAGTTCGGAGCTAGTTCGGAGCGTGTGAGAAGTTCGGAGCTAGTATTGGGTTCGGACCAAGTTCGGCGAGATCAGAATTCAAAATTTTCAATTATGTCGGATTATAACGCGTTTGCTGCTATTCAAACGCAGATGCAAACGTTACTCAATTACAACAATGAAATTGGAACAACACAGAAAGTTCCAAAGTTGCCTAAATTTGAAGACTATGCCAACTGGAAGAAACGGTTTGAGGCCTATATCGGAACAACGGATCCAGATCTATGGATCGCTATGGATGCACCATATGTGTATCCTGTTGGCGTTAACAATGTTCCTATTATGCAACGGAATCTGGATCTTACACAGAAAGCTGATTTTGTTCGTGAACAGAAAGCATATGGTTTAATCACTCAAGCTTTGCCAAAGGAATTATTACACCAATTCAAAAGTTTCAAACACTCTCATGAGTTATGGACAACACTGAAAGAGAGGTGTGAGGGCAACGAACAATATAAGAAAAGTAAGAAGAAGGTGCTAAACAAGGAATTTGACAACTTCAAACATTTTGATGGCGAGGGCGTTCCTGAGCTAATTTCAAGATATTATCATTTATTGTATGAAATGGATAATGTCCAAATTAAGAAAGATGACGAAGAGCTGAAGGAAAAATTGTTGGAAGGTCTGCCATCGAAATGGGAATCTTATGTTTTGATGATCATGAATGATAAAGACCATGCCAATTTAACATTTGTGAAACTTTTGGGTAAACTGCAAGCTCGTGATTTAGAAATGAAGAATGTTAACACTACTCCGGTAGCAGTTCAGAATCTAGATGTTTATTATGGGTCAAATGCAGCAACTATTTCTGAAAAATCAGCAAAGATAATAAGTACTGCATCTGCTACAACATTTGTGGCTGGAAACTTACCTGGATATGTGTCAAGTTCAGGAACTGGAACTGGTTCACAAAGTGCTGATTACAATTATAGTTCTGGAATAAGTGGCACGTCAATTCCAGCAAGTAATCTGGTGAACACGGGAAAGATGGCCATATCAGTATCTACCACTGAAGATTATATGGCTCTTGTTTCTGCATTAGTATCATCATATTATGGATTGATAACTGGAAATGTCAGTAATGCTGAATTGACTAAAGAAGACTATGATCAGGTGGATCCTGATGATTTGGAGTTGATGGACATAAACTGGCAGTTTGCTATGCTGGCGAGAAGAGTGAAAAGATTTTTGAAGAAGACTGGAAGAAAGGATTTGAATTCTGGTGGCAGAATTGGCTTTAAAAAATCCAAAGTTAGATGCTAAAATTTTTCCAATTTTGGTCATTTTGCTCACGAATGTCAGCAGCCGAAAAAGCAAGAATATCAGAAATTCACTCCAAAATCAAATGTTTCTGGATCTAACACTCTTTCGAGTTCAGGGAGTACTTCTAATTCTAAAACTGAATCCACAAAAGCTCTTGTTTCTCAAGTTGACAAAACCTATAATTGGGGTAATTAGTTCGCTGATTCATCTGCTTTAATTGTTACTCACGTGTAGGATGAAGAAACTATGACTGAATCTACTGAAAATGAAGAAGAAGTGCATGGTGAAGCGACTAATGGAACTTTTGATGGAATTAATGATGAAGATGAAGTCTCAAATTCAAGGAGTGGTCATAAGTCTGTGATTGAAGAAAAATTTGCATTTATGGCTGATGTGTCTGAAAAGATCGAGTTCGATGCAATTCTCTTGTTGGAAAAGCAAATTAAACTTCTGACTGAGGAGAAAGAGGCATTGATTCGAGAATGTGACGCAGCGAAAGCCGAAGCAGTTGATGCAGCAAATGCTTTTGAAAATCTTTATCAGAAGAGTCTACCACTGAAAGAAAGATATGAGAAAGCACAACAAAATGCTGTTGAAATTGCTGATAAGATGCTTGTGCAGAAGGATATGCAGAAAATTACTGATGAAAATTCAAGTCTGAAACAGGAGATCGGTTCATTGAAAAGGAGCAATCTTACTGAAACAGTTGCTCTGATGGCCGACTCTTCAAAGGTAGTCTCATATCCTTAGATGTGTAAATTGTGTGATGATTTTGCTACTGCTAAGAGTGTGCTCTTAGATGAGAAGACAAAGTTAAATGATCTTCTGGCAGTAGCAAAAGCTGATAAAAACATTTATAAGGAAAGATGGGCGGGGAAAACCCAGGAATTACTGTAAGTACATGAGCAATTGCGTTTGCAAAAATTTGATTTTTCGAATAAGTCTGAATTGCTCGTGTCTGTACAGAAGGATTTGGCTGCTAGTCAGAAACTTGTCGCTGATTTGAAAATCGAGGTTTTTGAATTAAAACAAAAATTGGATTCTGTTCAAATGTCATCTTCTTTCACAAATTTTCTTTATAAAACTGAAAAAGAAGATGTTTCTGGCAAGCTGAGTCAAGTTCCACCTCCGGTGAATATCACACTTGGTCCTTCATCTGAGGAGCAAGTAAATGTTTTTAATCAAGCTGAACAAAACAAAATTGATAAAGTTTTAACTAAATAATCCATCTTGGATTCAACAGTTGATGAGCTTTTTTATGACGTTTCTGATTTTAACAAAGTTGATGACTTAGTGTCTGAAACTGATGTTGAAAATTCGGTGCACACTCAGTCCAAAGTTTGTAAGCCAGATCATAATGATTTAATTTCCAAACATGATTTTCCGACAATTAAATCTGAGCTTTCAAAACTGAGTGCATACGAACAAAAGCAGATTGCTCGAAGCAAATCTGTGGAAGGTAAGAAGGTTAAGTACGGTGGAGTCGGATTTGAGTCCTCAGCTAAATCTAAAACTATTGCAAAAGAATGATCCCATTGAAGATATCTTTGCTGACACTACTAAGATGGTCGAATTTCTTCCTATTCGTGACCATCTTTCTGACCTTGTACTCGACATCGGCAACACATATCTTCCTCCTCCTGAAACTCCTTCTGATGAGGTTCCTGATTCTGAAGAATATATCAAATCCTTTACCAACAGGATGACTTTCGTGGAACTCCGCAACTATTGTAGATTTATGAATGTGGATAAAAAGGCCTACAACAAGAAGAGACTGAACGTTTGAAAAAATTGGAACAAATCAGACTCAGAGAGCAGGAACGAGCTGAGGCTCTCAAGAGGAAAGACAACCCTCCCATCTATGACAAATGCGAAAAGGCAGCTCCAAATCTGAAGGGTATGCAACAGTTTGCTGCCAAAAACCTTAGAAAGATGCCAAACAACCCAAATGTCAATCATGGGATGAAAATCCTAGGATGGAAGTATGATGAGGCCTTTGACGCATTCCTGGTGAAGAGGCGGAACGAATATGTTCAAATCTTCGGAGACTTCAGAGCTCTACACATCCTATTCTCTTGGGAACTCAAGCAGCTTAAATACCTGGATTTGGTGAACCACACCAACAATGAAAAGGGTGTGAAAGCTGTTTCTCTGATCAATGCTGCTTATGAGTTTAAAAAGAACAAACAAACTCCTAAAGAGGAGAAGAAATCTCAGATACTTGCTGAGAAAAGGCGTCTCCGTGCCCCTCATTGCGGAATGTTCAAGGATATTGGGAAGGAGGTGAAAGCGAAGACGATATCTGGGAATCAGAAAAATGTTCCAATAATCAGCCGGTACTACAACGGAAAGACTCAAGAATTGGTGATTGAAAGAGTCGGTGCAGAGTCTATCAATTTCTTTGCAGCAATAGAACTCAGACTACTTTCAAGATGCGGACCATACCTGTTCAACTGAGACCATATGAATGCTATGATGCCAACTACTTTTTAATATTTTTAAATTGGTGGTATACTAGACTGGCAGGTATGGGTAAATATACAATTGATGCAGAGGTCATTAGAACAACAAACTACTGGTTAATGGAAGATAACGGGTCAAGTGTCGTCTTGGATAGGTCAAGGAGGTTGATAGAGCTAAATAATTACAATGACCTGAAGAAGCTAGTGTGGAAAGATCTCTGGAGGCTGTACGACCTTGGAATAACTATATTTTCAGATAAAGAAAAGGAAGCCGCAAGAGAAACTTGGAGATTTCTACTCAAGCTACTCGGTCAGGTAGCTTAAAGCTCAAGGTGTTTGCATTGCCAACAAGGGTGGAGATTGTTGGAACCCATTTTGGTTGTTGGCAACACAAATAGTTCACCGCTGAGCATTGCTGGTGAAGACCTCCTTATTACTAATCTAGAATAGATACTTTGATTTTGTAATAGATTTTGGGTTTATACTTTGTAAAATTCTATTTCTGATTTAGCAGACTTGTATTTCTTCTTAGCGAACTTCTGATATTGAACTTAGCGGACTTGTTTTACACTTAGCGTACTTGTTGAATTTTCAGTACTCTTGTCTTAGCAAACTTAACTTGTTCCTAGCGAACTTGTTGATTCTTAGCGCACTTGTTAGCGGACTAGTTAATGCTTAGCGAACTTGTTAGCGGACTTGTTATTGCTTAGCGTACTTGTTAGCGGACTAGTTAATGCTTAGCGAACTTGTTAGCGGACTTGTTAGCGGACTTGTTAATGCTTAGCATACTTGTTAGCGGACTAGTTAATGCTTAGCGAACTTGTTAGCGGACTTGTTTGCTCTTAGCGAACTTGTTAGCGGACTTGTTTAATGCTTAGCGAACTTGTTTGTCTGATGGAACATTCTCTGCTGAAATCAATGTAATGATTGTTTTGTTAAACATTATTTTTGTCTCATGCTCTCTAGTAGTATAAATACCCATTGTAAAACCCTTTTGGGATATGGTGCTCAAGGGTTTTTCTACAGAGAGCAACTTTGTGTGTGTGTTCTTGGTGTAGTGTGTGTTCTTGAGTCTCATAAATCATCAATGGGTGTTTATTGATGCAGATTCAACTGAAATTTGACCATCACACATGATTTCCGCACTTTTGTGGTGAATCATATGAGAACATTGTGCTCAAATTCGGTCCTAACAGGATATGATGCAAGGGTTCGGCAGGTTGATGGGGAATGCTGGCGTGTCTCTAGCAAGCATCACATTTAAGGGAAAAATCATGGGCATCTCTTCTCAAGGATGGCCAGAAGTAACTGTTCACAAGATTTTAGACATTAGAGACCTGCCCCTTGTGTGGTTTCCACAGTCGCCTTCATGGATATCTTTGAGTACTTACTGAGCTTCTTTATTCTCCAAGCATCCTAGGTATGTTCCTTCCACATATTTTCTATATTATTCACCTTTAATGAGAACGTACCTGGCCATTCTGGTTCTGAACGCTCTAGTATCTTTTTCTTCTTTTGGGATGGAGCTGTTTTGTAGGTATTCTAGGATAGGTCTGGTCCAGGATGACAAGGTATCCTGGGACTTAGGAAGCTGTGCATCCTGGGTATCAGGGCACTATGCAACCTGGGTGTCAGGACACTAGGCATCCTGGGTATTGGATGCCAAAACCATGCCCCTAGGATCAATGTCTTCCAAGTTCTCTTGTTGATCGATTGCTGGACTTAGTATGTGGATTATAGGGATATGTGTATCCTCCATTGCTTTGAATGCCGACCCCAGGTTTGCTAGTGCATCCGCTTCAGCATTATCATCCCTAGGTACTTGCTGAATATTGAAAATTTGAAAATCCTGGGATATGGCTTTCACGACTTCTAGGTACTTGGCCAGTTTCTCCCCTTTCACTGGATAAGTTCGGTTAAAGTGGTTAACTAAAAGTAGGGAATCTATGTATACCTGGATCTTCTGGATCCCAAGATGTAGAGCTAGTTGTAGGCCAGCAATCAGGGCTTCATACTCCGCTTGGAACCCACACCTAACAGCTTGGGGTATCATGTCCCCCTGTGGTGATTTTAGTATGATTCCAAGGCCTGTCCCCTTGACATTGGAGACCCCATCCGTGAAAAGGGTCCAACATCCTGAGAATTTTTCTTGCTGTAGGCTCTGGAATTCTTGGTCCGCTTCGTCTTGGATATCATTACTGAAATCAGCCACAAAGTCTGCTAGAGCTTGTGATTTTTATGGCAGTTCTTGCTTCATATACCAGGTTGTAAGCACTCAACTTCAGAGACCATTTTGCCATCCTCCCTGACATCTCAGGTTTCCTTAAGACATACTTTATAGGATAATTAGTTTTCACATGTATAATATGAGTTTCAAGATAGTGTCTAAGTTTAGTAGAGGCCATACTTAGGGCTAATATAAGTTTCTATAAATGCGAGTACCTGGATTCTGCATCTAGAAAACTTTTACTTACGTAATATACTGGGTGTTGTTGACCTTCTGCATCCTTGGTTAGGACCGCGCTTACCGTGTTTCTTGAGACTGCAAGGTATAATGATAAAGGCTCTCTTGGATTTGGCTTCATTAGAAGGGGTGCCGAGGATAAATAATTTTTCAAATCCTGGAAGGCTTGTTTGTGTTGGGACGTCCATTCAAACTTTTTATTATTCCTCAAAATATCATAAAAATCCCGATACCTCTCCGAGGATTTGGAAATGAATCTATTCAGGGCTACAACACGACTTGTCAACCTTTGTACATCCTTGGTTGACTCCGGCGATTTCAGGTTCACTATGGCACGAATTTGTTCTGGGCATGTAACCCAGGAACTTACCAACACACACTAAAAAAATGACATTTTTCTGGGTTCAGCTTCATATTGTACTTGTCTAAGATGTCAAAAGATTCTTTAACATCCTGGACATGGGTGCTGAAATCTAGGGACTTTACCACCATGTAATCTATGTATACCTCCATAGTCTCTCCCAGCTTTTCTTTGAACATCATATTCACCAATCTTTGGTAGGTTGCCCCTGCATTTTTCAATCCAAAAGGCATAACAATATAACAATAAATACTTGTTGGTGTGATGAAGGCTGTATCCTCTTGATCATTGGGCTCCATTTGAATTTGTTGAAATCCAAAGGTGGCATCCTTGAATGTTAATATTTCATGACCTACCGTAACATCCACCATGGAGTCAATGTGTGGTAAAGGAAAAGGGTCTTTAGGGCATGCACGGTTCAGGTCTGTATCCATTTGCCATTTTTCTTTTCCACTACCACCACATTGACAACCATCTTGGGAACTTAAACTCTCTGATCATCTTATTCTTCAGTAGACGGTCTACCTCCTCTTGGATTATTACGTGCTTCTAAGAAGCGTACTTTCTCCTCTTTTGATGCACGGGCCTGTAAGAAGGATCAATACCAAGTTTATGTGTTATAACATCTTTGGATATACCTGTCATATCTTCAGTGTTCCATGCAAATGTCGACATTCTGGACCGGAGAAATTTTTCCAGTTCTTCTTCAATAGGGCCAAGGATGTTAGTGCCTATTGATACCTTCTTCCCAGGATGCAAGGAGTCTAGGACTACTTGCTTTTACATCCTGATCTCTTGCCTCTAGGATATCCTTGGTCTTTTTCTTTAATTGCTATCCTTGCCAGGCTTTGGCTGAAATCTTCATGGCTGAGGTGTAGCACTCTTTCGCTTCCTGTTAGTCGCTGTAGATGGTGACCACTCCCTAGGGTGTTGGCAGCTTGACGCACTGATGATACGTAGAGGGGACATCTTCCATGTCGTGAATCCAGGGTCTGCCCTGGATAATGTTGTATCCGGATAGAGCATCCATGACACACAAGTGTTGCATCGAGTTCACCCCCTCAACATAAACTGGAAGCTTCACTTCTCCTAGGGTATTCTTTGTTTCTCCACTGAAACCACGAGAACGGTGGATTTGGCGATAACTTCATTCTGGGGTATCCCCATCTTGGTCAACGTTTCAAGCTGAATAATATTGATAGAACTGCCTCCTCAATTAGGACCCTCTTCACAAAATGGTTGGCTATGTAGAGTGTGATCACAAGCCCATCATGGTGAGGGTCCATGACGTTGCAACTGTCATCTTCACCGAAGGTAACATCCTTCACGTCTGTTTGTACTGAGGCTTTGACAGATTTCCTGGGTACGTCTGATTTGGTTTCCCTTGCGTGCCCTTTAGCTGCAGAATAAGAAGTACCACATATATCAGACCCACCAGATATAAAATAAATTACCTTTGCATCCGAGGATGGAGACGCTGCCCGTTCGGGATGTCCGCGTGATCTGTCTGCATCCTGGGTCGGGTCAGTGCCCCTGGATTTCGCAGACTAATTAGCGCCCTTCGATTTGTCTTTCATCCTTCCTAGGAGTTCCTTCAGGAAGCCTTTGCTCAGCAAATAAATGATTTCCTTTCGCATTGACATGCAATCCTCAGTCACATGGCCAAATTCCTCATGGTATGCACACCACTTGGACTTATCTTTCCAGGAGGCTTGTTTGTCTGTCTTTCTGGGCCACCTTGCTTTGTCCCCCAGGTCCTGCATAGCGTTAATCATACCTGCAATATGAGTAGAAAAACAAAACTCATTGAAAGTAGGATACTCTACATCATCCTCGTCTTCACCTTGATCAACCCTATTAACCCTTGGATTATCGGGTTTCGAATAGGGTTTAGGCCTCTGGGACCTTGGATGTGCCGGTTCTGATTTCCTGTTGGAAGAGCCGTATCTTGGGATAACGTCAACTTTTTCCTGTATTTTCCTATCCTCTTCAAGCCTGATGAATCGTAGGGCCCTATGTCTTACTTCATCAAGTCTATGACATGGATTCATTACTAGATCTTGATAGAAGGGTGAATCCTTCTTGAGACCCATCTTGAACGCTTAGACAACGGTAGCCATGTCCATGTTGGGAATATCCAGGGTCTCCTTGCCGAATCTGTTTACATAATCCTTGATAGACTCGTTAGCATTCTGGGTAACCCTGTAAAGATCACTCGTCAGTTTTTCAAAACTGCGACTACAAGAAAGTTGGTTATTAAATAAATTAATTAAATGAGAAAAGGATGGGATAAAATAGAGAGGAATACTCAGCAGCCATTTTAAAGTTGAACCTGTTAGTGTTGACCCAACGCCCTTACATAAGCATGTCTCCCTGATATCAGGGGGCATGCAGATCACCTCCATTCCTTCCATATACTGAGCCACGTGTTCCTCCGGATCAGTCGTGCCATCGTACAGTTTCATACTGGGAGTCTGAAACCTCTTGGGTATCTCCACTTCACATATTGGGGAACTGAACCTCGAAAGTCGATGGCTCGATGGTGCTACTTCAGGGATAGGCTGGACCACCCCAAGAACACTCGAGATCATCTCCTTCAATTTCTTGAGTTCCTTTTCAACTGCCGGGCTTAAACCTATATCCTGCACAGATTCATTAATATGAGCATTAAGGTTAGGGGTTCCAAGGATGTTACCAGTATCCTGGGTAGTGGTGCCCCCAGGATTCGAGGCGGAATCCCTGAATGTAGACATCCTGGGCCTGTCAGACAAGGTAGTATGGGCAGCAGCATATGCAGGTCTCGGATCAATGACTTAAATGTCATCTGCCAGACTGGATCCGTTCCCAGGACTGCCGTATTGCAGCCTCCTGGCATGAACAGGAGACACGGGTGTATGATCCACCCTGTTCATCTCTGAACTTAGCTTGGCTACCTCTCCAAACATGTCCTGGTTCACCTTCTGTTGTTGTTCCATATATTGCTGTACTTTTGCGAACATGGTAAGGAGTTCATCATTGGAGACCATCAGTGGAATTTCTCTACTACTGCTCGTGACACCCTGATTGGTAGCCCTGCTGGTATTACGGTTCACGGTAGTGGTTGTTGACATGGTGACCCGTGGCAGTGGTGGAGGAAGAGCAGTGCTAGTAGTAGTAGAAGTGCTTGAAGGGGTAGTTGCATTCGAGGTACTTGGTTGTGTTGCCTTTTTTTGATAGATTTTCGTAAAGATCAAGTTGAGAATAAATCTAACAAGAGTTTGGAAAAATATTGACACCAATTGCCCCACGGTGGGCGCCAAATTGTTTTGGTCAAAATTATGAAGCTAAATTAGGTAACCAAATTCGTTTGTGAGGTATGGTGCCCTGGATGTTGGATACTAAAAATCAGGTTGGTTTGTTGAAATTCAAGGTTTAGTTTATATGAATGGAGACACAAGTGAACTCTTCCCTGAATGCAACTAAGAACAATGAGATTTGAAAGGGGGAAAAGCCCTTAATCCTTGAATGTCATCAAGGATTGCCGGCATAAAAAACCCCTTCGGAAACGATAACACACGTTGCCTCTTTATTGCTAATTAATAATATTCCGAGTACAATTGTTTGCGGTTTGATTGCTATGTGGTATTGTGAATACAGGTGATCGAGAGAGTGAAAAACTAAGTCCGATGCAGCGTATAAATACATAGAAAACCTAACTAACATCCCGAGATTCCTGGGATCTTCTTTCAACCACCTTCGGCCGTTATTTGACCGAGTTTAACGGCATGTCTATTTTTCCACACGTGCTTCTGACCTTGACCAGGTCTATTGACTGTTATCTTCCCTTCTGTTCCTGGCTTAGACACACGGAATTTAAAGAGAAAGTTTAGTAGAACTTTCCTAGCATGCAGGGTACCCGTGCATGCTGAGATTAAATAGATAAATAGATTCAGAGTGCATTACATCCTGGGATAACAATTAAATAAAATATAAGCAGACATCCTAGGTTAAGTTACTGAAAACGCGTTCCCTGTATGTTCGACATCCAGGGGTCTTAACCTGCCGGAGATCATTAGTAAGAATTTGAACGAAAATTCAGGGTATAACACTAGTATACGTCTTAGGTCTAAGGAAACATTAGAGAATACCATTAATCAAGCAATCAAAGCTTCCATGATTGAATTGCTTGATGCGAGCTATGTCCAACATCATTCTCTAATGAGGTCTGTGACTTTAAACGTTAAACCCCTTTAAGGTTCAAAATCAGGATAGTCTTGATTAAGAGTTGTTCCCACCTCTTTAACCGACTACAGACATTTAGTACAATATTAACAATTGTTTAGGGATAATTAAACGTATTAAATCGAACACCGTTATGAAATTCCATATTGCATTCACTAATGGAATATGAATAGTAAAGATAACTGTTATATGTTTGTACACCCAAATCCTAAATCAAAACATGTCTTTAGCTAACTTAAGCCCTATCGCTTCTCTGTGATGATCATGAGTCTCGTGAGTCATGGGCTTTATAAAGGGATCAACTAAGTTTTGATCTGTGTCTACTTTGCATATCTTTATTTCATTTCTTTCAACTACTTCTCTTATGTAGTGAACGTTCCTCAGAATGTGCTTTGCCTTTTATGAGACCTTGGCTCTTTGGCTTGAGCAATAGCGCATGTGTTGTTGCACATCATCTCGATGGGTTGCTTGACGCTTAGAACCACATCGAGATCTGTGATGAACTTCTTCATCCATACTGCTTCCTTAGCAGCTTCTGAGGCGGCTATGTATTTAGATTCAGTAGTGGAATCAGCCACTAGTGGCTGTTTGGAACTATACCACGAAACAACACCTCCATTGAGGGTGAATACGTATCCGGACAGCGAGCGAGAGTCATCTCGGTCAGTCTAAAAACTAGCATCGGTGTAACACTTTATAGCGAGCTCATCAGTTCCTCCATATACCAAAAACATCTCGCTAGTGTTTCTCAGGTATTTTAGGATGTTCTTTATAGCAGTCCAGTGAGCTAGACCGGGACTCTGTTGGTACCGACTTGTCAAGCTCAATGCAAACGAGACACCCGGTCGAGTGCAGAACATGACATACATAATTGAGCCTATAGCAGAAGCAAATAGGATCGAACCATTTGGTTGATCTCCTTCTCCGTTTGAGGAGATTGAGATTCGTTCAAGACAGCACCCTTTGTCATAGGAACGACTCCTTTCTTGGAGTTTCTCATGTTGAACCGTGCTATAATCTTGTCAATATATGTACATTGACTAAGACCCAGAAGCCACTTCGATCGATCTTTGTGAATCTTAATTCCCAGAATGAAATCGGCTTCCCCAAGATCCTTCATAGCGAAACAAGATGATAGCCATTTCTTAACCTCGTTAAGCATGGGGATGTTGCTTCCTATGATCAGTATATCATCCACATACAATATGAGGAATGATATAGCGCTCCCACTTGCCTTTCTGTAAACACAAGGCTCATCTTCGTTTTAAGCAAGCCAGATTCCTTGACTTTCTGGTCGAAGTGAAGATTCCACCTTCGAGATGCTTTTTTAAGTCCATATATGGACTTATTCAACTTGCAAACCCTATTTGGATAATTTGGATCGATAAAACCATCGGGCTGAACCATATAGACATCCTTAGTGAGTTGTCCGTTCAGGAATGCGGTTTTGACATCCATTTGCCATATCTCATAGTCACAGTATGCGGCTATGGCAAGCAATATCCTGATCGATTTGATCATGGCCACGGGCGAGAAGGTTTCTTTATAGTCAATCCCTTGGGTTTGATTGAAACCCTTCGTAACAAGCCGTGCCTTATAGTTTTGGACGTTTCCATGCATGTCAGTTTTTCTTTTAAGGATCCACTTGCTCCCTACTGCCCGAGAACCGAGGGGTAGTTCAATCAAGTCCCATACTGGATTATCACACATGGATTGCATCTCGGCGTTCATGGCTTCAAGCCATTTGTTAGATTCAGAATCCGATACAACAGCTTTGTAATTAGTAGGTTCATCATTAGAATCAGCTACTAACAGGACATCGGAAGCTTCTAGATGACCGAGGTATTTGTCAGGTTCCCTGCGTGTCCTTTCGCTCCTGCGAACGCTTGTGTTTGGGTCTGATTGTGCGACAACAATTTATCGGTCAGACACAGCGACTGTCTCAGGGTTTTGTGTATCTCGAACTTCTTCGAGATCCACTGGATCACTATTTGTTCCTCTATTGAGAAACTCCTTCTCAAGGAACTTACCGTTCCTTTTGATAGAAACATAGTTTCTGTCGGGATGGTAAAAGTAATATCCAGTATTACAATAGTATCCGATAAAAAATCACATTTTCACCTCGAGGATCGAGCCTGTTGTCAGATTCGCTAGTGACATAAGCTTCGCATCCCCATACCCTATGGTAAGAAAGATTAGGAGAAGAATTATGCCATATCTCATATGGGATCTTTTCCACTTTCTTGGGCGGTGCCAGATTTATTAGGCGAGCGACGGTTAGGAGATCATAACCCCAAAAGGAGTGGGACAATGTAGTCCTACACATCATCGATCGAACCATGTTCAACAAGGTTCGATCCCTCCTTTCACTAACACCATTCAACTGTGGTGTGCCAGGAGGAGTGGGTTGTGAAATAATTCCACAAGCCTTGAGATGATCGAGGAACTCGTTGCTAAGATACTCACCACCACTATCCGATCGAAGTATTTTAATAGTTCGACTTAGTTGATTTTCTACTTCATTTTGAAACTCTTTGAACTTGTCAAAAGTTTCGTGCTTGTGTTTCATCAGATAGACATAAGCATACCTGCTGTAGTCATCTATGAAAGATACGAAGTAGCGTTCACGATTTTTTTTTCAGTCCGTAAGGGTCCACACACATCAGAGTGTATTAATCCCAAAAAACCTTCAGCACGTTCACCAACATGGGTGAAGGGTGACTTGGTCAGTTTATCAGATAAGCATGATTCGCATTCCTTGAAGGAATCTGCATTAGTGGATTCAAGAATCCCTACAGTTGTAGCTTCTTGATGCGAACCTTGCTTATGTAACCTAGTCGATGATGCCATAACGAAGAATCGTTATCAACTTTGTTTCGTTTAGAAACATGATAAAGTTGATCATGTGTTTGAACAATTATCTCATATATAGCATGTCGAGGTTTAGCCTCGAAATAAAAGATATCATTAAAGTAGGTAAAAATGGAATTTCCATTAAACTTGTACTTTAAACCTTGTTCAAACAGGGAAGAGACAGATACAATGTTTCTGGACAATCCAGGAGCATATAAACAGTTAGCTAAAGTAACTACAAGGCCAGAAGGACATGTAAGATAATATATGCCGGTAGCCAAGACCGAGACTCTTTTCCCATCACCAATGATGAGTTCCATGCCGCCTTGCTCTATCTTCTTCGACTTATCAGGTTCCTGCAAAACATTACCGATGTGGAAACCACATCCAGTATCAAATACCCATGTATTGGAGGAAACAGTGAAAAGTTCAATAACATTTATTGACATACGTGATGAGGAACCCTTGCCAGAGTTTCCAGTCATCTTGATCTTCGCTAGGAAGATGGGGAAGTTACGTTTCGAGTGGCCTATCTGATTACATTCAAAGCATTGGTGTTCCTGAGGAGGAGGCACCAATGATTTCTTGCCCTTGGTCTCTTTTACCTTATTCTTGGTCTTAGTTATACCCGTATCAACAACTCTGAGCACAACCGGTGTGGTCCTGATCTTGACATTTGGAAATAATGTCAGAATCTCATCTAAAGTCTGAGCCGAGCAATTGATCGCATGCATGCGATAATTCTCGGGTAAAGATCCGGGGACTAGATCTAGGGCCATCCCCTCAGGAATGGAGTAGCCGAGTTTGTTGGTCCAGAAACAACAACTGTTCATGATATTATCTAATCTAGACGTGCGGAAACCGTTTAGATTAGTGATTCAAGAATAGATATGAAGAGAACACAAGAATACGATGATTAAAACAATAAAAACTTGATCTTTGCACACAAAATGAACTTGTCGGGTACAAATCTTGTAATCGTAAACTCCTCTCTCTTTCTAGATTTCGATCATAAACACTAGCTCTCTCTCTTGAGTCATAAACTTGCCCCCTTGAATAGTAAACTCATGGGGTTTATATAGCCATCCCATGAGTTTACTATTGGGCTCTTAAACCCTAATCATAAACCCAAGCCCATGCCCATATCTAATAGTAAACTAGCCTAAACATAATAATAAAACTAGCCTACTAATCTAATGAAACCCTCTAAGCCTAGCCCAACATATTTAATATTACAATCCTCATAATCTAGCCTCTACAATCTTCCCCTAGGCTTGTGATATTAGATGTCTTCAATCTTTGAAATTCTTCTTCTTGACTGGCTGGCAAAGATGTTGATGAAGATTCTTTCCGCAGAAATCTTTAATGGGTTTCATGACGGGCACTTGGGACTTCCTCTTGATCAGCATCAGCTCGAACTTATTGAAATGAACAAGTTAATGAGATGGAGGATTCTCATTGACTTGCTTCTATTGAAAGAACTGGTTCTTGCTAAATCTTCGGTAACTGTCTTGAATCTTCAAAAATTAGAGGGTAAAAAGTTTAAACACCTCTAACTTTGAAGAACTTGGTTGTTGATCTTGGGTCATCATGATCTCTGACTGCTCTCTGCATCATTTTCTTCATCAAAGATCGACTTGAAATCTTCAGCTTCCCCTAAACATGTGAACATCTTCTTTGAAGCTCTTTTGAAGCTTTTGAAAACTTGTAAAGACACCAACAACTTCCCCTGAACAGTTGCTTTTCCAGATGGAAGTCTTGTCCGGCTGGTTCTTTAACTTTGAGCAGCAGCAGCATCAGCAGCATCTTTCTATCATCAACACGTCTGACACACATTTGAAAAAATATACTCCACCAGACATTTGATGACTGGTCTTTGGGTTAGAAGGTAATTATCATCTGTTCAGTTGATTCAAATTAACATTATTCTAACCAAAAACCCTAATATAGATTACGGGTTTTCTATAAAACTTCCCCTGAACCCAAGACCTCTAAAGACTTCCCCTTAGCTGATTACTTCCCCTCAGCTAAGGACTTCCCCTGAGATAATACATATTATCTTCGAGTTCCCTTCATATACTATGTATTATGGAAGTCTTTTCATTAGATAATAAGTATCATCCTCGAGTTCCCTTCAGATAATACTTATTATCCCCTCTCCTTCCCCTAAAAATTTGTCAAGATCTGCAGGGGGCATACAGTCATGCATCAAAACCCATGAAAACACATTTTGACTTCTCAAATTAACCTGGCCAAGACGTACACACAACCAAAAAGAACTCAAAGACTCACACACGAAAGATAAAAATAAACAAATACTTACCAATATCAAACATGAGAAAGTTTACAAGGGATCAAACCGTATGAATCTGACTGAGGAACCCTTTTCGGCTTCAGTTACTCGACTAGTCCAGGTGATTGCTGGTATGTTTGTCCGCATTAAACTCAGATCCGTTCAAACCCAACCAAATGCATCATGCTTAAAAGGTTACTAATTACCAGCATGTTTAATCATCCCCACACCCAATTGTACATAGCAAAACCTACCCAACCTCAGAGTTTATTGAGGATTCACAAACCCCCAACTTGAGGCTCCATGCAACACCGTTATGACTACCACTTATTTCATTAATCATCAGTCGGTGATCAGGTCGGCCGCATAAGCACGCAAAGAAGACCAAACTGAAAGATTATATTTTATTTTCTTTTCTTTTCTTTTTCTTTTTCTTTTTCTTTTCTTTTTATTATGTGGTGTAGTCATGTCAGCAGAAACATGGCGTGTGAGAGAGTGCATACTAGGTATAATTACCACTCTCAACCCGTTTTTGCTGGGACTCAGTTTTTTAAACCATGCAAACTGAGATGGGAACCTAAACATATATATATTTTAAGTTCATTGCACTTATATTGGTGGTCATAAGATTAGGTCGAGCCTACCGAGCATATCACCGTGGAGCTTGCTTTTCACTTCCGCTTTACACGTGTCAGTCATCTCCAATCCGGCCATATTTCACTTCTCATAGCTTTCTTAGAAACAAAACACAAACAATTAAAAATTGAAAAGCACACTATGTTTGAGGGGTCAACTTTTTCTTCATCTTTACATTTCTTCCCCTTGCTTTTTGATTTTTAATGTCACAACTTTTGTGAACATCAATCACTTTATTTATATTTTTTTTAAACACGAACACACACAAACAGAACAAATAAAGACACACACATCAGGCCAAGATAATCTTCAAAGTATGAATTTGAAAATTTTGCGAAATGGGTTTCATGGCATGCACACTAAATTGCATTAGAAGTCAAACACTTCAACAATCAAGCACCAAGTGAAAATTTTAGGAAATTTGGTTTGACTCAAAACACCCTGTGCCGCTTCATCAAACAAACAACCAAGTTAAGAACAGTACCTTTCATGCTGAATTTTACCTTTTACCTCTCAAGGAAACATATCCTTCATAAAAATTGCTTGTCATGACATGAAGATACGTCTCCTAAACTGTGCCTGGAACAATCACTTATCAATAAACAAATTAATAATAAAAATGTTAGTGATAATCCTCCATGATTGTTCCTGCACATAATAAGAGATTAGTTAGCCAATGGTACCCAGACCATTGTTTTTCTGGGTACACCTGAGGAATCAATAAAAGATACTTCTTGTAAGAACATCCCCTTTGAGAAATTAGGAAGTTGGGATGGAGCTGCCTTGATTTTTGGTTTCCAAGTTCCCTATGATTTAACATTTGTTTTAGTCACTTTTGGAGTTGTCACTTTAGGTATTTCAACCTTCTTCGTTTTAGATTCATTTTTCAAAACAGTTTTTGTTTTAGTCACCTTTGGAGTTGTGACTTTAGGTATTTCAACCTTCTTCATTTTAGAATCATTTTTCAAAACAGTTTTAGTTGCCTTGGGAGGGGTAACTATGGGTTTTTCAGACTTTGGTTGTTTTGAAAACAGTTTCTTCACATGTTTTTGGATATTTTGGTAACTTGGAAAGCTGTTGTTTTGATTTAAAGATTTTCTTTCAGCTTTGGCAGCACCCCAATGTTGATCAGAGGGTTTAACCTTAGGAGTAACAGTCTTCATTGCCTTAGGTTTTTGCACCATCATCGGCTTAGACTTTACAAACTCCTGAGATGAAACCCTTTGACTTTTCGGAAAATTGGGTTCATAGGGGCGATAAAGACAGTTTCTAGCAATATGACCAGCATTGCCACAATTAAATCAAGTCTGCTTCTTTAGATAGAAGTCAGACGTGTACCCATTTGTCTTTGGTGGCTGATATGGAGCTGGTTTGCCTTGTGTCTGCTTCTTTGCTTTGACTGCAGCTTCAGATTTGACTTTCTGCTGGTTTATCGAAGCCTGTGTCGAACCTGTCTTTACTGTCTTTGTGCTTCCTTGATTCTTTGACGTTGAAGCACCATTCTTGCAATTACAACGTCAACTGCATGATCCAACTGAAGAAATGAAAGACACAGCTACCCCCTTGAGTTTTTCATTCTTCACTCCAGCTGTTGGTTTCATACTCGGATGCTTGATGGTGATCTTTGGCCTCTCAACTTTAGGTTCACTTATCACTCCATCAGTTATCCCCTTGAACTTGGAGGAGAAAGATGGTAATTCATATCCAACATCTGGTTCTTGGTCAAACATTGATCCAGATGTCATAAAGATCTTCCCCTCAGGCCGTGTCGTCAAGATCACCTTTTCCCTTTTGACTTCGTCAATTACTTTGAAGTATGGGGTTTCAATTTTAGGGTATGGTTTCAACTCTATCCCAGCATCATCAGACTCAGAGTTATGACACCTGTCATATTTCTGGCACTCAGCATCATTGTTTGATATATCCTCTACTCTCCCTTCACCATAAGTCATGTTTGCTTTATTATCAATTTCTTCTTTAGTCAATGGTGTAGTTCCAACCAAGACACTATCAATAGGAGGAGCAGCTTCTTTATAATCAGACTTGGTTCGTTCAACTTCATCCTCACTAAGAAGTATTCCTATAATGTCTCTGGGAACTGGTGGAGGAATAATACTATTTGCGGGCAGAGACTTATCAGACTTTTCTGACCCAAACCCAGTTTTATGTTTCCCAACTTGACCAGTTACAACAGCATGTGACAATTCCTTTCCAGCATCGAGCATTCGCTGATTCCTTTCCTGATGGCAATCATACTTGACCTGCAGCTCATCATATTTTTGTTGCAGTTCAGTTAATTTCTGTGTCAGCTCAGGTATCTCAATCCTAGCTCGATCATATAAAATAGTCTTCTCCGTTGCTAGCTTCTGATATTTCTCAATGTCTAGTTTTTGGGCTTTTACTTTCTGTTCACTCTTTTCCCACCTACCTTTAAATGAACTCCTAGAACATTGCATATCAAAAAGTTCAATTTCAGCATTTTTCCAGAGTTGTCTTAAGCCAGGAATTAATCGAGCACAAGTAGGATTGGGGCATATCTTAGTTTCGTCTACTTCAGCTGCGAAAGCATCCTTGTTCTCAACCATATTCTTTTCTTCAACCACTGAACTCATTTTCTTTCTTTAGATATGCAGCTTCCGAAAATTTTGAAAAATCGACAAAAACGGCAAAATCGGCAAAATCGGCAAAAGTATTATTCAAAGAATAGTGTCAAAAACTTAAAACGCGAAAACGGAGGCCTTCAAAGTGGAATTTGGGGCTCCAAACGAGCTCCCTTGGACATTGGTCGGGGGTAATTCTGGGGCTTGTTGTCACGAAAGTCGTGTTAAAATTTGAGCTTCTAACTCCAAACGAGTCAAAAGTTATGTCCGTTTTCGTGAAAGTGTGAAATAATGACTTTTTGCTGTAAACCAGTTTCCGATCGTAAACAGTGATCGTAAACACCCTCGAGTCGTAAACTCAATCGTAAACACAGTGGGAATCGCAAACACGCTCCGGGTCGTAGACTCCAATAGTAAACTCCGATAGTAAACTCCGATAGTAAACTCCGATAGTAAACTCCGATAGTAAACTCCGATAGTAAACTCCGATAGTAAACTCCGATAGTAAACTCTGATAGTAAACTCCGATAGTAAACTCCGATAGTAAACTCCAATAGTAAACTCAGTTTATGATTGTGTTGGATCTTAAACCTTCAAATCTTGATCATAAACCTTCAAATCTTCAAGCCTTGATCATAAACCTTCAAATCTTCAAGCCTTGATCATAAACCTTCAAATCTTCAAGCTTTGATCATAAACCTTCAAATCTTCAAGCCTTGATCATAAACCTTCAAATCTTCAAGCCTTGATCATAAACCTTCAAATCTTCAACCCTTTGATCATAAACCTTCAAATCTTCAAGCCTTGATCATAAACCTTCAAATCTTCAAGCAAACTCAAGAAAACCGTCAGAAACTCTTGAATCAATATCATGAGAACCACGAAACTCTCGTTTCTTGGATCTGATACCAATTGTTGGTCCAGAAACAACAACCGTTCACGATATTATCTAATCTAGACGTGCGGAAACCGTTTAGATTAGTGATTCAAGAATAGAGATGAAGAGAACACAAGAATACGATGATTAAAACAATAAAAACTTAATCTTTGCACACAAGATGAACTTGTCGGGTACAAATCTTGTAATCGTAAACTCCTCTCTCTCTAGATTTCAATCATAAACACTAGCTCTCTCTCTTGAGTCATAAACTTGCCCCCCTTGAATAGTAAACTCATGGGGTTTATATAGCCATCCCATGAGTTTACTATTGGGCTCTTAAACCCTAATCATAAACCCAAGCCCATGCCCATATCTAATAGTATACTAGCCTAAACATAATAATAAAACTAGCCTACTAATCTAATGAAACCCTCTAAGCCCAGCCCAACATATTTAATATTACAAGCCTCATAATCTAGCCTCTACAGAGTTCGATCAGTCTGTCGTGATACCCCTTCATCATCATGACATGATCATATGTAGAAGAATTAGGCGACATATGGCAGTTCACAAAATGTTAAAGTGCCTTACATCGTTCAATTCTCTGGCTCAACTCAAATAAATCTTTGAGTTTTCTCATGATCTCATACGCTCCCATGTCAGTAAAGTTATACCGAAAATCCGGTGTCATGCTAGATAACATAAGCTCAGTAACTTCTCGAGAGTCATCACTGTGCTTTTGGATTTCCAATCGCAAGCGGTTGTTTAGCAAGTAAGACGACAAGCTCGGGATGGGTCGGTGAAGAACATATAGCTTTCCAAGATGCCTCAAGATGTTCCTTATGAGGGTTTGCCATGACAAGAAGTTCATCTCAGTGAATGGGTCGAGAGATACCATTGAACTTAGAGGAACAACATTTTCATTAGCCTTCTGAAATAAGCAAAGTAATTTTAAATTAGTATTTTCGGTGTATAGTATTTTCTTATATAAATTGGTAAGATTTATTTAATAAGAAAATTGAGATTTCGATTAGACGACTTTACTTGAGACCGCCAAATGAGCCTCAGGAGCAAAATCGTGTAACCAAACTGACAACGATTGTCAATCGCGAAGTCTCAGTCCCGACTCTCTTTTATGAGGCCGCATAATAGAATATATTTTGCGATACGTTTAGCCTCATCCATGCCCACTTTGTCTATATACGTTCATAGTGCGGTGTTGAAATACTCCAACACTACAAACATACATAAAGAAAGCAATAGTCATCCTAAATGGTCAATGTGGCTCGCACGGTTTTGAAATACTCCAATGCCCCCACCCTGGAAGGTACCCTAGGCACCAAGTGCGGTGTTGAAATACTCCAACACTGATGCTTCGGTCAATACGTTCCAAGTTTGACTTGATTTTGGACAGCATGAACTATCAATTTTTATTATTTACCGAATAGGGATGTTAAAATTAATTTTAATATTACGTGATCGTTAGATACAAACGATAAACCCTATCTCCACTTGGGACATTTATTCTAAATCACCTATTTAAAATATCTACGTGTCGCGAATGGTCAATTATGTGTTAATGGCATTATGGCATGGTCTTGCTAGAGCCATTTAGCAAGACCAATAGGGACATGACAAATAAAAGTGAACAACCACAAGGAAGGCAAATCTGTGCGTTCATGGACCCGGTTCAGCTCTCACTAACCTTCAGACTCCCTTTTTGGCGAGTGTCCGATCTTTGGTCTTGGTTTTATAAAATTTACTAACAACTTAGTAAACCTAGCTCTACATTACAATTTTGAAACCCGAAAACGGCGGGTCAACCAAAACCAAATAAAAGATATAATTGGGCCAATCAGAGAAAAATAAACGCGCCAAAACATGCAATAAAGTATTAAAATAAAATAGGGTTGGCCGTAACACACAATTAATTAAAAAGAATTAGACAAGTAATTCCATTCGCAATTTGGAAACGAATCGAAATTGCAAACCATCGGTTATGAAAAGACCGGTTCCGATTTACGCGCGGTTATCGTGGCTCTGGTACCACTGTTGGGTTTTACAGTGGATATCCAGGTTGCCCGTTTTAATTATTTACTGACTAAATATACGGGTTATTTATTTAATCAGAATTAATTACGTAGCGGAAAAATGTTTGACAACGCGAATTGAGTAAAACCGTAGACAGGATCTGATCACCGTGTATGCATAAATACAGAAATAAATTAAATAAGTAATTTAATTATCTAAACAATTTAGATATACCTTAGCGGAGTCCGAACAACCGTTCGAGACACCGGGGTTTGACAAACTGGCGCTAGGATCAACGGTAACGCCCGAATCGAACCGATGAGTCAAGTCTTCAACCAACTTTGAAGATGGCGCCTCAGGCACCACGGGCGAGTTCATCTCATGAACTGGCAGTGGTGCCATTAACGAAACCATGCTATGCAACATAGCATTCCAATCGAATGGTTCCACCGTGCTTGACGAAGAAACCGTTGTAGAAACGATTTCGTTCATCGCGCGTGGAGGCGGCGGAGGAAGTGACGTAACGGGGGCGACATACAATTGCGCCGAACACTTAGGGTTTTCACCCAATTCGACCGCGGCGGAACGCGAGGGATCAAACATGGGCCTCGGTGGCGCTGGTAAAACGAGAATCACCTCACGGTGATCCTCGCGGAAGATTGAAGATCAATGTAGGGAGGAATTAATAGTTTTGACGGCTTGTTTTGTTTAGTTTCATTTGTAATGTTGTCTTTTGTTAGCTAGCGAAACTACTGAGCGAAACTGTTGTTTCGCTCGGTATCTAGATTAGGGTTGTCTCAGTGACAGTTTCGCTTGGCCAGCGAAACTACCAGCGAAACTGTCTACTGATCTGTATAAATAGTAGCCTTTGTGCTCTCATTTGTAACCTTTGCAACTTTTGCAACCCTAATACAAGATTTCTGATTATTGGTAAGTTTGGTGACGGCTAGGAGCATTCTATTCAATCTTTGTAGCTATTGTTCATCTCTTATCATCTATTTGGTTGTAGTTGTGATTGTTCAATACTAAAAAACCATTTTAGCTATTGGAAATCATCTTTTATTGATATTTGATTGGTTTTCTTCTCTAAACACCTTCATTAGCACTGATTAAGATCAGTGAGGACCAACAATATGGTATCAGAGCCATTGTGCTCTTGATTTTTGGTGTTTTTGAGTGTTTTTGGTAAAACTTTTGAAAATCTATTTGGATCTGTAATCTGATTGTTTTGGATTGAAAATTGGTTGAATATTGTATGTTTTGATGTCCTGAAGCATATGCAATCAACTGATCATTACTCAATAGTGATTTGGATTGGTTTGTGATCATTTCTTCTTCAAAAAGAGGGTTTTCTGTTCTGGGCGAAACTGAGGTTCTTCCAACGACACTATACAGCGAAACTGCTGTCTCTTCCAGCGATACTCTACAGCGAAACTATAGTGTCGCCGTGAATCATATAACTGTTTTGGACGAAACTACTGGCGAAACAACATTATTTTTTTGAACGAAAGTTCAAACCAGTTTCCAGCGAATCTAGCTAGCGAAACCGTGTGTCATCGGGTATTTCTTAGCGAAAGTACTGCCCGTGCATACAGCGAAACTAGTTCGCGAAACTGCTGACTTGGTTCAATGTTCCCAATCGAAACTGCTGGCGAAATTATAAGTTCCAGTGAAATTATTCATCTGATCAGGATTTCCGAGCGAAATTGCTGGCGAAACTAATTCTCTCAGCGAAACTAACCAAATTGTCTTGTTCTTTGTTTGTTTGTGTCTTTCTTATTTCAGGCTGATTTGAGATGGCTTCAGGTACCAATGTTGCTGACACTGAAAGCATTGCTCCAAACCGACCACCGAGGCTGATTAACGGAGACAATTTTGAAGACTGGAAACGATGTCTGAAATCGTTCTTTCTGTACACTGATCACAATCAATGGTTGTCGATCGTCGATGGACCTCATGTTCCAACCACCACTACTGGTGAAGTAACCCAGATCAACAGCAATCCATCTTCCTTTACTGAGAAGGATTTGAAACTTATTGATCGAGATCAAAAGGCTCTTGGTGCTCTCTCTCTCTGCTTGTCGCAAGAAATCTACAATCGTTTTGCTGAGTACTCTGATGCAAAAAGTTTGTTTGATGCTCTTTGTGAGTTTTATGACGGTAATGAAGATCTTGTGAAGGACAAAGAAGCACAAGCAACTAAAGAATTCAATTCGTTCACTAGCATGAAGAATGAAAAGTTAATTGATTTGACAAACCGTTTTCTGACCGTGTCAAGCAATCTGAAGAAGTATGATTCAGGACTCACTAACTCTGAACAAATCAAGAAGCTGCTGGATGGTCTTCCACCAGAGTGGAGCATTCAGGTTCGTATGTTGAAACAAGAGAGGGGTTTCTCCGATTACAAGCTTATGGATGTAATTAACAAGCTTAAGTCATTTGAGCTGGATGTTCAAAGGAGAGAGTACAATCAAGCCATGGGTCCCGCTAAAGTTTATTCTCCGAATTCGGCTCTCATCTTAACTGTTACACCCAAAGGAGCTTCATCTCAAATTCAATCTGCTCATCTTGGGTCTGGTTCATCCTCAACTGCTTCTGCCGCTGCTCAGCAAACATCCCAGATCTCACCCGAATTCATGGGATTGTTCTCAATGTTTACCAAAAGTTATCAAGCTTTCGCTGCTGGAGAACTTCAAGGTTCGACTCTGACTGCTGAGGATATGTACTAAGTTGACCCAGATGATTTGGAAGAAACCAACTTAAAATGTGTTGGTCCGAGATCAAACCGACAACACGATATTCGATCACAAATGAGTGCGGAAACCTCAAATGCGATTGATTCAAGAAACAAGTAGAAGAAATAGATTCAATCTATGAGAAAGATTGAATCTTGAATGATAAACTCTACAAGTGAAGCTGATCGTAAACTTGAAATAACACACGAAATCGTAAACCTGAAGTTGTATTAGAAAAGCTTGCTCAATCATAAACATAAATGGGTTTATATACTACCCAAGACAAACCCTACAGAAATCGTAATCAAGAAACTGGCCCACATGGCCCAAATCGTAAACTATAATTAAGCCCACAAGCCCATTAATAAACAAGCCCAAAACTAAAATAAACTAGCCTATTAGCTAATGTTCATGCCTCAATAAAATATAGCCCAACAATCTTCCCCTAGGCATGAACCATTAGATCTTTTACGGCAGCAGCAGATCGAATCTGAATGTATTCTGAGTGTTGTTCGACCACCATCTGTTCGTCACAATCCGGTTTGCCGTCCCATGGAAGATTCCCACCCTCATAGCGTTTTCCAAGTCATTTTCATCTCCGAGAATAGGCTGTGAGGCGAGCAGCTTGATATCCTTTTCTCCAAATCTTAGCAATTCCACCGGATCGTAAAAGCGAAACTGCCTCAGACCCTTGCAGAGAACCACCACCTCGTGTGTCGTTGGATCATAACACCAGTAGTCAAAGTTTTTGACCAAGGTACCATCTTCAATCTCGTCCAACATATTGATAACTCTTGTGCGTTTGGTGGGTGGTCTCCTTGCTTCACCAATAGGCTCTCCAGTCACTGGGTCAGTTTCAGTCTGGACCCATTTTACTTGCTTCAGCTCAAAATTTTCAAAGTTATTTTCTTGATGGCTCAGCAGATTGTTTCTGATAAGGTCTCCGTCAGGGCTGTTCCATCTGTTTATGTAGGGAGCTCGAAGCAGATTTCTGATCTCAGGCTCAGTCCAAGAATGGAATTGCGCACGAGTTCTATAATATTCAACTGGACTATAGCCTTCACGGATCACAACAAATAATTTCTTCTGGTGTCGTAATGCCAGCATAAGATGGGTTCACAACTCCCCTTTTTGTCTAATGAGCTTCCTCCAAGATCAAGAGAGTACTGAGTGGGGGCTGGTCCTTGAAATAATTCTCGGAACCAGTTGTCGTGACCTTCAGGATCTTTGGAGATCACTCTTCCTCCTCTGGCATAATCAGACATCTCAATATTTTCATCTCCATCGTCTTCATTCATTGCATCAGCACCTTGCACACCCTGTGATGAACTTTGTTCAGGGGAACTTGAAGATTTTGACTCCACGAAACTTTTCAAGTCAGTAAATTTCTTCTTAAGATCCATCAAAGTCTCATAGAGCCACTTCATTCTATTTTTATCTGCCACCTCCTTTTCTTTCATCCTTTTGTTCTCATCCTTCAGCGCCTTTATCTCATTTTCTCTGAGTCGATTCTGAGATATCAAAAAGTTGATATGAGGATCAGTGCTTATCCTCAAATCAATTGGAAGTTCAGCAGCTTGGAAGGGCCTGAAGCTAGGAATAGTTGTTGGCTGACTTATCACAGGAGCAACGCTCACTTTCACTGGGCTTGGTACAGCGAAAGAATGATCAACCTCTATAAATTGTCCTTCTTCTCGAACTTGGCTACGTTCAGATAGAAGAGGAGTTTCAGTCTGAGCAGGAGCAGGTTGATCTTGAACATTTTCAGCAGCTGTTTCTTCTTGAGTACTGGGACCCTCAGAACTGTGCCCCGCTGGATGCACTATCATTAAGCTTGAGCTTGTCTTTGAAAGCTTGAATCTGATGCTTGTTGGATCTGACCTCTTTCTTGGAGAAGGTTCACGTGCAGGAATTGGTTCTTCAAGAACATCTCCAACATCCAGATTCAGCTCAGGAGGGGTTGTATCACTGCCTGATGATCCGATCATGTCATCCCTTGACCTTTTAAGGTTAAGGGGCCCCAGATTTCCATAGATATCATCATGAGTAATCTCCTGACCAGCAAGTATATCATCCATTACATTCTCTTCATCGGAGGGTATTATTACATCTTCTTCTTGTACATTAACAGCCGGAGTTGCTGTTATGTCTTGTTCTTCAGCAACGGATGCATTGAAATTAGGCACAACAGCTTCAGGTTCATCTTCATCAAACTCTTGTTCCCTTGCCACCTCTGGGAACGCACCCCTGTTTACCCATTCAAGTCTTCCCTGAAAGCTGTTTTTATCCTTTCTATCTTGGGTTTGAAGACCAAAAACCCCACAATCCATCACTTTGATGTCCAACTTCTCTATCCTTTCTTCAATCATCGGGTATTTCTTCATGACCACCATTTGCACAAACCTTGGTGTCATAAAAAACTGTTCTCTGGCACTCAGATCAGCATTGCCTACCCAGTCAGATGTAACACCCGAGTTGATATTTTACTTATAGACGTTTAAACGTAAATGATATGTTTGGTCCCAGAAAAAAAAAAGCTTTTACAAAATAAGTGGTGCATAAGTGTCAGTTATCCAAATTCAGACTACCAATTAACATTCTTGACTAACTATTTCAAATCGACGACCACGTTTACAAAAGAGCAAATCTTATTTAGGTAAAACACTAAGTTCTTCGTCGAGCGTTCGGTTCTTGAGCTTCCATAGGACATCCATTTATGCCGGCCGCTTTCCTGCGTTTCCCCAACACCATTAGATATTATATAACAAAATAGGGTTAATTGGGATACATTAAAATGCACAAAACAACAAAAATCAAAGTTGGGAGGGGAGGGTCCACCGTAAGCTACGGTGCTACCGTAAGCTACGGTGGCCCTGGCTACCTTACGGTGGCTGGATGCTGGCCCACGGTGACAATTTTGTGCCTGTGGCCACCGTAAGCTACGGTGGTCACCGTAAGCTACGGTGGCTACAGGTCAAGTGGCCCTTTTTCGTGCATTTTTAAGCCATAATCACACACGGGCAACCTTGATTCACCCGTAGGGCCTGCAACCCTTCAAAGTTAATTACCGAATCATATTCACAGCCTATGAGGAGCCACCATGCCCCGAGGGCATGGTTCACACATCGGATTTTTATCCAACTTCCACCCGTTTGACCCGTTTGTCTCGTCATACAACGTTATAATCCAAGTGATATGCCAAAGCCAAACTTAACCAATGGCGACCTGTCCAAACATGTATCCCTACACACTCTGCTAAATGTTATGATTTACATTATAGGAACCATTGTAGTCATCAACGGTGCTTTGTACCCACGCTTGTGATTCCATTGAACCCGTTGGTCACAACACCACTTGATGGACTCATCAAGGCCCTTATAACACTTTTAAATCTCGGTTAGCCTTCACCAATATTATATAAGGTTATCATGGATCATAACACGTAAGGCGCAAGAACACGTTACCTCGAGAGTTTGAGCTTCCACTACCTCCGGCGTGGGTTAGATGATCACCACCTTCTCCTTGGTTGCCTATTTAGTCCACACACAAGTTAGGACCCTTACATTATAACCAATTGACCATGTTTTTATGGTATACATGACATTACATATTCAACTACTATTTAGCATGCTATCAGGTTTCATTAACAAGACTTCTCATGCACAAAACACATTAGACACTTAGGAAGTTTATCAATTTACCCGATACATCAACATTTACATTTCCAATGGATCAAGCAAAACACACAATGTATCACTTGCATATGAACATCAAATTTAGTAAGTACACTACCTATGATCAATTAAGCATGAATCACGACAATTTTGTTGTCTAGTCATATGTAGGTATCATCTAGGCATTTCATCGAGCACTTGGTGTGCATTCCTATTTACATACCCCAAATTCATTCACATGCACTCCCTATCAACCCAATTGCAAGGTTTAGGTGAATACACCCCTAACCTGTCAGAGTTTCATCAAATAGCAACAATATTAAGTTCCAATCTTCATGGTTGAGGTCAAATTCAAGGCCATTCCAAGTGTTTAGCAACATGCAAGTTTCAAGTAGGTAAATTGGTGACTACTAGACCAATTACTAGGCTATTTGGTTTTCTAAACAACATACAACATTCCTAACACCGTAGGATCATGAATCAACACTAATTTCACAGATTTGGGGGTCAAATTTTCGACCCACTACATGCAGCCATGGGAGAGCTTACCTACAAGCTTCCACTAAGTGGGTGAGGCTTGAAAATCCTTCCAATACTTGAGATTTAGGGTCAATTTCGCAGCTTGGGGCTTGATTTTGCAGAATTTGGGAGATGGAAGGAATGTAGAGGAGTTGGGTGGAGGTGCAGATCGCATTCTGCGATCTCCCCCTTCCTCCTCTCTATTTTGTTTAGCCAATTTTCCATATTTACACATCAGGCCCCTCTAGTTTTAGATTTGGTTTATTTTCCAACTAAACCTCACTATTACACAATTAACCCCCAAGGTATTCTTCATGGAAATATACTAATCATGCTAGATCACAATTTGGCCACGTAACACAATATTATCTAACGTTAACGGAATGTTCACATAATTAAAATTCGGGATGTTACAACTCCACCCCCCTTAAAGGAGTTTCGTCCCCGAAACAAAATTTACGTACCGAATATGTGAGGATAGTATAGTCGTATGTCTTCCTCCAGCTCCCAAGTTAGGTCCGAGCCCTTCCGGTGCTCCCACTTGACCAACACTTGGCTCAATTCCTTGTTTCTCAACTTTTTCACCTTGTCATCCAAGATCGCGATAGGTGTTTCCACATAATTTAATTTGTCATCGATTACTAAATCTTCTAGTGGCACGTACGCACTTTCATCGGCTAGGCACTTTCGCAAGTAGGACACATGGAAGGTATTGTGTATGGCACTCAACTCCTCCGGCAACTCGAGTTGATATGCCACTTCTCCCACTCTAGCCAATATCCTAAACGGTCCGATGAACCTAGGACTCAACTTTCCCCGTTTACGGAATCGTATAATGCCCTTCCACGGGGATACCTTCAACATCACAAAGTCACCCTCTTGGAACTCAATGGGTCTCCTTCTTTTGTCGGCATACGATTTTTGCCTATCTTGAGCCGCCTTAAGCCTTGCCCTTATCATATCGATCTTTCGGGATGTTAGATCGACCACATCCTTGCTTGCAAGCTCTCGTTGACCCACCTCACCCCAACACACGGGTGTTCTACATTTCCTACCATAAAGCATCTCATACGGGGGCATCCCAATGCTAGCATGGTAGCTATTATTGTATGAAAACTCCACGAGAGGAAGGTGACGATCCCAACTTCCGCCAAAATCGATTACACATGCTCTAAGCATGTCTTCAAGAGTTTGGATCGTCCTCTCGCTTTGCCCATCCGTTTGCGGATGGTATGCCGTGCTTAACAACAATCTTGTGCCCATTTTGGTTTGGAAGTCCCTCCAAAACTGGGAGGTAAATCGGGTGTCCCGATCCGACACAATAGACACCGGTATACCGTGTCGGGACACTATCTCCTTCACATAAACATCAGCCATCTTCTCCGAAGTGTAGGTCTCGCATATAGGTATGAAATGGGCACTTTTCGTTAGTCTATCCACCACTACCCAAATCGCGTCGTGACCCCTAACCGTTTTTGGCAATTTGGTTAGCAAATCCATGGTTATATGCTCCCATTTCCACTCTGGGATGTCCAACGGTTGCAATTTCCCGTATGGTTTCTGATGCTCGGCCTTAACCTGCATACAAGTTAGGCACTTACTCACGTATTTGACTATATCCCGCTTCATGCCGGGCCACCAATAGTCACGTTTCAAGTCATGATACATCTTGGTGGTTCCAGGATGTACCGAATACCGGGACTTATGGGCCGCATCTAGAAGAAGTAGTTTTACATTGCAAGTGTTAGGAACCCAAATTCGACCGAATCGAGTCCTAATTCCACTACTCTCTTCTACCAAGTTTTTCACTTGGCCCACAATTCTTTCTGTCTTCAGATTTCCCCCTTTGATAGCTTCAGTTTGTGCTTCTTTGATCTTGGTGATCAGATCCGAAGTCACCACCATTTTCATTGACCGTACCTTGATTGGGGCATAATCCCCTTTTCGACTCAAGGCATCAGCTACCACATTAGCCTTTCCGGGATGGTAATGGATTTCACAATCGTAGTCCGTTATCGTTTCCAACCACCTCCTTTGCCTCATGTTTAACTCCTTCTGTTCGAAGAAGTACTTAAGGCTTTTATGATCCGTGTAAATAGTGCATTTTACACCATAAAGGTAATGCCTCCATATCTTCAATGCGAAAATCACGGCCGCAAGTTCCAAGTCGTGGGTGGGGTAGTTCGACTCATGTTTCTTCAACTGTCTAGAAGCATACTCTATTACTCTGCCCCGTTGCATTAAAACACAACCGAGACCCTTCAGTGATGCATCAGAGTATACCACCAAGTCATCGGTGCCCTCCAGAAGGGTTAAGACCGGTGCTTGGGTCAACTCTCGTTTAAGGCTCTGGAAGGCCTCTTCTTGCTCATTTCCCCACGCAAACTTAGCATCCTTTTTAGTTAATTTCGTCATTGGGAGCGCCATCCTCGAGAAGTTCTGAATGAACCGTCGGTAGTAGCCTGCTAAGCCGAGGAAACTTCGGACCTCGGTCGGGTTCCTCGGACGTTCCCAACTTGTTATCGCTTCTATTTTAGCCGGGTCTACCATGATCCCCTCGGCTCCAATGACATGGCCCAAGAATTGAACTTCTTGCAACCAAAATGCACATTTGGAGAATTTCGCATATAACTTCTCCATTCTCAACTTCTCGAGTACTTCTCGCAAGTGTTCGGCATGTTCCGCTTCACTTCGAGAGTAAATCAGTATGTCGTCTATAAATACGATCACCGACCTATCCAGCATGGGCCGACACACGTGGTTCATGAGGTCCATGAAAGCCGCAGGCGCATTGGTGAGCCCAAAGGACATCACCGTGAACTCGTAATGCCCGTACCTTGTTCTGAAGGCGGTTTTGGGGATATCTTCTTCCTTCACCTTCAATTGGTGATACCCCGATCTTAGATCGATCTTTGAAAACCATTTTGCCCCTTGCAATTGGTCGAATAAGTCGTCGATCCGAGGCAATGGATATCGGTTCTTCACCGTGAGCTTGTTTAACTCACGGTAGTCTATACACAAGCGCATACTCCCGTCTTTCTTCTTCACGAACAATACCGGGGCTCCCCAAGGTGAGACACTTGAGCGGATAAACCCCTTGTCTAAGAGTTCTTGGAGTTGCACCATCAACTCTTGCAACTCGGATGGTGCAAGACGATACGGCGCCTTGGCCACCGGTTTAGCCCCGGGTACCAAGTCAATCCGAAATTCCACCTCTCGGTCGGGGGGTATTCCCGGTAGATCATCCGGGAACACATCTTTGTACTCGCACACCACCGGTATATCATCCATAGATGGACCTTGTTCACGGCTATCGGTGACTACAGCAAGATATGCCTTGCATCCTTGTAGTAAATACTTCCTCGCTTTATGAAATGAGCATAATTCTGGGAGATCTCGTGTCTCGCCATAGATAGTGACTTGGTTCCCGCTTGGTGAGGTGATTTCTATAGCCTTTCGATCGCATATCACCTTTGCATGATTACGGGACAACCAATCCATGCCCACCACCACCTTGAATTCTCTCATCGCCATGGGAATGAGGTCAATTGGGTAATCCTCGTTGGCGATAGAGATTTTGCACTCCCGACATACATCATAAACAAGTATAGATTTATCATTAGCAACTTCTACCTCTAAGGGTACACGCAATTTGTTAATTATAAAAGAAGGGTGCTTGGCAAAATCATAGGACACAAAGGACCTATTAGCACCAGTATCAAACAATGTATGTGCAGGTATTGAATTAACTAAAAATGTACCTGCCACAACGTTCGGATCGGCTTTGGCCTCTTCGGCCGTCAATTGGAAGGCTCTTGCAGGAGCCTTTTGGGATTCAACTTTCACCCCCGGCCTAGCCCCCTCACTCCTGGGCTTTGGGCATTCAGACTTTCTATGTCCCGTTTGGTAGCAGTTGAAACACCGTATAACTTCTGAAGGGCAGTTTGAGACACCGTGTCCCTTCTTCCCACAATTTAGGCATGGGCGGTCCTTGAACAAGCATTCGCCCGAGTGGCCCTTGTTGCAAATCTTACATTTTGAGCTACCACCCTTAGAGTCTTTCTTCTTGGGTGATTCCCCCACTTTCTGCTTCTTTGGGGGATTAGGATTTCCGCCCCTTGAACTGGCCCTTTCCAAGGCTTCTTTCTTCTTCAAGTCAAGTTCCCGTGCCCGGGCAGCATTGATCATTTCCTCAACGGATTTGAATCCGCCGAGGGGCACAAATTCTTTGATGTTCTGCTTCAGCATGTTACGGTAGAAGAACATCCTCGTCTCTTCATTGGGTAAAACATCCCCACAGAATTTGACTCGGTCGAGGTACTCCCCCGTTATTTCATCTACCGACTGATGTTCCCCTTGTTCCAGCTTGAGGAATTCATGTTTCAGTTCATTCACTTTGGACGGTGGGCAGTGGTGTTCGGTGAACAAACCCTTGAATTCTTCCCACGTTATAGCATTAACCAACACCTCCCCCTTTTCTTGACATTTTGCATCCCACCAATCCTTTGCCCGGTCTGCGAGTAAGCCCGTGGCAAAGATCACCTTGTCCTCCGGTTCACAACGAACCCTTCGGAACACAGATTCAACATTTATAATCCAACGGTGGCACGCTATCGGATCGACTTCTCCAATATATTGAGGAGGGTGGCAAGCAACAAAGTCCTTAAACGAGCATCTCCTCTTGGACTTTCCTTTCTCCCCTTGATTGAGGAGAGCAGCTTTCAATTCATCAAAGTTTTCATTCATGGTTTTGAGTAGGTCCACTTGCATAGTGTGGACATAGTCGGGGAGAGCCGCGTTAATTGCAGTCCCCACTTCCTCGGCAATTTGGGCCCTCAGTTCAGCCCTTCTTTGCTCTTCCGCGAGAGCTTCAGCGTTTGGATCAGCCATTTATCTACATATATAGAGATAACAACATGTTAGCTCTGCATTTCAAGTTCCCTTTGCCTATAGCAAGGTTTATGTGATTAATTGGACAATTTCCAATCAACCTGACAGATTTATACGAGGTCCCTTGCCTTAGCATTAACCCGTTTCTATCCGTCCATGACATTTAACGCGATTCACGGTTCTAGTGTTTAACACTCTTCCGTGATTCCCAATATAATGGTCGTAATCTTTTTTGGTAACCGACCCCAATTTGGCAAACAAATTTCAAATTCTTATCCTACCAATGCTAAGGATAACGAAATACAAAATTCAACTAACCTGGATTCCCGTTCAAGCTCAAACCGAACGCTTAACCCGTATCTCGAGCTCGAGGTTTGAGTTCAAGCACTTCCGGTGTACTTGAATCCCTCAAACCACGGCTCTGATACCAACTTGTAACACCCGAGTTGATATTTTACTTATAGACGTTTAAACGTTAATGATATGTTTGGTCCCAGAAAAAAAAAGCTTTTACAAAATAAGTGGTGCATAAGTGTCAGTTATCCAAATTCAGACTACCAATTAACATTCTTGACTAACTATTTCAAATCGACGACCACGTTTACAAAAGAGCAAATCTTATTTAGGTAAAACACTAAGTTCTTCGTCGAGCGTTCGGTTCTTGAGCTTCCATAGGACATCCATTTATGCCGGCCGCTTTCCTGCGTTTCCCCAACACCATTAGATATTGTATAACAAAATAGGGTTAATTGGGATACATTAAAATGCACAAAACAACAAAAATCAAAGTTGGGAGGGGAGGGTCCACCGTAAGCTACGGTGCTACCGTAAGCTACGGTGGCCCTGGCTACCTTACGGTGGCTGGATGCTGGCCCACGGTGACAATTTTGTGCCTGTGGCCACCGTAAGCTACGGTGGTCACCGTAAGCTACGGTGGCTACAGGTCAAGTGGCCCTTTTTCGTGCATTTTTAAGCCATAATCACACACGGGCAACCTTGATTCACCCGTAGGGCCTGCAACCCTTCAAAGTTAATTACCGAACCATATTCACAGCCTATGAGGTGCCACCATGCCCCGAGGGCATGGTTCACACATCGGATTTTTATCCAACTTCCACCCGTTTGACCCGTTTGTCTCGTCATACAACGTTATAATCCAAGTGATATGCCAAAGCCAAACTTAACCAATGGCGACCTGTCCAAACATGTATCCCTACACACTTTGCTAAATGTTATGATTTACATTATAGGAACCATTGTAGTCATCAACGGTGCTTTGTACCCACGCTTGTGATTCCATTGAACCCGTTGGTCACAACACCACTTGATGGACTCATCAAGGCCCTTATAACACTTTTAAATCTCGGTTAGCCTTCACCAATATTATATAAGGTTATCATGGATCATAACACGTAAGGCGTAAGAACACGTTACCTCGAGAGTTTGAGCTTCCACTACCTCCGGCGTGGGTTAGATGATCACCACCTTCTCCTTGGTTGCCTATTTAGTCCACACACAAGTTAGGACCCTTACATTATAACCAATTGACCATGTTTTTATGGTATACATGACATTACATATTCAACTACTATTTAGCATGCTATCAGGTTTCATTAACAAGACTTCTCATGCACAAAACACATTAGACACTTAGGAAGTTTATCAATTTACCCGATACATCAACATTTACATTTCCAATGGATCAAGCAAAACACACAATGTATCACTTGCATATGAACATCAAATTTAGTAAGTACACTACCTATGATCAATTAAGCATGAATCACGACAATTTTGTTGTCTAGTCATATGTAGGTATCATCTAGGCATTTCATCGAGCACTTGGTGTGCATTCCTATTTACATACCCCAAATTCATTCACATGCACTCCCTATCAACCCAATTGCAAGGTTTAGGTGAATACACCCCTAACCTGTCAGAGTTTCATCAAATAGCAACAATATTAAGTTCCAATCTTCATGGTTGAGGTCAAATTCAAGGCCATTCCAAGTGTTTAGCAACATGCAAGTTTCAAGTAGGTAAATTGGTGACTACTAGACCAATTACTAGGCTATTTGGTTTTCTAAACAACATACAACATTCCTAACACCGTAGGATCATGAATCAACACTAATTTCACAGATTTGGGGGTCAAATTTTCGACCCACTACATGCAGCCATGGGAGAGCTTACCTACAAGCTTCCACTAAGTGGGTGAGGCTTGAAAATCCTTCCAATACTTGAGATTTAGGGTCAATTTCGCAGCTTAGGGCTTGATTTTGCAGAATTTGGGAGATGGAAGGAATGGAGAGGAGTTGGGTGGAGGTGCAGATCGCATTCTGCGATCTCCCCCTTCCTCCTCTCTATTTTGTTTAGCCAATTTTCCATATTTACACATCAGGCCCCTCTAGTTTTAGATTTGGTTTATTTTCCAACTAAACCTCACTATTACACAATTAACCCCAAGGTATTCTTCATGGAAATATACTAATCATGCTAGATCACAATTTGGCCACGTAACACAATATTATCTAACGTTAACGGAATGTTCACATAATTAAAATTCGGGATGTTACATCAGACAGCATCATCTTTGAGAAGTTGAAATCCCAATCTAAGGCCAATGAGATGAAAGCAGTTCCATGAAGTTGATTCAGCTGATCAAAACTGGTTCTCTTGCCTAGAAAAGACTTCTGCATATAATGTGCCAGGCACCTCCAGTAATGAGGCAGCAGCTTCTTGAAGATAGGCGGAAACTTCCCCTCGTACCCCATAGATTAAGCACCAGCAAGAACAACCTCCTTCGGATACTTGATTGGATCAGTGGCTTTATCAGTAATGTTCAGCCCCTTTCTGATATCATCTTCCTCAATCACTACTTGTCTGTTTTGCACAGTTGCGGTAATACTTGTCTTTTCAGCATTTGCTCTTGCAGTACCCCAGAACTCCCTCACTAGCATCTCATCAATAAGCACATTCGTCCTCAGGGCATGATTGATTTTACAAGTATTCATCCCGGCCACCAGAGAATAGAATAACTCCATATGCTTTTCTGGTGGGTCTTCCAGATACGCTGGGATGCAGTGATCCTGTTCAAACTTTATCTCTTCGTCTAGCATCTCTTCTGCCATCTGAGAAAGGCAAGACACATGCATCAGACATATTCATCAAAGCTATTATGATTATTAACCCTTGATGTTGTTCAATTGAAAATCACATTTTACTTTTGAAGATCACACAGTTTCAAATTGAACTTTTAGGGAAAATAATTGAATTAAGCACATGCTCACCAACCACTATCAAATTTATCTCAGGAAAGATCAATTTTAATGAGATTCCAAAAATTATTAAGTGTTTATGATTTTTCATTCAATTTTAAATGAGTCTACGATCCTACATATGCGATTACAATCCATAAATTGGGTTTACGATCCAATAAATGGTTTACGATTCGGTTGAGATTTAAACAGTTTAAGCCCAATCGTAAACTCTCGATAAAACCTAAGCCCGATCGTAAACTCCATCGAAATCAGAAAATCGTAAACGCTGGTCGCAAACGACAATCGTAATCTCTGATCGTAAATTATGATCGTAATCAACGATCGTAAACATCGAACAGTCGTCTTCAACCTCTCGATTATCGTAAACACAGAATCCTCCATTTTTGAACCTGCAAAAACTCGTAAACTCGTCAAAATCGAACAACAACACAAATGAATCATTATAAACTACCTTTTAAGTGTTGCAAACACAAAAAACGACTTTAAATCTCGAGGAAACGACTCGAACACAGTAGAAACTGAGAATAAACACTTGTTAGGGCTCAAAACACAAAATCGGTGACTGCACCACGAACACAGTCGAATAGAAGGGGGTTTTTGATGTTTTTAAGGTCGGAAATTGATTCCGAGAGTGATGGTGAACTCGGATTGCACAGTGGATGACCGGAG
>JBCNJP010000009.1:35790893-35828022 GCA_039602395.1 Deinandra increscens subsp. villosa
TAGGGTTAGCCTGATATCGAGCACACACGCAAACTGCATACATGATGTCTGGCCTGCTTGCTGTCAAATACATTAGTGATCCAATCATCGACCGATAATGGAATTCACTCACTGACTCCCCGTTAAGATCCGCTGACAAGAGTGGTCTGGATGCCATGGGAGTGGCGATGGGCTTGCAATCTTGCATCTTGAACTTTTCTAGAATCTCATTCACGTACTTCTCCTGATGAATAAGAATCCCAGAATCATCCTGCTTAACTTGAAGTGCAAGAAAGAAACTCATCTCGCCTTGGTCACTCATCTCAAACTTCTTCTTCATAATCTCCTCAAACTCGGTGCACAATTCTTCGTTTGTCGATCCGTAGATAATATCATCTACATACACTTGCACCATGATTATGTCTTCGTCCACCCTCTTCCTAAACAGTGTCTGATCAACAACTCCTCTTGAATATCCATTCTCCACCAGGTGAGTGGACAACGTTTCATACCAGGTTCTAGGAGCTTGATGCAGACCGTACAAAGCCTTATCCAGCAGATAAACGTGATCTGGATTTTCTTCATCTATGAACCCTGGTGGTTGAGCAACATAGACTTCCTCGTTCATTTCTGCATACAGGAAGGCAGTCTTCACATCCATCTGATGTACGGTAAAATTGAGATACGAAGCCACAGCTAGAAAGATCCGAATTGCTTCCAATCTTGCCACCGGAGCGTAAACCTCATCATAGTCGATACCGTGGACTTGCCTGTGCCCTTGTACTATCAACCTTGCTTTGTTTCTTACAATGATCCCCGAGTCATCTTTTTTGTTCTTGTACAACCATCTCGTGGGAATCACCTTTTTGTCCTCTGGCCGCTTCACAAGTCGCCACACTCCCAGCTTTGAGAACTGATTGAGTTCATTGTGCATGGCCTCCATCCAGTTTGGATCTTTGAGAGCAACCATCACATTGGGAGGCTCAATCTGGGAGATAAAGCACGAGTACATGCAGACATTGATATCTCCTGTGCGGCTTCTAGTTCTGACACCTGAAGACACTGGTCCAAGGATGTTACTGACTGGATGGTCCTTGTTGATCCTTGAAACCTGTATATCTGGCACAGACACTGAAACAGGCAGATTAGTATTCACAAGATTATCATTTATATCACCAATACCTGAACATTGTTGTATTTCTGAATCAATATCACACGTTCCCGAAGTTCCTGAAGCATCTGTGTTGGCATCTGCGGTGACAGTTGTGGGAACTGGAACTGGTGCTTTGTCACTGACTCTTTCAACAGAAGGTCTTGATTCAGAAGGCTGTGTGATAAACTCTTCCTCTTCACCCAAATTATGAAGATCATTCGAAAACTTGAAACCTTCAAACAGAGACCCGTAGTTAAAAATCCAATCTGGTCCAGTCCCTGCATCTGTCGGATTATCTTCAAGCCAGTCCACATTGAATGCTTCAATGATCAACCCAGTGGTCTTGTTATAGACTCGATAAGCACTATTTCCAGAATAACCAACGAAATAGCACTCATCCGCTTTCGCCTCGAATTTCCCTACGTCGGACTGAATCAGCACCGTGCACGGACACCCAAAAGTCTTGAAATAACCCACTGTCGGCTTCTCTTTGTAGACAATCTGATATGGAGTTTTCTCATGACGTTTGTTCAACAGAACGCGATTTTGCACATAACATGTTGTGTTGACTGCCTCAGCCCAGAAGAAGATTGGTAGTTTTGCTTCACACATCATTGTCCTTGCAGCTTCAATGAGTGTCCTAATCCTTCTCTCGGCTACTCCATTCTGTTGTGGAGTGTAGGGAGCACTAAACTGTCTGTCTATGCCTTTATCCCCACAAAACATATTCAACTCAGCATTCTTGAATTCCGTTCCGTTATCCGATCTGATAGCTTTGACCTTCTTGTTCAGCTGGTTTTCTATGAGTGTGACAAACTGTTTCACTAGGGCTGGAGTTTCATACTTGTTAGACAAGAAGAAGACCCAAGTAAAACGTGAATAGTCGTCCACAATCACAAGACAATAGGAGAACTTGCTGATGCTCTGAACTTGCATAGGCCCAAATAAGTCCATGTGTAAGAGTTGTAGAACTGATGACACTGAATTTGCTATCTTTGGACGATGTGGCAACTTTGTTGATGCATGAACCTTGTGTGGCCGTTACTGTTCGAATTGACAAACAGACTGATTTGAGAGTGGACAAAGTCTGGGGTCCGAGCCTCGGCCGAACTCAAGGTTCGGAGGCTCCGAACCTTGGCCGAACTCCAGGTTCGGAGGTCCCAGGTTCGGCCCAGAATGAAATAGTATAAATAGTGAAGTCTTTGTATTTCATTGTAAGTTTTTGTCCAGTGTCTTCTCAGATCAATGTGTTGAGAGGGGAGGTTCTGTCCGACCTCCCCCGGAGCTTAATCGTTTGTATACTCCTTCGGTTTATGTAATCATTCAACACAATATATGACAAAACTTCCGTCTCATCCATAGAATCGATCTTTACATGCTTTTTCAAGTGGTATCAGAGCTGTTGGCTCTTTCTATGGTCGAAATCTATCGTTTTTCTTCATTTCGAGACGTTAAACCTTCGGTTAGGGGTGATTGGAAGTATTTCTGTTTGGTTTTTAATCAATCGAGTCTTCCTGAGTCATGTTTTTACCTAACAGAAGCATCTGGATGTTCAAATTCGATCAAATTCTGAATCTAGTGAGTTTTTCCGAAATTTTTTGGTTTTTCGCGTTCGGCCGAACTTCACGTTCGGTGTAACCGCTCCGAACTCCAGGTTCGGAGTTCGCTCGGCATAACCGCTCCGAACTCCAGGTTCGGAGGGTCCGATGGTCAGGTTCGGAGGAGGTTCCGAAGGTCAGGTTCGGACTAGGTCCGAAGGTCAGATTCGGAGAGGTTCGGAGGATCAAGTTCGGAGGGAGTTCGGACAAGGTTCGGACGAGCTCGATCCCAGCCAGGGGCTCTGCCCCTTGGACCCCGCCAGGGGCTGCCGCCCCTTGGACCCCGCTTCTCAGGGGCGCTGCCCCCGAACCCCCGTTAGGTGGGAATTTCAAAGAAGCGGATCAGCTATCGAGTTTACCCTTGATTCGGTAGTTGTGGGGTGTTATGTTTGAAGAAAATCCAGATCACGATATTTGTTACGAGTTAGTGATCGAATTTCAAGAAATGGGTTTGTGGGTAGTCATTGTTCTTGATGATGGACAGAGATTCATGAACGGGTGTTTCTGATGATGGACAGAGATTCGGAGACATGGTTATGATTACTTGGGAACGTTTGTCGGAGATTATCATTCTACACAAACTGAAGATTAAATGAGATTAAAGATTCCGTTGCGGGCCATTTGAGTTTATCATTCCACTAAAAGGATTTATTCCTACGGGGTTGGAATCGAAGAAAGTTGAAGATTTGAATATTTCACTTGTTTAGGGGGAAAATGGGACCCTCCTTGATTGAAAAAGTGAATATTCAAAAGCAATCAGTTCAGGGATGATGGTGGTTTTTGATCTTCATGGAAAGGTGGTATATTCTGATGTTCGTGCGAACCGATATGTCAAAGTTTTCAATTATGGTTTGGAACTCTTTATCATATGCCCGATACTTTCTTGAGTTGTCGAAAGACTTGGTCAGATTCCAGTCTGCAACGAGATTTACGTTTACCGGAGTAATATATTGGGATGGATTTGATGCTGAGGGGGAATTTCCATGATTGAAGATGCTGATCGTGTCTGTTTTCATAAATATCAGAATGTGTTACAACTCGGTGAAGATTGAGGATTATTATCAAGATGCAGTGATGTTCGTGTGTCTTTATAATTTCCGGATACAACTTATGAAGTAAACCATTATCATACATGCCGGTTCCAATTGGATGGCTGTGCTTGAAGCTAGGGGGAATTTTATTGGTTGTGGAGATTGTACAAGATTCGAATTGTGTCCTGCATACCTGATGATTCGGTCAAGGGGAGTTTGTTAAAGATAGAGGCGTCTGCAACAAGCTGACTGAAGATTGCTAGAAGATCAATGTCTGGATTCGACAGTAACGTCCAAGGGGGAATTTGTTGATGCATGAACCTTGTGTGGCCGTTACTGTTCGAATTGACAAACAGACTGATTTGAGAGTGGACAAAGTCTGGGGTCCGAGCCTCGGCCGAACTCAAGGTTCGGAGGCTCCGAACCTTGGCCGAACTCCAGGTTCGGAGGTCCCAGGTTCGGCCCAGAATGAAATAGTATAAATAGTGAAGTCTTTGTATTTCATTGTAAGTTTTTGTCCAGTGTCTTCTCAGATCAATGTGTTGAGAGGGGAGGTTCTGTCCGACCTCCCCCGGAGCTTAATCGTTTGTATACTCCTTCGGTTTATGTAATCATTCAACACAATATATGACAAAACTTCCGTCTCATCCATAGAATCGATCTTTACATGCTTTTTCAAGTGGTATCAGAGTTGTTGGCTCTTTCTATGGTCGAAATCTATCGTTTTTCTTCATTTCGAGACGTTAAACCTTCGGTTAGGGGTGATTGGAAGTATTTCTGTTTGGTTTTTAATCAATCGAGTCTTCCTGAGTCATGTTTTTACCTAACAGAAGCATCTGGATGTTCAAATTCGATCAAATTCTGAATCTAGTGAGTTTTTCCGAAATTTTTTGGTTTTTCGCGTTCGGCCGAACTTCACGTTCGGTGTAACCGCTCCGAACTCCAGGTTCGGAGTTCGCTCGGCATAACCGCTCCGAACTCCAGGTTCGGAGGGTCCGATGGTCAGGTTCGGAGGAGGTTCCGAAGGTCAGGTTCGGACTAGGTCCGAAGGTCAGATTCGGAGAGGTTCGGAGGATCAAGTTCGGAGGGAGTTCGGACAAGGTTCGGACGAGCTCGATCCCAGCCAGGGGCTCTGCCCCTTGGACCCCGCCAGGGGCTGCCGCCCCTTGGACCCCGCTTCTCAGGGGCGCTGCCCCCGAACCCCCGTTAGGTGGGAATTTCAAAGAAGCGGATCAGCTATCGAGTTTACCCTTGATTCGGTAGTTGTGGGGTGTTATGTTTGAAGAAAATCCAGATCACGATATTTGTTACGAGTTAGTGATCGAATTTCAAGAAATGGGTTTGTGGGTAGTCATTGTTCTTGATGATGGACAGAGATTCATGAACGGGTGTTTCTGATGATGGACAGAGATTCGGAGACATGGTTATGATTACTTGGGAACGTTTGTCGGAGATTATCATTCTACACAAACTGAAGATTAAATGAGATTAAAGATTCCGTTGCGGGCCATTTGAGTTTATCATTCCACTAAAAGGATTTATTCCTACGGGGTTGGAATCGAAGAAAGTTGAAGATTTGAATATTTCACTTGTTTAGGGGGAAAATGGGACCCTCCTTGATTGAAAAAGTGAATATTCAAAAGCAATCAGTTCAGGGATGATGGTGGTTTTTGATCTTCATGGAAAGGTGGTATATTCTGATGTTCGTGCGAACCGATATGTCAAAGTTTTCAATTATGGTTTGGAACTCTTTATCATATGCCCGATACTTTCTTGAGTTGTCGAAAGACTTGGTCAGATTCCAGTCTGCAACGAGATTTACGTTTACCGGAGTAATATATTGGGATGGATTTGATGCTGAGGGGGAATTTCCGTGATTGAAGATGCTGATCGTGTCTGTTTTCATAAATATCAGAATGTGTTACAACTCGGTGAAGATTGAGGATTATTATCAAGATGCAGTGATGTTCGTGTGTCTTTATAATTTCCGGATACAACTTATGAAGTAAACCATTATCATACATGCCGGTTCCAATTGGATGGTTGTGCTTGAAGCTAGGGGGAATTTTATTGGTTGTGGAGATTGTACAAGATTCGAATTGTGTCCTGCATACCTGATGATTCGGTCAAGGGGAGTTTGTTAAAGATAGAGGCGTCTGCAACAAGCTGACTGAAGATTGCTAGAAGATCAATGTCTGGATTCGACAGTAACGTCCAAGGGGGAATTTGTTGATGCATGAACCTTGTGTGGCCGTTACTGTTCGAATTGACAAACAGACTGATTTGAGAGTGGACAAAGTCTGGGGTCCGAGCCTCGGCCGAACTCAAGGTTCGGAGGCTCCGAACCTTGGCCGAACTCCAGGTTCGGAGGTCCCAGGTTCGGCCCAGAATGAAATAGTATAAATAGTGAAGTCTTTGTATTTCATTGTAAGTTTTTGTCCAGTGTCTTCTCAGATCAATGTGTTGAGAGGGGAGGTTCTGTCCGACCTCCCCCGGAGCTTAATCGTTTGTATACTCCTTCGGTTTATGTAATCATTCAACACAATATATGACAAAACTTCCGTCTCATCCATAGAATCGATCTTTACATGCTTTTTCATTTTCTAAAGTAAATTTTTATATAAATTACATTTTTTGTATTAAATTGTTTTTTTAGCAACATCAATGAGCTAGTGGAAGTGCCGATATAGATATGTTTGAGAAAGCTTTGGAGGAGTATAAACGAGTTTATGAGAAAATGTTTTGCACATGTTGAATCTTGAAAAATCGTCAAAGACCACCCAAAGTGGGGCGCAATATGAAGGAAAGTTGGTGCCCAAGCGGGGAAAAGGTCAAAGACCTCGGAGTCGGAGCATTACACGACTTCAAATGACATTGGCTCGAGTTAATTTCCAAGTCATCTTCCCAACCTAAATGAGGAAACCACTCCAACACACCCACCACGCAAAGGAACAAAGAAGTCGGGGTAGTCTTCGACCAAGGGATCGGCAACGGCATCAGCATTGGAAATGATGTCTGATTTCAAACAAATTGGAACAAAGAAAGGGAGGTTAAGGCAATGCTTCGAGATACAATTGCCCAAAAGAAGCAAGCGATGTACGATTCGGTGAAAGAAACTATGGAGTTTCAACGAGAAACTATGAGAAAGGAACAACAAAAACAAGATCTCAAATATTTAATGTGTTGGCTCGTGTGAGGGGCTCTTTAACAATATTGGCACAATTTGATTTAAACAAGATAAACGAGTTGCGGAAAGTAAATCAAATTGGAAGACAACAATTCATAAAAAGGGGTTTTCTAGTATATCTCAAATGTAAATAATGGTTTACACGAGTTTTGTAGTATAACAATATATCAACAGAAAGAACTTTTATATGGGAGTAGGTTGTAATTGCTTTGAGAAGCTTCTGAATTGTGTGCTTGTTGTCTTGCTTTCTTTGGTTGAGGACGATTGAATTTGGAGTGTGTCAGAGTATATAGAGATAAATTAAGGATATTCAATTTATCTCTTTTCAACTCTCTTTAACTACTTTCGTATTTAATACCAATTTGGTATTCATATTTACTTGTTCTTCATACAAAGGCAGATTTGTTCTTCTCTTAAACTTTATCTTCTGATGGTCCAGAACACCTTCAGGACTCTTCTTTGAAGACTAGTAATGCTTCCCATTCTACAGAAATGAGGATTTCTATAGAATCTGGTCTGTACGGAACTACTTCGGAAATTCAGGAGTAGTTCCTGTACGAATACAAAAATCTGTAAATCGTACAGATTCTCATATCCTTTCTCTTTTAAGGATATATCTTATCTTTTCTTCTAATACTTGACTCTTTTCTGTTACATTTTGTAACACCCCGAGTTTTAATATATGAAAAATTTTCGTTAACATTTAACCGAGTCTTGTTATGTGACTAAATTGTTCCTTAGATGTTATAGTACTTGCATATTATAGAAACTTGAGGGTTAAATGCGAAATGTTAAGGTTTAATTAGAGATTTAACCAAAACCTAAACTAGAGGGGCCAGGAATGTAAATATGGGATTCTTGCCTAAACAAAATAGGGAGAATTGGGAAGGGGTTCGCAGGTTACGATCTGGAGAGGAACCCAACCCCTCCCAAACTCTTAATCATGAAAATTCTCAAGAAAAAGGGGCCAGGCTGCGAAATTGATCATCTTTTCCAAGTATTGGAGGGATTTTCAAGTCTCCTACACTTAATTGAAGCTAGTAGGTAAGCCCTTTCTTGGTTGTATGTGTGTGGGTCGAAAATGGGACCCTCAAATCTGTGAATTCGATGTTGATTCTGAATCCTAAGGTTTTAGGAAGGTTGTATGTAGCCTAGATAACCAATTAATCTGATAATTGATGAAGTAGTCACTCAAATTGATTTACTTGAACCCCCATGGTGACTAGCAACTTAGGATGAACATAAAATTGAACTAAATCATGTAAACCTAGCTAAATTGTTGGTTGATTATGTTGATATATGATAATTTATGATGGATATGGAGTGGAATCCCCCAAAACACTTCAAATTGGCCAAATGGGTAAACCATGGGAATGGGTTGGGTGTGTGCATCAATGGATGCACACCATGTGTTTGATGAAATGTCTAGGTGACAAATTCTCATGGCATGATGATTAATTGGACATGAATTGGTGTTTGAATGATCATAGTAAGTGTAATTACTGATTTTTGATAATCCTAAGCACGTGTGACAATGTGAATTGTTTGACCCGTTTAGGGGTTGAAAGATGAAAGTATAGTTATTAGATTGATGAACTTCCTAAATAATTATCGTGTTGTGCATATGGAATCTTGTTAAATGAAACTTGATAGTATGCCAACAAGGGGATGAATATGTAATTGTTCGACATCATGAAAATGGGTCTTGACTAGCTAATGACCTTATAGGCAATCAAGGGTTTGAAGGAGGCAACCAAGCACATGCTAGCGGTAGTGGATCATCAAGCAATCGAGGTAACGTACATCTTGTTCGTTATACTAGTAAGTAACAATTATAGACATCTTACTATTGGTTATGGACCATAGTGGGTAAAAAAGGGTAAGTCCTCACCTCATGAGGGAATAAATGGATTCTCTCATGGAGGGGAGGAGGAAGTGGCTTAGTCAACTAAATTGGGTTGACTTGCCTACACACCGCATGCTTTAGCCATCAGATAATTGATCCGAAGACGCCTCAAGGGCTAATTGGGTCCTTGGTGGATGGCAAGGATGACTATACACATATGTAAGATGTCCAAGTCTAGTTAGCGTTTCAGAATTCTTACATAGGTGAAATGAATCTGTTATATTTTGAATGCTCCTTAGGGATTACTGAAATTCATGTGGTATTAAGGGTAGGAGTCATGTTGCAAACTGGCATATTGTGATCATGCCAATTACTGAATGTACAAGGTTGGGTTCATTTGTAATATCGGACGATTTGTGGCATGGGTTGGCTCTTAACGGGTCAACCGGGTAAAGTAAAGGCAATTTAACGACGGGTATTTGGTCCATGTCTAAATTATAGAGTTCTAACAAGTTTTCAGAGCTCAAATTATGTGTTGGTAACTTATGAAATGGTGGGAATCGAATCTGGGTGGTTAAGCGGGAAAAAGGAACCTAAACGGTGGCCCTGCAGCCTGGCACCCACCGTACCACAGGGCACAACCACCGTAAGCTAGCTGTGCCACCGTAAGCTACGGTGGCCAGCGTAGCTTATGGTGGACATGTTGAGTTTTTGAGGTTTTGCTCCTGTTTTAAAGCCCAAATGTTGTTCCAACTTGTCTGGAAGTTACAAACTAATGGGGTGATGTTGCACGCAGGTAAAGGTACCATGTAGACGCGAATTTTCTCGAGCTCAAGACGAACCGAACACTCGAATTGCCGACTCTTTTGATGATCATGGCTTATCGTAGCCATCTTTTGAAAATAATTAAACTAGTATTAGCTTGTATTTAGCGCTCACTTGGTTTTGTATATGGTTTACTATGCAAGTGTTGATGTTACAAACCGTTAAAGTCGAACGAAGTTTTCTGTGACCACTTTTCACGTTAAATATTCGTTAACGAAATAGTAAAAATAATTAGCGTCGTTACAAGTTGGTATCAGAGCCGAGGTTTGAGGGATTCAAGTGTAATTTGACTCTTGAACTCAAACCCGTGCTCGAGATAATGGCCAAGTGTTCGGTTCGAGCTTCCGCGGAGATTCGGGTACGTGTTAAATTTCTAGGTAGATGTATGATTATAGTTCTAGTGTGTGTGTTATGGAAGGTAACTAAGGGTGCATAATTGATGCACAACTTGGTAATTTCAGATAGTGTACGGGGATGGTAAATTGCACCGGAACCGAAGATGCGGGAGACGCAGGAATAGATAAGATGGGTTATGGGAATTGCTATAAACCCATGACCTTATGTGTGACACCCTTGGAAATGGCCAAGGGGAGTCCATAACAACCCTGCTCTAGGCAAGGGAATTGATATGTGAACTAACTAGTTGAATTAAACTATGTAGTGTCATGACGAGCCATGTTGGGGACGGCTTGACCGAGGAACAGAGAGAGGAGGCCCTTGGGGCCCGAATTGCTGAAGAAGTCGGGAAGGCTATTGATGCCGCCCTCCCGGAATATGTGCACAAGATCCAAGAGGATCTTCTTAAAACCATGAATGAAAAGTTTGATGAGCTAAAAGGGGTTCTTCTAAATCGAGGGGAACTGGAAAAGACGAAGAAACGCTGTTCTTTTAACAAGTTCATGGCTTGCAAACCCCCTCACTATTCGGGTGAGGTAGATCCTATTGCTTGCCATCGGTGGATCACCAACGTGGAGGGTGTATTCCGCCGGACCAATTGTGAAGAAGATGATCTAGTGAGTTATGGCACGGGTCTACTTCGGGACCGGGCGAAAGATTGGTGGGACGCAAAGGCCCAAGAAAAAGGGGACGTTGCAGTTAATGCACTGACGTGGCCAGAATTCAAAGAAATCTTTACTGAACATCATTGCCCGAAGACAATGGTGAATAAACTCAAACAGGAGTTCCTCAAATTGGAGCAGACTGATGACTAAACGGTAGATCAAATCACGGGGATCTACCTTGATCGGGTCAGGTTCTGTGCAGATGTGTTGCCTACCGAAGGGGCAAGGATGTTCGTCTATAGGAACATGCTAAAGCCCACGATTAAGGACTTTGTACCCCTAACGAGCTTCAACACGGTGGAAGAAATGATTAACGCTGCGAGGGCTCGAGAACTTGATGTCCTTCGACAAGAAGAAGCCCGTGAAAGAAGAGGGCCTGTTGAGGCGCAGTCGAGCCCTTTAAAAAAGTAGAAGAAGTGAGAATCCCCCAAGAAGAAAGAGTTTAAAGGGGGAAGCTCCAAGTGTAAGATTTGTGGGAGGGGGCATTTGGGCGAGTGCCTCTTCAAAGATCGACCATGTTTGAATTATGGCAAAAAGGGCCACCTTGTCTCCAATTGCCCCGTTGAAGTAGTTAGATGCTTCAACTGCTATCAGACGGGTCATAAGAAAACAAACTGCCCAAAATTGATGGGAGAGGGGTCAAGGAATGGGGGAAAAACTGAGATCCCACGAGCCACCGGAAGGGCCTTCCAACTGACAACCGATGAAGCTAAGATCGACCCCAATGTTGTGTCAGGTACTTTTCCGATTAATTGGTTGCCTGCACGTGTGTTATTTGATACGGGTGCCAATAGATCGTTCGTTTCATATGATTTTGTTAAGCACCCTTCATTTGTAATTGAAAACTTATGTGTACCCTTAGAAGTAGAAATTGATAACGATAAATCTATACTTGTCTATGATGTATGTCAGGGATGCACGATCACCATCAACGGGGAGGAATACTCCATTGATCTTATACCGATGGCTATGAGGGAGTTCAAGGTGGTGGTGGGAATGGATTGGCTATCCCGCCACCATGCAAGAGTGATATGTGATCGCAAGACGATCGAACTCACATCACCAAAGGGAGATAAAGTCATCATATTGGGTGACAATAGCGGAACTCCAACAATGTGCTCTATGCACAAGGCAAGGAAGTATATAAGAAAAGGATGCCGAGCCTACCTAGCTACGGTGACCGATGTTAGAGTACAAGGGCCGGTAATAGATGCGTTACCGGTAGTTCAAGAATTCAAGGATGTGTTCCCGGAAGACTTGCCGGGTATGCCTCCGGACAGAGATGTGGAGTTCCGAATTGATCTCGTTCCGAATGCCAAACCGGTAGCACGAGCACCATATCGATTAGCCCCTACGGAGTTGCAAGAACTTAATACCCAAATCCAAGAGTTGTTGGACAAGAGGTTTATAAGGCCGAGTGTCTCACCATGGGGGGGCGGTTCTATTTGTAAAGAAGAAAGATGGGAGTATGCGGATGTGCATCGATTACCGGGAGTTAAATAAACTCACGGTGAAAAATCGATATCCATTGCCCCGGATCGACGACTTATTCGACCAATTGCAAGGGGCAAAGTGGTTCTCAAAGATCGATTTGCGGTCGGGGTACCATCAACTTAAGGTGAGAGAAGAAGACATCCCTAAGACGACCTTTAGAACTCGCTATGGACACTATGAATTTTGTGTGATGTCCTTCGGGTTAACAAATGCACCGGCGGCCTTCATAGATTTAATGAACCGCGTATGTAAACCCATGCTAGACAAATCGGTGATAGTTTTTATTGACGATATTTTGATCTACTCCCGGAGCGAAGCCGAGCATGCCAAGCATTTGCGGGAGATACTTGAGAAACTACGAACTGAAAAACTGTATGCCAAGTTCTCCAAATGTGCATTTTGGCAAAGAGAAGTGCAATTTTTGGGCCATGTGATTGGTTCCGAAGGGATTATGGTAGACCCGGCTAAAATTGAAGCAGTAACATCATGGAAAGCTCCTCGGAATCCAACTGAGGTTAGGAGTTTCCTCGGGTTAGCAGGCTACTATAGGAGGTTTATTCAAGATTTCTCGAAAATAGCCTTGCCTTTAACCAAGCTGACTAAGAAGGAAACCAAATTTGTGTGGGGTACCGACCAAGAGGAGGCATTTCGAAGCCTCAAACAAAAGCTAACCCAAGCCCCGGTTTTAACCTTACCCGAGGGCAACGAAGACTTGGTGGTTTACTCAGATGCGTCACAAGTTGGCCTAGGTTGTGTGTTGATGCAACGGGGCAAGGTGATTGCATATGCATCTCGGAAACTAAAGGTTCACGAGCAAAACTACCCTACGCATGACCTAGAGTTGGCGTTGCTTTGAAGATTTGGCGACATTATTTGTATGGGGCCAAATGCACAATCTTCACCGATCACAAAAGCCTCAAGTACTTCTTCGACCAAAAGGACATGAACATGAGGCAACGAAGATGGCTTGAGAAGATCAAGGACTATGACTGCGAGATTCACTATCACCCGGGCAAGGCCAATGTGGTAGCCGATGCCCTAATCCGAAAGGGGGACTATGCGCCCATTAGAGTGAGATCTATGCAACTTGTGGTGACCTCTAACTTGATAGCACGGATCAAGGAGGCCCAAATTGAAGCAGTCAAAGAAGAAAACTTGAAAAAGGAGCGGATTGTGGGCCAAGTAAAAGATCTAGTAGATGAATAAAGTGGAATAAAGACTCGCTTTGGGCGAGTTTGGGTTCCCAACTCATGCGATGTGAAGAATATGTTATTAGACGAGGCCCATAAGTCTCGGTACATGGTACACCCGGGGGCAACAAAGATGTATAACAATTTAAAAGCCAATTATTGGTGGCCCGGGATGAAACGCGACATAGTCAAGTACGTCGAGAGATGCTTGACTTGTCTACAAGTCAAGGCTGAGCATCAAAGACCATACAGGAAGTTGCAACCCTTGGAAATTCCCGTGTGGAAATGGGAACATGTGACTATGGACTTGGTAACCAAGCTGCCAAGAACGGCCAGGAACCACGACGCTATTTGGGTGATTGTGGACCGGCTAACCAAAAGTGCACACTTTCTCCCTATTCGGGAGAAGTACTCATCGGAGAAATTGGCCGATATTTACATTGACGAAATTGTGTCTCGCCACGGGGTACCGGTTTCCATAGTATCGGACCGGGACACCCGTTTCACATCGGAATTTTGGCAAGGGTTCCAGGAGGAAATGGGTTCTAGATTACACCTCAGTACAGCATATCACCCCCAAACCGACGGCCAAAGCGAGAGGACCATCCAAACGTTGGAAGACATGCTGCGGGCATGTGTTATTGATTTCGGGGGAAATTGGGACCGACACTTGCCACTCGTAGAATTTGCCTACAATAATAGCTATCACTCGAGTATTGGGATGCCTCTGTTCGAGATGTTGTATGGTAGAAAGTGCAGAACACCCGTATGTTGGGGTGAAGTGGGCCAACGCGAGCTAAGTAGCTGCGAGGTGGTTCGGGCAACGTCGGCCAAGATCGACATCGTGAGGGCACGATTAAAAGCCGCTCAAGATAGACAAAAATCTTATGCGTACAAGAGAAGGAGACCAATAGAGTTTCAATAGGGAGACTATGTCATGTTAAAGGTCTCCCCGTGGAAAGGTGTGATTTGGTTTAGGAAGCGAGGCAAGCTAAGTCCTTGATTCATTGGACCTTTCAAAATCCTTGCGCGTGTGGGCAAGTTGGCTTATCAACTGGAATTGCCAGAGGAGCTAAGCGGCATTCACAATACGTTCCACGTGTCCTATTTGAGGATGTGTCTTGCTGAAGAGAGCGCCTATGTGCCACTCGATGATTTAGTGATTGATGACAAGCTTAACTATGTCGAGAGGCCTATTGCGATCCTCGACCGTAAGGTTAGGCAGCTGAGAAACAAAGAAGTGAACCAAGTGAAGGTTCAATGGGAGCATAGGAAAGGATCGGATCAATTCTTGGGAGTCCGAGGAAGAGATGCAACGCTACTATCCCCACTTATTCGGTACGTGATTTCGTTTCGGGGACGAAACTCCCTTAAGGGGGGTGGAGTTGTAACACCCCGAGTTTTAATATATGAAAAATTTCCGTTAACATTTAACCGAGTCTTGTTATGTGACTAAATTGTTCCTTAGATGTTATAGTACTTGCCATATTATAGAAACTTGGGGGTTAAATGCGAAATGTTAAGGTTTAATTAGAGATTTAACCAAAACCTAAACTAGAGGGGCCAGGAATGTAAATATGGGATTCTTGCCTAAACAAAATAGGGAGAATTGGGGAGGGGTTCGCAGGTTACGATCTGGAGAGGAACCCAACCCCTCCCAAACTCTTAATCACGAAAATTCTCAAGAAAAAGGGGCCAGGCTGCGAAATTGATCATCTTTTCCAAGTATTGGAGGGATTTTCAAGTCTCCTACACTTAATTGAAGCTAGTTGGTAAGCCCTTTCTTGGTTGCATGTGTGTGGGTCGAAAATGGGACCCTCAAATCTGTGAATTCGATGTTGATTTTGAATCCTAAGGTGTTAGGAAGGTTGTATGTAGCCTAGATAACCAATTAATCTGATAATTGATGAAGTAGTCACTCAAATTGATTTACTTGAACCCCCATGGTGACTAGCAACTTAGGATGAACATAAAATTGAACTAAATCATGTAAGCCTAGCTAAATTGTTGGTTGATTATGTTATTATATGATAATTTATGATGGATATGGGGTGGAATCCCCCAAAACACTTCAAATTGGCCAAATGGGTAAACCATGGGAATGGGTTGGGTGTGTGCATCAATGGATGCACCATGTGTTTGATGAAATGTCTAGGTGATAAATTCTCATGGCATGATGATTAATTGGACATGAATTGGTGTTTGAATGGTCATAGTAAGTGTAATTACTGATTTTTGATAATCCTAAGCACGCGTGACAATGTGAATTGTTTGACCCGTTTAGGGGTTGAAAGATGAAAGTATAGTTATTAGATTGATGAACTTCCTAAATAATTATCGTGATGTGCATATGGAATCTTGTTAAATGAAACTTGATAGTATGCCAACTAGGGGATGAATATGTAATTGTTTGACATCATGAAAATGGGTCTTGACTAGCTAATGACCTTATAGGCAATTAAGGGTTTGAAGGAGGCAACCAAGCACATGCTAACGGTAGTGGATCGTCAAGCAATCGAGGTAACGTACATCTTGTTCGCTATACTAGTAAGTAACAATTATAGACATCTTACTATTGGTTATGGACCATAGTGGGTAGAAAAGGGTAAGTCCTCACCTCATGAGGGAATAAATGGATTCTCTCATGGAGGGGAGGAGGAAGTGGCTTAGTCAACTAAATTGGGTTGACTTGCCTACACACCGCATGCTTTAGCCATCAGATAATTGATCCGAAGACGCCTCAAGGGCTAATTGGGTCCTTGGTGGATGGCAAGGATGACTATACACATATGTAAGATGTCCAAGTCTAGTTAGCGTTTCATAATTTTTACATAGGTGACATGAATCTGTTATATATTGAATGCTCCTTAGGGATTACTAAAATTCATGTGGTATTAAGGGTAGGAGTCATGTTGCAAACTAGCATATTGTGATCATGCCAATTACTGAATGTACAAGGTTGGGTTCATTTGTAATATCGGACGATTTGTGGCATGGGTTGGCTCTTAACGGGTCAACCGGGTAAAGTAAAGGCAAGGTAACGACGGGTATTTGGTCCATGTCTAAATTTTAGAGTTCTAACAAGTTTTCAGAGCTCAAATTATGTGTTGGTAACTTAAGAAATGGTGGGAATCGAATCTGGGTGGTTAAACGGGAAAAAGGAACCTAAACGGGGTACCAAGATACAGGTACCACCGTAGCTTACGGTGCCACCGTAAGCTACGGTGACCAGCGTAGCTTACGGTGGACATGTTGAGTTTTTGAGGTTTTGCTCCTGTTTTAAAGCCCAAATGTTTTTGCAACTTGTCTGGAAGTTACAAACTAATGGGGTGATGTTGCACGCAGGTAAAGGTACCATGTAGACGCGAATCTTCTCGAGCTCAAGACGAACCGAACACTCGAATTGCCGACTCTTTTGATGATCATGGCTTATCGTAGCCATCTTTTGAAAATAATTAAACTAGTATTAGCTTGTATTTAGCGCTCACTTGGTTTTGTATATGGTTTACTATGCAAGTGTTGATGTTACAAACCGTTAAAGTCGAACGAAATTTTCTGGGACCACTTTTCACGTTAAATATTCGTTAACGAAATAGTAAAAATAATTAGCGTCGTTACACATTTACATTGTGTTCTAACATAATGAAACCGCACAATGACGTCGACCCACAATTCTTACCGCTCATTCTTCAAAAAAACGTGAACATGTGGAGAAATACGGGTGAAAATGCAATTTCTAGTTGGTTTAAACTTAAGAAAAAATGTCGTTTTTATTTTATATTTTATTTTATATTTTATTTTATAATTTATTATTGTTGTTTTTTCTATTAAGGTGTAACTTTTAATTTTAAGTTTAATAAGTGTTTTATTTACTTTAACAATGTTTTATATATTTTACATGCATTATTTAAATGAACAGAAAAAAAAAACTAAAAAATAATCGAAAGAAGCCTAGACTTCATTTTGGCAAACCACCCATACCTAAAAACAAGCCTAAGGCTTCAATTTTATCTCTCCTAGTCAAAGTGAGGTGACATACATCTATTATATAAAATTTTTGAAGCCTTAGACTTCAAAAGCAACCATACCTCTCCCCTTAGAGTTGCACCCTTCTAACAACATTATTGAGTTCTTGGAGAAGTTCTTATATTAGGCACATCCTAGGGATTTAGGGGCGAGTATAGGTTTTGTATTTGATGCGATGTATCATCTTTTTAGTGCATAAATTGTCTTTAATCATATATGTATGTGTTATCTATTCTACAGCTTTGTTTTCTATTCGTAAATTGTCATTCAGTATTCTACAACTTTGTTTTCTATTCGTAAGTTGACATTCAGTCTTAGGTGGTCCCTTAAGCTTAGCTATTTCAATTATGCGGAATAGGTATTAGAGCACTCACAGCTTATTTATAAAAATTTGTGAGTATAGTCTCTGAAATTTGAGGTGTGGTTGTGAGTGATTATGAGGGGAGAAGAAAGAAAAAGTTACTGTCCATCCCTCTATTTAAAGGAACATTGTAGATTCTTTATATTTTTTTTAATATTTGTTTTTTTTAAATGGTTGTGAGTAAATAGTGTTATCTATAAAAAAAACAATTTTGGAGCTTTTGCGAAAGATAAGGTTTGTTAATAAAAAGAAACGGAGCAATGAAGTTATTGAAAAGAAACGGGAAGAAGTAATTCACAATTAAGAAATGGTGTTAAACGTAAAAAAATGAAGGTTTTTTAAAAGAAAAAAGGGGGGGGGGGGGAGGAATGAAGTTATTAAAAAGAAACGGACGAGAAGTAAAAAATTGTTTATATCCTATTTAATGGCCAACAATTAATAACGGGGAAAAATTAATAACGAAAGAAAAAGAAGAAAAAATTTATCGATCCAGACAAAGAAATGAAGCCCACCTGTTTCGAGCCCGGGCCTTTATTGAAGTTCACCACCTAAACCACCAGATCAGGCCATCTCATGCTTTGTTAATAATTAGAAATCGACTACGCGTTGCTGCGGTATCTAAGGTTGTGTAAGATAGCATAAAACATTGTTGTGGATAAGAGTAAGATTATGTTTTTTATAAACTAAAATCGAACGTAGAATAATAGCGTTCTGTAAAAATTTTGAAATTTTTTACCTGTTAAGGATGCTTGTGTGATTGTAGAGATAATAAGTTTGTGCTAATGCTGAGATTTCACCTCTTGCTGTTTTTTTAATGATGGAAATAAAGATTATCATAAATGTAATATGAGGTTATGTAAATGTTATACAAACAAAGATAGTGATTATTTTAGGTTAGCATTATAAAAATATAAAAAGTTGAGAAACTATATGTTTTGGAGATTATACAATTTATCTTTTATCATTTACTTGTAACATACGTTATGATTTATAATGAGTATTTGTTGGGCAGAAGCATATCGTAGGTTAGGTGTATAAAGGATCTTATCTGTTGAATAGAAATACTTATGTAAGAGATAATATGATAATAAGATATTCACATTGATAGTTATTAAGCCTAGCCATGCCTTTTACATGAGTAATTAAACCTCATGAGGCTACAAAAAAGAATTATATTTTTTTTTTTGTTAAGATCAGACACCTGATATTAACTTACAACGACATCACAAAAGTTAAGGCAACTGTTTGTAGAGGCTGCATTAGATCTCGTGACGCATGAAGAGAGTGTCAACCTCGAAATCATATGTGAGCCGATTTTTGTGACCAACCTCAATGCCATAGCGAGCCGCAAAGTTTTTCCAGTACTTGATGGTAAATCTATATGAAGAAATAATATTTTATTACATTAAAGAATTGATAATTGTTCAACACTGAAGATGTAAAGTAATGTGTAATATGTATTTGCAGTAGATAAAAGGAGAATATGATGTTATATGATAACAGTTAATGACTTAATGTGAAAATAAATGAATATATTTCTTGTTACCTTGTGTAGGTGACCATGTTTGATTGACAGCGCAGTTTGAATGCCTTGGGTCCCCTGTATTCGTAGATGATTTTTATTTTCATCCCATCATAGAAATTAGCTAATTTTGCAAGTTTGGTGGGTAGGCGCTAAGAAAAACGTATGTTAGTATATCGAAGTATGAAAGGATTACTACTTATGAAAAGTAAAGTTATGAAATTTTCACGAACAACAATGACTTCATCAAATGTTGGTGTCTCTTTGGTTGATTCAGAATCTACTTCTTCTGTAGAGCTGTTAGTTTGGCTTTCTGACTTAACAACAGTAGGTACTGATAGTACAAAAAAGATTATTTTTTTCATTACGTTAAAAATAAGATTCTTCTTGTAACTATATTAGACTAAGTTAACGAATCAAAAATCAGAATCCTTACCTTTATTAACACCATGCGTACAGACTCCTTTTTCATGCGTTGAATCGATTCTCCCACTAAATGTTGCTCTACTCTTTTTTTGGTCAGTTATAACATAATAACAGTTATTTTGGAACGCTGGAATTGATAGTGAATATTATTGATTGTTATAGAATCAATCTATGTAGTTAAAGGTACCTAGATGCCTAGGAGAGACGCGGGGCATCCATATTGAAGCAGATCAAAAGGTGGAAACAAAGTTGTAGATATAGAAAATGAGATAGGAAACTGTTCTGTTCAGCTCTAGGATATTGGTTTCAAATTTCACAATAGATGAACTGTTTAAAACCCAATTGGTTGTGGATTGAGCTGGGCCAATATTTCATTAAAAGAATAGAAAATTGTTTAAATACAGTTGATTGGTAGCTCGATTAATTATCTTGGAATTATCTCTAGCAATTAAATAAGCTTGTAAACAAAAAAAAAATGAATAAAAAGGTCGAACTAACAATTTTCGAAGTAGAAGGATCGAACTCGGGTATGTTGGGTAAGAAAGTAGTTGCTTGACCAATTGCTCTAAGAGCTCTCATGTTATATAATATAGAATTGGTTTTTTTTTCTAGACACAATTCCATAAGCAACTTTTTCATTTGTATATATATACAATATGAAACAATATATTATATAATGTAAACATATTTTGTTAAGAAATGGTATAAAAAAAGTAAGCATGCTAAAAAATGGTTAAAAAAATTCAAACTCGCCACGTCTCGACTCTCGACCCCGGGTCACCCTGGTATCAACCCCACGGATTACAACTCAAAAAACCTTACACATGTGAAATTAATTGGTAGTTATACTATATATGTTATAAGAAAAGTAAAAAAAAAAAAGTAAAAGAATTTTCAAGCTCCCTATGTCTCGAGAACCCGGGTGACCTTGGTATCAACCCCACACAATTACCAGCCGGACAAACTTATTATATAAATGTATTTATTTGATAGTTATTCTACATATGTTATAAGAAAAGTCAACCTGTTAGCAACCAATTTCTTTGTTGACCTTATAAATAAACTATAGATAATATTATGTTTCTTTTGTGGAATTTTTAAGTATGTTTCCGGATTCCTTATGCAATTCAACAAGTTTCTTAAGTCTAGAGTCGTCACAATTGTGGAATTTGCTCCGCTTCTTTTATTCTTTTCCCTGGCGCATTTAGGTCATCCTGGACTTGAACCAGAGACCTCGCTTGTGAAGTAAATCATCACACCTACGGTCCAACCAATTAGGGGTTTTTTTTCTACCAATTGAGGCCCTCCCTTCACCACCCCATGTGGATGGTCTACAGGGTTCATAACTACTCCTCTTACTACAGGGCGCTTACCTAGCCAACGCTTAGGGGAGGTCCTACAGAAAAATAGCTCGACGCCAGGATGATAAAAAAAAACTTCACACCTCCCGTTCTTCATACTATTTCAATATGAAATATAAAAAAGTCGTCTTATTCAAAACCCCAATTATGACATCCCACTCTCCCACTTCACACCTCGAAACGCACCGTTCTTATATAGATAAAGTAGAGATAAGTTTCAAAGGCAATATGCAAGACATTAGATGTTTTTATATAAAAATCATTCGATCTTCAATAACAATAACCACATACTCTAAGAGAGTGCTTGAGATTGAGTTTCAAAAGTGCTTATTAACTTATTGATTTTTTTTTTAAGTAAATAAACCAAAATATTGTTTGACAAATGAAAAAATGTTTTTTATTTTAACTTTTTAGAAAAGGTAAAAAAAGCCTTTTCAAAAAGCCACAAAAACCTTACTTTTTTATATGTTTTTGGCTTTTTGATTATGCAAATACCATACTACATTTATTTAACCTTATAATCACCAAACCTTATACCCATCTAACCTTCTACCCACGAACCTCTTTTCAGTCATTTTGCATATAAAATAAGTAATTTTACCAAAAAAACTAATCCAAACACTGTCATAAGTCAATAAACACTTAAACCTAAAAACAAGTTTGGGCTCAAATAAGCAAATCCCAAACACCCTCTAAACATCTTTGCAGCTCCATCTCCACTCCACGGAATCCGGTGATACATTTCCCAAATAACTACACATGTATGTCACTCGATCAGACTACCTTTTTCTCTAAATCTTCAATACTTAAACCATTAACTATTTCCTTGAAAACAAATAAATAAAAATGTATATACAGATAATATATATGTATCTATCTGTATTTGTTGTATCTCAATCTACCCTTGACAAAACAAACCTGCATAAACACAAAAGAGATGCTTCAGATTAATGTACAACCCGGGATATATGCTCTAAATCAGCTTCTACAAAGTCTGGTAAAAGTCCCAGATTCATTGTATATATGACGGTTTGACAACACACTTTATTCGGTTTCATTTTCCTACGAGTAATAACAATACACATGGGAAACATCCTCGAACAATGGCTTGCTATGTGTTTTCAAACTGTATATCAATCTTCTTTCGGATGCAAAACAGTAGGCCTACCATTCAGAGCTGCATGGTATACTCGTTTTTCCGCCAAACCAATGTCTGACATTATTAGCTTACCCTGGACAACAAAAAACAATAACTGTAAGATGATAACACAATTATCAAAATGAATCAAACATGCTCACAAAGTGATGGGTCGTAATTCGATTGTAAACTGGTCAGCAGGATGTAATAAATGCAGTGGCGGATCCAGGATTTTCAGTCAGCGGGGGCAAAAATTCGTCTGACCGTAACCGACCGGATAGAAAAGGGTTCGGGTCTAAAAATAATGTTTTTGTTTGGAACGGTGTGTATGATCCTAAAGTATATTTTGGTTATATTTATTTAAAAAAAAAAGTAACGATAGAAGTGAGATTAAATAACACAATAAAATTAAAAATAAAATATACTGATGGTCTCTTTTTATTTATACATATTACAATTTTAATATTCATATTTAAAAGGTGTTAACGTCATTTAACATTTTATAAAACTTGATATTTTTAGTGTCCATCTTTAAAAGTTAAGGTTAGAAAAAATAAAATTAAAATAGAAAAAAAAAGTAATACATAAAATAATTGTAAAATAAGTATAACTATTATAATTATACAAAACAAAACAAGCCGTTCTATAAAAAATACAAAACAAAACAAGTAAAAGCAAAATTAAAAAAGAAACAAAAAAAACAGGGACCACACACATATAAAATAGAAATTGACCACACATACTTGGTCTTGGCCAGAGTGTCAGTTTTCAAAAGAATTTATTAAAAAACTATACAATTTCTTTTTTCTTTCTTGTTTTATGTTTATTTCTCTTTCTTCTTCCTCGTTTGCAACCTCGTTTGCAACCACAGTTGCAGGTTTTTTTCCTTGAACAGCTCACACTTAGAAGTATAAATCCAACATCTAGGGGCCTTCTATAAAAAGATTTAGGGGCCTGCTATAAAATTTAACGAGAGATCTTTCTTAACTAGGAAAAAAAACCGAGTGTGGGGTTGGTTGAGCGGGGTCCTTTCCCCCCTCTCAGCTTGTAATAGATCCGCCCCTGAATAAATGGGTTAACATTCGTAGATAGGTTGATAGGTCGACCTATTTAATTAAACATGTTAAATAGGTCCAACCAGAACAGGACAAGTTTAATTAAACAGGCTAAACAAGTCAAACCTGAACACAACCTGTTTATCAAACCTGATAAAAGTTAAAGCCCAAAACCTACTTGTTTTCGTGTCATAAAAGGAAATGCTAACACTAATAGATATTATTTTATCCTTTCATAATCAGTGTGGCTGTAGCTGATATAAAACTGATTATCTGACACTAGACAATTAATACTTAAAAGCAGAATCTGTCGTCTAAACATAAGGATTATTGTGATTTGAAAATTAGGGTTAAAATGTGAATTCAGACACCACCTTAAATTGTATATTAAACTGAACAAATAGAAAAATGGTGGTATCTGATCTACAGAGATCTGTATAAGTATTAAATTGAAAATAGTTATGGACTTGAGCTCTGAAGTGAAATCAAAAGCATACACATACCTCACGAGCCATCAATCTCCGCACATTTTCGGCATATAATTTTGGATCATCTTTCTCTTCTTGTGAAGGGTAATAAATCGGTAACCTTGTTACCGTCATATTATTTACAAATTGACATAGCAGCAAAATCACATGACGCACCTGAAAGTTAGATACTAAATTGAATATTTGGGAAAATATAAGAGGATTTTATTTCCAAAGACTCACCCCAGATATTGAATCCCATGCAGGGCTAAATCGCTCATAGGGATATTTCAAAATAACAGGAAGAACAGGTGATTTTGCTAAAAATGCGCCAGTTTTGAATGGAAGTATGTAATCCCCATTTGTAGTTGTCCCTTCTATACAACGAAAATGAAAAGGTTAAATAATTGTGTGCACAAAATGTAATTGTTTTGCAGCTAAAAAGGAACCACACCACTGTCTCGGTGAGCTTCTTGAATACTTTTCATACCTGGAAAAAGCATCATCATGGGTGCAGACTTGTCTCGGTGAGCTTCTTGAATTCTCTCGTTCACGACAGCTGCATTTAACAAAGTAAATAATGCATCAAGGATTAGATTAATGAAATCTACCTTTTCAAACTTTTTAACTATAATAAGGTCTCCCAAGATGTGCATATGTTCTCTCTCCATAAATATCACCATATTCATGTATCAAAACAGTATCCCTTCCAGGTCTGCATTTGTACGGTTCAACAGATCACTCATCACTTTTCTAAAAAAGATAAAGTAGAAAAATGAAGAGCATAATGTTTGCTAATACATTTTAACTGGGACAGGGAGATACATGGGAAGCTTGAAGAAACTTATATTTACTCATCTGTAGGACAACACTGCAAATTAATAGTAAAGTAATCATAAAACTTGTATTTCGGTTAACTATTAGTTTTTAGAAAGATGATTAAAGTTCCACTCAAGAACTTAGGACCAGAACTTTTCAAACCTTTGACTGAAGCTTTCAAGGTTTAATTATTTCATCCATTACAAAACATGTTGACCCGTCTTCTATTTATGAAGGTAGAAAGATGATGAAAAATAAGAGATATCAAATAGGTTAATGAACAAATGTACTCCTTTGATCCCACAGAAAACGCCGAAAAAGGAAAAGGAAACTGCATTTAGGATGCCCACGAAATTTGTTTCTTATGTAGGGATCTTACTTCGAATTATGGATGAACACCATTTCATGATGAACAATGAACAACCGGTTATTGTGTTCTCATATTCATATTTTTGTACAGACTCGTTTGGGCATATAACCCTAATTGAAGTGATGCATCGTTTAAGTGAAACGACACAACCTACAGTTTCTAAGTTTCAATCATTACACACTTGACCCTTTTACTATAAACAAATACATTTAAGACACAAACTATAACTATCTAATATTACATAAGTTACCCTAAGTTTAGTTTAATGCCAACATTCTCCCCCTTGAACTAAACTTTGTTTAAGTGATCATATATTCTTCACTTGCTTTATAAGATTGTCGGTTCTTCATCTAAGTGAGATGTGACTCATGTTGCTTGTCTTCCGGTTTTGTTCATTCCTTTGCAAATTGCCCATTGTCACCACAGGCATAACGCGTAAACTCGTTCGTGTCTTTATTTCCTTGATTCCGACTAATTTAATAAGAACTTGTATAAACATGCTTTATTCTTTCTCCTTGCTTTTCATTTTTTTATTTGGGTTTTGCTAAACTTGTGTTAATCATGCTTCTTGGTTGTTCTTGTTGACTTTCTTGTTATTCTTGTTAACTTTTTATCTTGCCTTGCTTGCTTGTTTTTCTTCTTGCTTTTTGATTTAACTTGCTTTGACGAGATTGTTCCTTTCGTGCTTTTGAACCACTAAGGTTTAGAACTTGCTCTTGTTTCTTTGTTAACTTGCTTGATATTGCGGATTCTTTCTTTCTTGAATTGTTGATCGTACCACCAAGGTTTTGCTTCTAACACAAAGGTTTTAATTTGATTGCACCACAAAGGTCTGTTTTGCTTGCACCACGGATGTTTCGTTTGCTTGTACCACGAAGGGTTTTTTGACTGCTTGCACCATGAAGGTATTGTGTTGCCCCACGGAGGTATTGTCTTGCACCACGGAGGTATTGTCTTGCACCACGAAGGTTGTACCATGAAGGTATTGTCTTGCATGCACCACTGAGGTCTTGCTTGCACCATGAAGGTTTTTGTTATACCACGAAGATTTTGTTTTTTCACCACTAAGGCATTGCTTATACGTACGTACCACTAAGGTCTTGCTATAATTTACCACTAAGTTTTTGTGATTGTACGATACAGGTTTTGATTGTACCACTAAGCCACTAAGGTTTTTGATTGTACCACACAAGTTTTTGATTTTACCACAAGGTTTTTTATTGTACCACACAGGTTTTAATTGATTCTTATTATTTGCTATATCTCTATCTTGCTTAATCTACTTGCTATTCCTTTCTCCCCACGAAAAAAGCTATTCATGATCTAATCTTCTTACTCAAAAGCTTCATGCTTGAATGAATCTGATATTTCCTTACAAAACTGACTAACATCAATCTCTGTCTAGAAATTTGCAAGTATTTTGCATTTGAGTAGTTTCTCAACCCTTCTATTTTTCGATCAAATTCTAATGCCTGGTAAAATCGAAATTTGCGATTAAATCTAAAGAATTTCTAACCTTTAATCTTCCGTTTGACTTACGGGTTAGAAATCGATGTCGGGTTCTGATTGATGTTTGATTTTGAATTCCATTCCTTGCTCTTTGCTCCTGCCTTGTTACCACGATCTCCAATTTAATTTTGGATACTAATTTGATCTTTGCTCTTCCTTTTGGTTTGGGATTTTAGATTTTGTCGTACTCTGTTCCGATTTTGGCTTCTTGTCCGATTTCGTATTCCCGATTCTGATGTTAATCAACAACAACAAACCGTCAATTTTGACTTTTCCACAGAAACCGTTTTTGATTATGTCTTCAACGATTACCCTTAACAAGAGTTTGATGTTATTCCTTAAATTTGAATTGAAATTGATTAGGATTTGATTCCGAATTGTCTTTTCACTAACTGATGATTGTAGCCCTTCTTCTTCTTCGTTTTCGATTTATTCCCTTGGATTAATCAATACAACACACTGATGATATGCGATTTCTCTTGACTTTCGATTTCTTAATCTTTGTTTTTGATGGTCGATTGCACAGAGACTCAATTCAATTTCTGATTCTTGCTTACGACTTTTGATAACCAGTTTGAACAGGCGCTTCTTCTTCGTTCTTCCCTCTTGCGTTGTTCTCTTGATTGATCGAGCAACCGTGCTCTGATACTACATGTAGGAATCTAACTTCGAATTATGGATGAACACCAACAGATTTCATGATGAACAACTGATTATTGTGTTCTCACATTCATATTTTTGTACAAACTCGTTTGGGTATATAACCCTAATTGAAGTGACGTCGTTTAAGTGAAACGACACAACCTACACGCTACGGTTTCTAAGTTTCAATCTTTACACACTTGACCCTATTACTATAAACAAATACATTTAAGACACAAACTATAACTATCTAATATTTACATAAGTATCCCTAAGTTTAGTTTAATGCCATCACCATATTTTGACAAATTTTCTCAGCTCATTTTATATAATTACCAATTGTCCATTCAAATCCACATACAAACGAAAAATCTTCCCAAGGAATATATAATATGGTCGGTGAAATAAAGTAAGAACAATCAAATACCTGAGACACCCTTTGTATTTGATGATTTAGACTCTCGCTGGACATATACACAACCAAGGCATTTGCTGCAAAATCGAAACCAAAGAATAAAGTTCACAAATAGTACAAGAAGCTATATAACAAGAACTAAAAGAGGGTGTTAAAATCTGAAAAGATACCAATACCCATATACTTCATTCTAAACAAAACAAAACAAAACTAAATTACATACCAAAAAATAAATACACCATATGGCATTGGATGTGATTCAAACCAACCTTATAAGGCCAACCAGAGGAAGCTTGCCCACTGATCTCTTCAGAAATGATAATAGAGAAGCACAAGAAAACAAGTCACTTATATTACAAATGGGCAAAAATAAATACAAAGATTTATTAACGGCTTCCAGAACACAACCTTAAATAAACCTATAGACATACCTTGGCAACAAAACTAGGAAATGATGAAGACATATGGTACAAAATATCCATATGTGAAACATGGTTTGATACGATTACTCCAGGCCTTTCAAGTTCCTCAGATTGCTCATTGCAATCCACCTAAGGATTAAACAGAACCAAAATAACCAAAATCCAATTACAATAATTTGAGCTTACTAGAAAAATATATGATTTTACACACATAACAAACCAACATCCTAAATATCGTATTAATGAGCTTCGAATAGTTGTAACTTGAGATTATATTAAGTATTAACATAAGAGAACAATGGTGAATGAATGCATTTATGCATCATTAATCCATCATCCCATCATACATGCTCTTCTCCAACAATTTAGGCATCTTCAAGGGGATTCAATTTGCATTTCAAAGATATACCTTACAAAGTAAAGTGATAGCATACGTTCTAATTACAAACAATACTGATATGTGAAGCACCAGAAATGTACCTCGTTGTTAACACTTGCATCACTTTCTGAAATCCAATAAAATCCAAATGCAAAAAGCATAACCCTAGAAAGAACCCTTCCAGACCAATAGAGAACGCTTCTTCTCCACCCACCCAAGTGCGCATAATCCTCCTGCTCATCCTCCCGATTTGGCGCCATAAACAGCGTACAAACCCTACAAATCAAATAATACAACACAACGACCGAGGTCGCCAGAATCACCCGCAGCGGGAGGAGCGTAACGAGCGCAAACCCTAACAGAACCTTCTCGGTCCATGGCAGCTCTCCACGTCCCATGGCGCCGTAGACATCGTGGCGGACGTAGGCGGCGTATTTCTTCTCCAGCTCTTCGGCGGTGGCCGGAGGTGTGGAGGAGGGAGATCTGTCGGGGCTGAGGAGGGGGTGGTCATCCTGATCGACTTCAGATTGGGGTTTTGAGGATAAATCTTGGAGTTCTGAATCCATTTAGGATGGAAGTGGAAATGGAATCGAGAGCTTGTGTTTCATAAGTGGCGGAGAGTGACAGTCAGGCGATGGTGGATCGCGGTGGAGGGAGGGAGGTAGGTAGATAGTGGCGTGCGTAATTGGAAGATTCCTAAAACCGACCGGGAGGCTAAGGCCACCGTGATCTCAACCATTAAATTAAGGCTAAGCTATCTTTATTAAGCTATCTTTTATTATTAATGTGAGATTATTCTGAGAAGTTTAGTTTGAATAAGAACGATAAGGAATGAGAGCTATTGAATCTTTAATTAAATGAAGATTTAGGCTCAAAATTCTCCCATGTAGAGCTAGAGATAAAACATAAAGAAAATAATAGATTGAAGGGTATATTTGACGTTTTATCAAATTCCCCCAATTTTTTAAACCTTCATAACTTTTAGATACGACATTATTTTTAAAAAAAAATTACACCATAAAAATGAGCGTTTTTTTATCTTTAAAACGCGTACAGTGATGTTATATAAAAAATTAATTTTTTTTACCATTTCGATTGTATCAAAATGTTCAGATCATTGTGTTATTGTGTCAAAATCTTTAGATCATTGTGTCGTATTGTATCAAAATGTTCAGATCATTGTGTCATCTTGTGTAAAAATATTCAGATCATTGTGTCATATGGTGTCAAAAACCGAAAGAGTATTTAATTTTATATATAGAAACACTATATATATTTTTGATACAATGACATAATAATCTGAACATTGTGTCAAAAATCAAAAAATTATTATTTTTTAAATTTTTTATATAGCAACACTATACGCGTTTTAAATATAAAAAAATGCTCGTTTTTATGATGTAATTTTAAAAAAAAAAATAATGTCGTATGTGAAAGTTATAAATGTTTTAAAAAAATGGGGAAAGTGGGTAAAAAGTCAACAAAGATGGCTAAGACTAAAATACCCATCTTACTTTTCTATTAGATCAAGATCTAATGGCTGAAAATCCTTCTTATCCTTCTTACTCAAACCAAACTTCTCATTTGAACATCTCCCATCTTTATTATCGATTATCGATTATTGATTATTGATTATTGATTATTGATTATTGATTATTGATTATAGGTGAAAGGTCAAATACAAAGTGTTATTTCCGTACGAAGCGTGCGAAGTGAGGAGAGCACGACACATTTTTATTGTATGTTTATGCGGAAGGCATTATTGTCTTTTTCACAAACAATGTGTTTGTTGGCTTCTGGTGCGTTAGAAGAAGATAAAGACATTTTTGCGGCGTGATTTTTTTTTATGTGAGAGGTGATTGGAAGTTTTTTTGGGTAGATCCGTTGCAGCGTGATTTTCCAGTGTAATCGAGTGTCTAGTTTTATAGAGGTTTTGATGAGTGTCTAGTGGGGTATTAAATGCGTTAATTGGCAACCATGTGCAGTGGGTACGCTTTTGGGAGATGGATGTGAATGGGGGTATAATTATTGTTACTGTGCGTGTTATTTATCATGAAAGTAATATTCTTACACATTTTTTATTTTTAACTGTGTGTATTTTTTTATTTTGTTTTTGTTTTATTTTTTTTATTTACGCGGCATTTCGTTTTGCCTCCAATTTTAGCTCTTATAGTATATACCGGCTCTTTGGTGTGGCCATGCAATATTACACACAAAAAAAACCCAGAAACCCTCTTTACTCACCTATCTTCTACTAACCGATTATCTCCCAAATCTTCATAAAACAATGGCATCTTCTTCTTCTTCCAACCCTTCTTCATCCAATGACTTGATCATCCTTCTTGCAGAAAATCATCGGCTGGAAGCCAAGGATGACAACATCATGCTTAATAATGTTGGGATGATGACTGGTCTTACAACCAACAGCATTCATGCACACACCCGGATGCTGCAGGAGGTTATGGATCTAACACCATTCCCAATGCAACAAGCGGTTGTTGAGTTTATGACTCAACAACTTGCTTTGAAGGAGCAAATCCATCATGGTATGCGTGGGGTTATGGACAGCGCCATAAAGAAGTCAAGAGACAAAGCTGCCTTCTTGGAATAGTTGAAGGAGCTTTAAGCATTTTATTGTTGGGTTTTACAGTGGATATCCGGGTTGCCCGTTTTAATTATTTACCAACTAAATATACGGGTTAATTAATCAGAATTAATTACGCAGCGTAAAAGTGTTTTACAACACGAATTGAGTAAAACCGTAGACAGGATCTGATCACCGTATACGCGTAAATACAAAAATAAATTTAATAATGGGTCAATTTCATATATACCCCTATAAAGTTGTAAAATATCATATATATACCCATTCAAAATTTTAAATATCATATATGCACTTGAAAAGTAGTTAAAATATCAAATTTATCAATTCTAATATAAATATTTTAAGATATGACCATTTTACCCATAGTTGTCTAAAACTTTAAAATTTTAAATTTATTCATTAAAAGATTAAAAAATGACTATTTAACCATTTCATTTAAAAAGTTATTTTTATTCCCGCCTTCACTATCAACGTTATTATCATAACAAATATCTCGACAAATATGGACATAAGTTACGATTCTTCATTCATTATCATAAGTTACAACTTTATTACAGTTTCATTAATTACGTTTGATTATACAGCCTCTGATTATACCATAGGAGAAAAAAAGATTAAACCTACACAAGTACACAACTAAATCAGAAGTTAATTAACCAAATGTTCGTCAGGTCAAAATTAATTACCATGTGAATTTTTATGAACTTTAGACCCATCTCGATTAGGGTGAGTATACCATCGAGAGATTAAATCTCCACAACTAAATATGAAAAGTAAGGAATGATTCCATGAATGAACCAAAAGAAACTAGCAAAAATCAAAGTAAATAATTATGATTATACCTGTCATGATTGAAGGTTTGAAGAATCTTAGTCGTTGCTCTGTGAAGAAGAATCGAGTTTAAAGAACCTAAATCGTCCCTTTTGTGAAGACTGAAGAATAGGTATCTTGCAAATAAATGTTATTAAATTTACATAATTGGTAAGGGCATGATTGTCAATAAGAAAAAGTTCATTTAAATTGGGTATATGTGATATTTTTTATTTTGATTGGGTAAATATGATATTTTCAATATTTATAAGGGTATATACGAAATTATCCCTTAAATAATTAATTTAATTATCTAAACAATTTAGATATACCTTGGCGGAGTCCGAACAACCGTTCGAGACACCAGGGTTCGACGAACTGCCGCTAGGATCAACGGTAACGCCCGACTCGAACCAGCGAGTCAAGTCTTCAACCGACTTTGAAGATGGCGCCTCAGGCACCACGAGCGGGTTCATCTCATGAACCGGCAGTGGTGACGGTAATGAAACCATGCTATGCAACATAGCATTCTAATCGAATGGTTCCGCCGTGCTTGACGACAAAACCGTTGTAGAAATGATTTCGTTCATCGCGCGTGGAGGCGGCAGAGGAAGTGGTGTAACGGCGGCGGCATACAATGGCGCCGGCCACTTAGGGTTTCACCCGATTCGACTGTGGCGGCACGCGAGGGCTCAAACATGGGCCTCGGTGGTGCGGATAAGCGAGAATCACCTCACGGTGATCCTCGCCGAAGATGTCGGCGACGACGACGGCACGGACCGCGGCGGTGGCGACAACTCTCTCCTCGGCGGCAGCAGAGGCGGTAGTCTCGAGTTTCATCATCTTCGGTTTAATCTCGTCCGCTTAATTTACAGCTGTGAATTTTTTGAATCGAGACGAGTCATCATCTTCGGTTTAATCTCGTCCGCTTAATTTTCTTTTTTCGTTTCAATCTGATTCCTTGATGTCTTCTCACCTCTGTAACTTCTTTCGCCCATAAATACCCGATTACTCGAGTGTTTTACCTCACCCAAGTCGAGAATTACGAGCTTCGATCGTCTGTTTTACCCATTCCGGCCAGGTAATCTTCTCCACTTCGATCTTTCTTTTCGTTTTCGAACCATGACCAAGCGTCGAATTCGTCAGGAGCCCACTGTTTCTCTCGCCGGGGTGGAGGACATTCTCGATCAAAAGTTCCTCCTCCATCCCGAGCAAGAAAGATGCACCTTCACCAACGATGAAATCGTATTGGTGAAGAACTCTGGTCTTCTACCTCCCTCTGCAGTCATTAGGGCTTTCGACCCTAGGTTGAGATCACACTTCGTCTCTCCGACCTGGGTTTGCTTTCCATTCACCCCCTTTAGCATGGGTTTATCCTTCCCTTTTTTCCGGTCTCGTCGCCGAGTTCTTTAAGGCCACAGGCCTTTCTTATGCCCAGACCCTTCTTGTTCTATGGCGCATCCTGGGAACCCTGGATCGCCTGAACAATTCCTTTGAACACCTGGTCGGCCTGCCGGAGATAGCCATGGCCTATGAGCTGAAATCGCATGGTTCCAGCCGTTTCTTATTCAAAGCCCTTTCTAAAGCATGCAACTCGTTCCTAACGCTACCCAACACAATGAATGGAAGGGTAAATTCTTTTTTGTCAAGCGTTCCAGCATTCCCGGTGGTTTCCAGCTTCCACAAGCCTGGATTGTAGAGGGTAGGCATACCTGCACTAGATGTTAGGATTTTATTTAATATCATATAATCTGACCTTGAATATCATTCTTTGCAGCCAAGAGTTTGAGAGAAATCGGTCTCGAGGAAGAAGAGATTGAGAGCAATATGCAGAAATTCCTGGGTATTCCAGAGTTTGAGGGCGCATTCAAAGCGTTTGAGCATCCAGCCCTCTCCCAGCCTTCTGTCAGCATGTCCAGTTGTAAGTTACCCTGCATTTTGATAATTTTTGCGTACCTGATTTGCTGACATCCAGTGTCATGTTTCTTTTTACAGCTGCCCCCGCTTACGACATCGACGACCTCGAAGCCGCCCTCTCATCCAAGCTAGCCGACGACCAGGATCTTGTAATACTGAGCACCGTCAAGGCCGAACCTACTCCAGCATCCAAGGCTACCACATCTAGGGCAACATGTATGAAGAGGAAGACCCGAGGATCCAACACCGCTACTGTCCAACACCCCCTAGCTGAAATGTCTCCCCAGGAACTTGTGCAACATGCTAAGGTTGTCGCCCATCAGGTACCCCTGGTTGTTTCCGCTTTTCTTGTATTTCATAGTCTGTTATGGTATTAACTTCTATTATGCATTTACCCTTTCGCAGGCCAACTGCCGTCTTCTGGAGCTGCTCGAGGCCGCCGAGAGGCGCGCCGCTGAATCCGACACCCTGAAATCCAGGGTCACCCAGGCTAACAAAGAAACATCCAGGGCCAAGGCCCAACATGACAAGGTTCAGAAGCTACTACTCGAGAACGAGAAGAAGGCAGTGGAAACTCGGGAACAACATTAGAAGACCTTGAAGGAGTACGTGGAGACGTCCAGGAACTCGGCCATGATCTCGGTGTTGCAGACCAAACTAAAGATGGCCAAAGAAGCCAAGGAAGAGGGTTACCCCTGCACCAACTGGACTGTGCCTTTATGGCTCTACGTGCCCTAGGTGGTTCAGTCCCCTAAGGGTACGAGACTGCTGAGACCCAGGGTGTTGAGACGACCCTGCTTGCTGGTGCATCCGGATCTGGGACTGGAGAAGGACAACCGATGGACGAGGATGCTGGGGACGAGAAGCGTCCTGGTGATGAAGCCATGAAAGAAGGAGGTGAAGGCGCCGATGATGCGGCAGCCATGGATACTGTTCAATAATCCACGGTCTTTATATCTCTTTCTTTGTTTATCGTGAAGCTTTTTTTCTTTTTAAACAATGTCTTTTGTTTGGTTTCCAGAGGTTTGACTCCCGGTGTTACAATGCTCCACCCACGGGTTCATCACCTGTGGTTTTGACTTGAAGCCACCCTGAGGTGGTTGGGTACTTTGTTCCAACCAATGGGTGGTTTCTTTATATATATATATATATATATATATATATATATATATATATATATATGTTTTGGTTAAAAATCAGTTAAGCAAAATTAGTAAGATTTGAACCAAATAAGATTGTGAGGTTTGGTGCCTAGGATTAAGATATGAAAACTGTTTGCAAAAATCCTGGGACAACAGTTGAATTCCAGGGATAAAAGTCAGAATCCTGGGTAAAAACGTAAGTTTAATTATGAAATCGATTAAGAAAGTTGATAACACAAATGAAACCTTGAATGCAGATGGGAACACCGAGAATTTTACTAGGGAAAAGCCCTTAGCCCTTAGATGTCTCTAAGGCATCGCCGGCATAAAAACCCCGGGTAGCGATAACACACGCTACCAATTTATTGATCACGTAAATGTTTGAGTACAGTGAGTAAACAGAGAATTGAATACGAGAATACAATGAGTAAAGCTCGAGTGAGCTAAATGAAATGACTAAGTGTCCTATTTATACTCCTAACTCTTCAACAACTTGTCTGATATTCTAGGGATCTTCTCTTCAACGTCTTTTTCAGTTAGTTGACCGAGTTTTCAGCTAACACCCTTTGACCACGTGCGAAATAAGTCTCCAGCTCATCCTATTCGACCATTGGTAGACATTTTCAACCTTTCCTTGATCAGATATAGACACAAAATGCATTAGTAACAATGTCCTAGCATGCAGAGCCATTTCCACATACTGGGTCATTCGTACAATAAGGATGACCCTCGTTATGCTCATCCTGGGTCATAATAACGTATAACAGAAATAAAATAAATATGAACTTCCCTGGATTATGTTGACATCCTGGGACATTACTTTACTCCTGATACATTCAGGCTCATTCAGCGTTACGTGTTAAATTACATGCAGAGTCGTGAACTAGAGACCTGCACCTTTACCGACGCCGACATTGCTGCATTGTCATCGTCGGGTCTTCTTCCTTCTACCGCTAAAATCAGACCCTTCGACAGAAGGCTTAGGTCGGACTTCAGTTCCGAAACATGGGTCTGCTTCCCGTTCACCCCTTTTTCCATGGGGCTGTCTTACCCTTTCACCGGTCTCTTAGCCGAGTTCTTTGAGGCCACCGGCCTTGCTTATGCCCAAACCCTCCCCATCGTATGGAGAATCCTGGGCACCCTTGACCGTCTCAACAGGGAGTTCGATTCCCTGGCTGGGTTATCTGATTTAGCTCTGGGCTACGAACTCAAGTCCCATTGTAGCAATTAGTTCCTGTTCAAGAGATCAGCCATCCCAGGAGGAATGGGTCTTCCAATTAGGTGGAAAGTATAGGGTAGGTTTTCACCTGCATTAGGGATTAGGATTTTCTTTTCATTATATGTTATTCAAATACTGACCTTGGATTTTCTGTTTTGCAGTGCCTAACTTGAGTTCAATCGGTCTTGCAAATCGAGGGGCATTTGAGAGATTCGAGACATTCTTGACCATCACCGATGAGGACCGAGAATTCAAGGCGGATCCCTATTAAGCTGCTTCCTTCACTTCTCACAGCATATCCAGTTGTAAGTATCTTAATACCCTGCCTCTTGATCCTTGAATTTTGTTGATTTCTCATGATCCTGTTCTTCAGCTGCTGCTACTCCCATCAACCTCGAGGACGTGGACCTGGACGCCTTTCTGCTGGGTGAATCTGAACAAGATAACCAGGTCTTGACCACAGTGAAGGCTGAGCCCATGTCTGCCCCCAAGGCTCCCTCTTCAAGGACCTCGGGCATAAAGCGCAAGACCAGGGCTGCTACTACTGCTCCCGCCCTGCAACCTCTGGAAAACATGGACGCTGTTGGGTTGCTCACGCACGCTGAGGCCTCTTCTCGCCAAGTAAGTAAATCCTGGGTACCCCTGAAGTTTTTGCATAGTTAAGCCATTCAAGGTCTAAAATATATAATCAAATTACCTTTTCTTGCAGATTGCTGGGCGATTATTTGAGCTGGTCCGTGCTGCTGAAAAGCGTGCCCAGGATGCTGAATCTTCAGCCAATTAAGAGGGAGGTCGCTGCTTTGAACAATGAGCTGAACCTGACCAGGGTGGCGGCTAACAAGAACCTGGGGCTGGTCCAGGACCTGGAGAAAGGAAAGCTGTGGAAGCGCGGGCTGATCACGAGGCTGCCTTGGCTGCAAAGGGTGATGAGGGCAGGCTAATAGCCCGCATCTCGCTTCTCCAATGCAGGCTAAAGATGGCTAAGGAGGCTAGGGATCTGGGGTTCAAAAACCCCACATGGGATGTGACTGAATGGGCAGCTAAACTGCGCGAACTAGGCGCAACCATCCCTGCTGGGTGTGACCCTGAAGCCGACCCTGGAACAGCAAGGGTACCCCATCCAAGGGTTCTGCTGATCACGCCATGGACATCGACCAGTC
>JBCNJP010000009.1:35828522-35899182 GCA_039602395.1 Deinandra increscens subsp. villosa
AAACCCCATCCTGATCTTGTCTTGATCTTTCCAGACGTTTCTCCCAGTCTTCGCCATGAACTTCTTTGCTCTGAACACCGCCATAGCCATCTGCCATGAGACATCCAACATCTCAACATCTTCAGGATTTATCTGGTTTAGCTCACCCGATAACATATCAGTAGGCACAAGAGTTCCGGCCATGAGAGCATGGTAGCTGTTCATAAAACCCATACCAAGAGCAAAGTTGGGATCATTCGTATCATCAGGGTTGACGCCTCCACTTGAACTTCCTTGAGGTTGTGCCACAAAAGCAGTTGACTTTGCAACCGAGCTTGATCCACACCCAGTTGACTTCCCTTCATGCTTAGTCTCCACATCTTCTGACAACAGAGCTTGATTTAGTTTTCCCGCCAAACTAAGAGAGCTTATATGGTTCAACTCTCTCTGCTTGTCATCGATTAGCTTGGACTTGAGTTTGTTGATTAACTCATCAAGAGATAGTTCACTCAGATTGTTGTTATCCTTAATGATAGAGATATTGGTGTTCCAAGATTTGGGTAAACTATTCAACAGTTTCAAATTCTTGTCTTCCTTGTCTGGTTCAACATTATAGCTGGACATTTCAGCCATCAGAGACACAAACCTCTGCACCTGAGCTTCAAAGGATTCACCTTGTACATGGTTGAACAGATTAAACTTTTGCTTCAGCATTTGCTTGCGGCTTGCCTTTATGTCAGGATTCCCTTCATAAGCCACAACCAAAGCGTTCCAGAGTTCCTTAGCGGTCTTGCAGTGTTTAAAACCTTGAGCAATATCTGGTGTTAATGCCATAGTCATGATGGCAAATGCTCTTTCTGCTTTGTTGCATCTTTCCCAATCATCGTCATCATACTCATCTTCCGTCTTAACCTTCCCTGCATTAACTCCTTCTGCGTGAGTAGGTGTGAATGGTCCATGGATTACTGCTCTCCATAGTCTTAGGTCAACACTCTTCAAGTGATTTTCAAATCGATATTTCCATTCCAAAAAGTTATCCGCCGAGGTGAGTCTAGGTGGGCGAGTGATGGATCCAATCTCAAAATCCAACTTCTGATACATACTTGGTTCGAAATCCATTTCGTAAGCTTAGGGAACCTAAAACTAATGTCCAAATGTCCAAACAAATGAGATTACGATGACACACTCCTGATTACGATCGCAAACACAAGATTACGATCGGGAACACTGATTACGATCCAAGCAAAATCGTAAACTCCAAATCCGATAATTATAATCGTAAACCCTGATTACGATTACTGATTATGACTCCTAAAATCATAAACACCTATTTCCGATTAGTGGCAATCGTAAACCCCGATTACGATACGAAGAAGTCGTAAACTCCAATTACGACTCCGTGATTCCGATAACAAAATGTCGTAATCTCCAATTATGACTAAGTACAGTCGTAAACACCTATTTCCGGATCGTAAACACGATAAAAATGTAATCTTGATATCGTAAACCCAAAGCTGATGAATATCTTCAAACAATACAGTCGTAAACACCAATATAACCCAGAAACCCACTCGTAAACGTGAAGAACAGCAGTAGCAGTGATCGTAAACACCAAAACAGTCTTCAAATCTTCAAAAGCCAACACTTTTTTCCAGAAACACAGCTTGAATCAATATCGTGTGAGCCTCGAATCACTGATTCTTGGCTCTGATACCAATTGTAGATCCGAAATCAAACCAAGAACACGATATCTAATCACAAACGAGTGCGGAATCCTCGTATGTGATTGATTCAAGAAGAAAGTAGATGAAATAGATTAGATCTAAGGTAAAGATCTAATCTTGAATGAAAATCACAACTACTTGAAGCTGATCGTAAACCACAATTTGAGAGAAAATCGTAAACAGTAATTGAAAAGCTTGCATTGATCATAAACAAGTGAGGTATATATACTACCTCTTACAAAACCTAGCCCAATAGTAAACACTAAGAGCCCAATCATAAACATAAGAAAATCGGCCCACATGGCCCAAAACATTAACTAATTAAGCCCAAAACTAATGTTCATGCCTCAAATAAATATAGCCCAACAGTCTCAGTAATCTCAGTCTCAACATCTTCAATATTGATGTCATCCAAGTATGTATCATAGTTGATATTCTCTTCTCCTTCAAAGTTCAATGCACCAATCTGCACATCTTCAAGATCAAAATCTTCCCAATCTAAACTATCTGTGAGTTCAGTAACAGGCTTCTTAGAGGCCGGCACGTTGTGTTCTTCATCTATAACTGCATTCCTTTCCACCGGTACCTCCTCTCTTGTTATCTCAGCAAATTCACCAAACTTGCTGCCAAAAGGCATCTTGTCAGTCAGTTTCTTCTTCGGATTGATCATCAGGAAAACCTTAATTCCCATAGGTTTAGTGTCATGAGTATCATTGGTCTTTCTCAAAGCCGGATATCTAGAATCCAAAACCAATTGGATGAATCTTGGAACGGCTGCAATTTTTTTTATCTCTGCTCACTACCGCCTTTACATCATCAAAGATCAACCTGGACTAGTTGAATCGAACCCCTCTAACTAGTGACACCATCGCATGGGTGTGCACTTGATTCAGTTGATCTGTCGAGCTCTTCTTTGCAATCACACATTTCTGTAAATAGTGGGCCAGCATTCTCCAGTATGGTGGAAGAAGAGCCTTCATAGTAGGTGGAGATACTGTGTGATACCCCATTTCTTTTAAGCATTGAGAAACCATTTCTTTATCTAGGGTAATTGGATCTGCAGCAACATCTTTAAGCCTGAGAGCTTGTCTGAAATTTTCTTCAGTTAGTACCACTTCTGTCGCTTGTATCTTTGCCATTATCTTCTTTCCATCATCAGATACGTATGCTGTCTTCCAAAATTCTTGTTGCATACGTTTGCATATGACAGGATTTGCTGTAAGTGCAAAGTGTAAACAACACTTCTTCAGCCCTTCAATCATTGACTCATACTTCTCCCGGTATTCTGCAGGTGGATCCAGCAAATATGCTACTGTATTGTGATCTTTTATAAATTCTAGATCCCTGCACTCACAAACACAGATAAACACCCAAAATAGACGCAATTCATTAGTCACAAAATTTTCTCAAAAAAAAAACGGGCAGCATAACGGCTTAAAAATAAACGAAACCAATTGAAACACATCATCTGGTACCTTTCCGATCGAAAACTAAGTTCCCAATCGAAAAGCATCCATCCGATCGAAAAATGAGTCAAAAAGTCACTGTTTACCGAGAAGCCTGATCAAAAAGAGCTATCTCTGATCGAAAAGCCTAACTCCTGATCGAAAACCCAACTTCTGATCGAAAAGCCTAAGCTCCTGATCGAGAAGTGTAAGCTCTTGATCGAAAAGTGCTCGTCGACCGAGAAGCCTAACTCCCTGATCGAAAAGCCTAAGAGCTGATCGAAAAGGGCAGTTTTCCCGATCGAAAAGCCTCAGGCAATCGACAACCAACGATCGAAAACTGTTGGGGGCTGATCGAAAAGCTTTTCAGCCTGATCGAAAAGCCCCTGGCTCGATCGAAAAGCCTCATCTTCTTCACTTACCACCTACAACTCAATCAAACGGTTCATATTTGTGTGTTTTGAACTTGATTTCAGACAAATAATGCACCCAAACCAATTTCCCTGCCAGCCCCGACACAAAACAAAAAAAATCAACACATACTCAAGTGTATCCTTCGGGGGTCGGGCACTACGCTTCAACCGAGGAGCCATTGTGTAAAATCAAAGGTGGGGACGTGATCAGGAGATGATTCCGACCAAAGGGGAGGCGTCGGATGACAGCAGCCGGCGGCTGTGGCGGCTGATTGGAGAGGAGCAGGGGCGGCGGCGACGAGGGTGAATGGGGGTGTTCTGGTGATGATTTTCGATGGGAAAGGTGGATGTGTGGTCGCGATGGGGTGGCGAGGGCAGTGGTGGTGTACAACGGTGGTGGCAGCCGGTGGTGGTGACGATTGGAAGTAGTGGTGACGGCACTAGGGTTTGGAGAGGAGAAGAGAAAGGGATGAAGTGGGAGAGGGGAGTACGCCGGCTCCCCTTTTTGTTTCAAAATTTTTTTTTAAAAATTTTCACAACTACCCCCTTAGGTTTGAACATTGAACATATCTCACACAATCTTTGACCTAAACCAAAATTTTATAAAAACTTGATTTTTTTTTTCAACATGTCACCCCAATATTAATCCCGCTCATTTAAAAAACTTCCCCTGAACTCAAGCCCGAGAGTTTTATTATCTGGCAACTTTTAATAAATAAAAATAACAAAACACACAAAAATCAAAACTTAAGATAAAATAAAAAATAAACAAAACAAAAAAGCAAAAATCTTAACTGACTGAGTTTCGAGTGAAGAGGCATTATAAGGGATCATACCAGATAGTCTGTGACTGAGGAACCCTTTTCAGCTTCAGTTACTTCGCGTGTTCAGGCAATTGCCGGTATAATTGGTCCATTTTTTTAAACTCATGCCACTTTCGCTTACTCAGGTAGTTTTATCACATTAATTTATATTTTAAGGTTTATTAATTATGAAAATCTATCCAGGTCACACACATAAATCCTAGGTATAATTTGTACACTCTATCAAGCACGCCTGGTTTCCGTACAACATTTTTCACGACACCTTTCCTTAAGCCCAACATCATGCTCCAGACTGGGTTGAGAAAAGAAAAGAATAGATCACGGAGGTTTTGTTGGATAATATACAAAGTCAGCTGAATTTTTGAAACATTTTTAATAATGTTCTCATCAGTGACAAAGGCTGAGGGTTTTGGACGCTTGAGGGTCTCTTTTGATTGTGCACATTGGCATCTTTTTGGTTTATCATATATATACAATGTGATCTTAAAACGTACGTGGATCAGGGTGGTTCCAGGTCTCCGCTTTCGCAGAACAGAGGAGTCCTGACTCACGTACAGCATTCCCAGGTCATTGCTTACGCAAAGCAGAGGGAATGGGATTTTTGAGCATGACATTAACACTCAGAACCGGGCGTGTGTCTCAGGATTCCTGATGCACAGTCAAATAGAAATTGCACTAACCTAAGTGTGTGTTTCCTTTCAAGCATCATACGTTATCTTCAAGTGTTGTGATAAAACATACCTTTTGATTGATTGTCAGCAGAGCCTACCTAGCATATCGACCATGAATCACTGCTTTTCACATTCACCTTACACGTGTCAGTCAGCAAACACCTGGAAATTTATGTCACTTCCCAACCTGGTCAACCAAAACCAGTAAAAAAATTTAAAAGCACACACTTTAGAGGAAATGTATATCTTATATCTTCCCCTTGCTTTTAGATTTTTTAAACTACCAAAAAGACACTATTTTTGTATTTTTTGAATTTTTTTCAATTTTTTTGAATTCTTTTTATTTTAATAAAAAATAGTTACCAACTACTCGTCAAAGGCTATCAAAAAAAGACCCTTGAGACACATTTCAAAATTGGCACTTGGAAGGGGTTTTGTGAACATGTCCGCCACATTGTCATCCGATGCCACCCGTTCTAAAATGAATGAGCCTGCGGTCATAGCAATCCCGAATGAAGTGCGTTTTTATATCTATGTGCTTGGTTTTGGAGTGCTGCACGGGATTTTTCACAATTTGCAATGCAGCATTGTTATCACAAAAAATGGGAGTATCGAAGAAATTCAAACCGTAATCTCCCAGCTGATGCTGCAACCAAACCACCTGTGAGCAGCAAGCAGATGCAGCAACATATTCTGCTTCAGCAGTTGACTGGGACACAGTGTGCTGCTTCTTGCTTTGCCAGGAGACCAGCCTGTCACCTAAAAATTGAGCTCCAGCAGATGTGGATTTCCGGTCAAGCTCATTTCCGCCATAATCACTGTCAGAGAAAGCATACAGAGTTAAATCCTGACTCTCTAGGGTACCAGAGGCCTAGACTGAGGCCGACCCTTCAAATATTTAAAAATACGTTTAACAGCAGAGAGATGAGAGAGTTTAGGATTAGCCTGATAGCGTGCGCATTGGCACACAGCTAGCATAATATCTGGACGGCTGGCGGTTAAGTACATCAGAGACCCAATCATAGACCGATACATGTGCTCGCTCACCGGTTGACCGTCTGGATCCCTAGTAAGTGCTGGTCTGGCCGCCATAGGTGTGGAAACAGGCTTAGCATCCATCATCTTGTACTTTTCCAAAATTTCCGTGACATATTTGGCCTGATGGATAAGTATCCCACTGTCACTTTGCTTCACTTGTAAAGCGAGGAAAAACTCCATCTCGCCCATCTGACTCATCTCAAACTTCGTGCGCATTACCTTCTCAAACTCTTTGCACAAGTCTTCATTGGTAGACCCGAAGATGATGTCATCAACATATACTTGCACCATGATTATGTCATGCTCAACCTCCTTACGAAAAAGTGTCTGATCAACTATGCCTCTTGTATACCCGTGTGCTAGAAGATGATCAGTCAAAGTCTTGTACCACGACCGAGGGGCCTGGTGTAAACCATACAAAGCCTTATCGAGCTTGTACACATGATACGGGTGTTCCTCGTCAATGAAGCCAGGAGGTTGAGTGACATATACCTCTTCATCCATATCAGCATATAGAAATGCGGTTTTCACGTCCAACTGGTAGACCGTGAAGTTCATGTAGGATGCGTAGGCTAAAAAGACTCTTATTGCCTCTAATCGGGCAACTGGTGCATACACTTCATCATAATCTACTCCTTGAATTTGTCTTGTGGCCTTGAACTACCAACCTGGCTTTATTTCTGACAATGACGCCGTTGTCATCCTTCTTATTCTTATAAAGCCACCGAGTAGTAATGACCTTCTTGTCAGCCGGTCTTTCTACTAACCTCCAAACTTGAAGCCGCGAGAATTGATTGAGTTCCTCATGCATAGCCTCTACCCAGCTAGGGTCTGTCAAGGCCATAGTAATGTTGGGGGGCTCAATTTGTGAAATAAAGCAGGAGTACATACAATGATTGATGTCCCCTGATTGACTTCTTGTTACCACCCCGGATGCTAGCGGACCAATGATGTTTTCCAAGGGGTGGTATTTATGGATCCTGGTTTCTGCAACAGCTTGAACTGGGATTTCAGGAGGTAAATTTGATTGATTGGGTTCATCATTTGTTTCAGCTTCACCTTCTGTATCGGCGCCCTGTGTTTCAGGAGTGTCTGACCCGGGGTTGATGTCTGCTTCATGATCATTTACAGGATCGGCAGACTCCTGGGCTGGTGTGGTTTCAGTTTCTGAGGTATTTGCTGGAGCCTTGGGGACGGAGTGTGGGAAGGACGGTCCTGTAACTGGATCTTCAAAAAGTTCTTCAGCTAGGACAGGTTCCAAGCCGAACGGACGGAAAAACTGATTATAGTCAAAAGCATGAGGAGGACCCACTCCACCATTGGATGGATTTTCTTCTAGCCAATCAACATTGGTGGACTCCATCACGATCCCGGTTGTTTTGTTGAATACCCTGTAAGCAGAGCTGGCAGAGTAACCTACAAAATAACATTCATCAGACTTAGCTGCAAATTTAGGGACATCAGTGTTTACTAAAACAGTGCAGAGACACCCAAAAGCCCGAAGGTGTCCAATTCTGGGCTTATCATGGTAAATCAGCTCATATGGGGTTTTCTGCTGCCGCTTATTTATGAGCACCCGATTCTGGACATAACACGCAGTGTTAACTGCCTCTGCCCAAAACATGGTCGGTAGCTTTGAATCACACAGCATAGTACGAGCGGCTTCAATCAGGGTCCTGTTGCGTCGTTCTGCAACGCCATTCTGCTGAGGGGTATAGGGGGCACTGTATTGATGCTCAATACCCTGTTCTGCACAGAAGTTATCAATGCTTTGATTTTTAAACTCAGTCCCATTATCACTCCTGATGGCCTTCACTTTCTGCTTCAATTTGTTTTCAATGAGTTTGATGAAAGCAATCAGTATACCTGCAACATCACTTTTCTTTGACAAGAAAAACACCCAAGTGAAACGCGAAAAATCGTCAGTAATAACTAAACAAAATGCACATCGGTTAAGACTTAACATACTGACTGGACCGAATAGGTCCATGTGAAGCAGCTCCAGTGGTGATGAAATCCTGCTGAACACCTTTGGTTTGTGTGGTCGTTTGTGCTGCTTCCCCTTAGCACAGGCCACACATTTCTCCTTGATCACAAATTCGTTAATCGGAAGGTCTTTGACAAGTCCTCCCCTAGCAAGGCGATTCAGATTCTTTAGATTCATGTGCCCCAATCTTCTGTGCCACAGCTGAGCGTGGTTCTCAGCAGTTTTAGAAAGGAGACAGGCCACTTCAGATGTGGGGGGTTTCTGCATGTTGAGCACATAGGAGTTACCATATCTTGGTGTTCTCATCAGCACCCAGTCGTCAGGGATGGAGTATCCAGGTTTAAGAATGAGACATTCTTTATTGTTGAAGAGGACTGGATACTCCCGATCACATATCTGTGAAACACTTAACAAGCTGTGTTTTAACTGCTCAACATAATTGACATCATTGAAGCTGAGACAACCATTGCGCACTGTGCCTTTCTGACTGATATATCCTCCAACTCCTCCGGCGAATGACACATACCCTCCATCAAATTTTTCCAAGTCTTGCAGTAGGGATAGGTCACCCGTCATATGCCTGGAACAACCACTATCAACGTACCATAGGTTGCTGACAGGCCTCCTTGGCTGTTCCTGCATACATAGGAGAAGTTAGTTAGATTTAGGTACCCAGACCTTTTTAAGACTGGGTAACGTAGGGCTGCAATTGTATGGCTCAAAGGAGGATGGTTTTGTAGTGCAACTTGGTGGATGCATCTCCTTTGCTTTGTTGTGAACCTGTTTCCTTTTTGAGGGAATTTGATAAACATTCGTTTTTGTCGGTTTAGCTTCATCAAATTGTTTGGAGTGTTTTTTATACACTCCTTTGGGAACATACTCTTGGTTCACCTTCTTTTTAACATTCCAGTTGTCATTTGAGAAATGTTTATCATGCAAAACAGGTTCAGATACAGCTGCTGATTTTTTGACAGGTTTGTTATGTTTTTGAAAATTGGGTTTGTGGCTGCCAAGAGATTTTTGGGTCAGTTTGGTTTTCTGTCCCTTTGGTTGAGAAGCATGCTTCTTCTTCTCACCTTGTGCCTTAGGTCTAAAAGGCACACTATTCTGCACCTTTTGTTTGTGAGGTGCAGATTTTTTGGTCACTGTGGGTGCCTTTGGACCTGTTGGTACTTTCAGCTTGGTGTTTGCCTTTTCAGGGACAGGTTTGTTGTTTGTGCCACCATATGATTGCCCATGATTATTTTTAACATGAGTTTTGGGAAAGTAGGGTTCATATGGCCTATGTAAGCAATTTCTTGCCACATGTCCGGGATTTCCACACACATGGCAGGACTGCTTCTTTGGGTAAGCGGGAGTTTGTGAGTAGATCTTGCCTGTGGATATCCATGAAGGTTTATCATTTTTATTAATCCAACAAACTTTGCCTCTGGGCCTAGTTGTTAACACATACTCCCGCTGTACCGGCACAAACTGGTCATACACTGAGTTTACCTCAGGATATGGGATAAGATCACGTGGCCTGTTCACCTGCACATTCTGCACATTCTTAGTATCACAAACATTTGCATTAGCATTCACCTTCACATTATCACACACAGAAGCATTCAAATTCACACCAACATCAGAATTCATAGGTTTGGAACCAGCAACCCGTGGTTCCTTACCCTTTCTCAATATTCTCACATGTCTTAGAGGTTTAGTAACTTTATCATCACAAGCACCAAATTTAAAATTGTCACACAAAGAAGTTTTATCAAAGACATCAGACTCAGGAAATTTAAGTTTGGAACCATCAATAGGAAAACCAGTTTTATTCCAATCAAATTTTTCAAAAGACTCTTGACTTGAAAGACTTGAAGTTTCTGCCTTTTCACTTCCATTACTGCTAACTACATCTGCACAAGAAGTAGAAGTGTTAGTGGAGTTAGAAGTAGGAGATGAGATTTTTATAGGGCATTCAGACAGTCTTTTATCTATGTCGCCTAAAGAATCTATTGTCCCCTTTGATGGTGTATGTTCAGAAATCATTTCATGCATGTGGGGCATGGGGACAGTGTGAGTTGATGTTTCTTCTTTGATATCATCCCCAAAACCTAAACCTGAATTTTGTTGAACATACTTCATCCTAACATCAGAGTTATAGAAAAGAGATCTTGCTTCCAGCATTTTTGATTGAATCTTATTATTAGCATCTATTTTACTTTGAGATTTAGCAAGTTGATCTCTCAATTCTTCTACCTCTTTTGTTAGTTTTTCAACTTTTGTGTTAGCAACTCTCAACAGAACTCTAGTGTCACTTAATTGATTGTCAAGGTTTGTCACATCAAGCTTAGCTGCTTCATACTTTTCCCTATTTACTTTAGCCATATCTTTGAAATTATTTGATTCTCTAGTGGCGCGTTCACAGTTTAGGGATTCATAATGAAATTTAGATTCATATTCTTTGTAAGCGTTAAATACTTCCACACAATGAGAACAAGAACAGTTGCATACCTGTGTGTTGCTGGATTTGGCTTCAGGCCCTGGACCAGTATTCACCATGAATGCATGTTGATTCATCTCCAGTGCTTCTCTCTCTGCTTCTTCCTCAGCTAACATTGCAATGTGTGTAAGACTTAGACTGAGATCATCAACCTGAGTAGACCAGTCATAACTTCCTGGGGTGCTTTGAACAACAAGAGCTTTATCATCGGCTCCTACCTCCCTTTTCTTGACATTCTGTTTTTCATCACCTTTAACACCTCTTTCAACTTTAGGCTTGGTGCACTCTCTGGCATAGTGACCATATTCATTACAGTTGAAGCATCTCAGGTTGGCTTTGTTGAAAGATAGCTTTACCCCTTTGCCATCATTCCAAGTTTTGCTCCCAGTTCTTGCCATATACTGCTTGGCTCTCAGAGCGGACATTCCCATTTGATAAGATATGTCCATCTTTTCCAGGTCGTCTGGGTTCACCTGATTCACATCCTCATGGGACAGGTCATTTGGAAGTAAAGTACCTGCAACCAAAGCTTGATAACAACTCATTATTCCTACTCCCAAGGCAAAACTAGAATCTTTAGCTAAGGTGTTAACATCCAATGTAACCAAGTTAGAGCTATTTGAGGAACTGGATCCACTAGCAGTTTGAGAAATAAAAGCTAGTGGGCTTGATGTCAGATCAACCGTTTGAGTTGCTGGAACACTGGGCTGTGATATAAAAGCTTGATTCACTTGTTTGGCAGCTGCTCCAATTCCCTGTTTTCTTGCCCTCTTGAGTTTCTTTTCTTCATAAGCTCGAATTGTAGACATGAGAGAGCTAAGGGTTGCTGTGTTCAAGTCCAAGACTCCTTCCATTACTTCCACTGTGCTATCCCAGTTGGGGGGTAAAGAACTAATCAGCTTCTTGTTGACTTCCTTTTGAGTGTATGTCACATCAGCTTCTTTCATTGCTGTGACGATCTTGATGAACCTTTGCAATTGAGTTTCTATATTCTCACCATGTACGTAGTTGAAGTCATTGAATTGCTCTCTAAGGTTCTCTTTCCTTGACTCCCTCATATCTGAGTTTCCTTCATATGCATCAACTAGAGCATCCCACAAAGTTTTAGCAGACTTGTATTCCTTGAAGGCTTCGGCAACCTCAGGTGAGAGTGCCATAGTTAATGCAGCGAGGGCCTTCCTGTCCTTTTCCACCTTGTCCCAATCAGTGTCTGACCATTCATGCTTCTCTTTGATCACATCAGGTTGTCCAGTTGTTTGAGTCTTCGGAACATAATCTCCGGCTTCAATAGATCTCATAATCTTGGGATCATTGTAGTTAGCATAATTGACGAACCTGTACTTCCAGCTCATGAAGTCCTTTCCTGAGGTCAATCTTGGTGGTCTTGTTGCTGTACCGATTTGGGCATCCATTTCCAGAGTAGCCGAAGAAAGATTTGCCATATCAAATGCCATTGAAAGGGTTTTCGGTTGGGTCGAAAACTACTTTCCGGTATGACAAGGTTTGGATCGAAAAGTGGTTTTCGATCAAGAAGGAATGAATCGAAAAAGGGTTTCCGATCGCAAAGGGTATCCGATCGCAAAGGGTTTCCGATCACAAAGGATCGGATCGAAAAGAGGATGTGATCGAAAAGTCTCGAAAGGGACTTTCCGATTGTGGTAAGCCGGTGATCGAAAAGTCACAGAGTACTTTCCGATTGAGATCTCTGATCGAAAGGTCGCAAGATGGGACTTCTCGATTATGAACAGTCGATCGAAAAGTCTCAATTTAGCACTTTTCGGCTGAGTGATGACTGATCGAAAAGACACTAAGGGTCTTTCCCGATCGAAAGAGAGCAGCTGATGAGGGTTTTCGATCAGAATGTCTGATCGAAAAGTCTTGATGTGGATCGAAAAGTCTTCAACGGGCAACCACAGGGTCTCGAAAGTGTCTGTTTTTTATTTACAACCTGCAAAACACTTCTGACTTGTGCTAACTGCTGTGAAACACAAAAACACTCAAACTGTTAGTTACCAAGACTCGAATCTGATATCGCGAGAGCCTCGAAACTTGCGTTTCTTGGCTCTGATACCAATTGTAAGGATCAATTATAGTCCCTCACGCGATATCAATGCCTATAGTCACCGTGCGGAATCCGATGACTAGAGGTGATTCTAGATTGAGTCGAAAAGTGTATTAAACAGGAAAGAACAATTAAAGTAAACACCAACCGATTATGAAAGCTTGAATAAAGTCCGATTACCACACTTGAGAATCACGAATTCACACAGTGAATTCGTTATACACTTGAAATCCGCAAACCCTCTTAGGAAACCCTAGAGAACCAACAACCTTAAACACCTAGATTAGCTAACCTTATATAGGAAAGCCTAACTTGATTAACCAAGCCAACATATTTCGGCCCACATGGCCTAATTACAACCGAACTCAAGCCCACTATAAACACATAAACTAATTAACCCAAATACAATCATAACTAGCCCAAAATATTTCTAATGAAAAAGCCTCAAACAATTATGGTCTCTACACTTTCTGACTTTTTCCAATTTCATTATCATAGTTCATCATTGTTTGCATCGTAGCTTGAACCGAGTTTTGAATAGCTGCGAACGCTTGAAAATCGGACATTTTCGAAAAATTGGTTACTGTTCACTCCAAACCTCGACCGAACTTCCTCCGAACTTAGTCCGAACTTAGCTATGCCGAACTCTCTCTGAACCTTACCTTCGAACGAGCAAAAACCAAACAACTCCGAACAATCACCGAACGCTGTCCGAACTTCGACCGATCCCTCACCGAACTCTCACCGAAACAAAATAATGACCGAACGTTGTCCGAACCTCGAGTTCGGAGCGGTTATGCCGAACTTGTCCGAACCTCAGACGAGACACTCGACGTCATTTTCTCGATTTTCAACGTTTTTTACTGGAATTGTCGACAGAAATTCAAGCAAACTTGATAGAAACAACTCAGGAATGAATTTTTGATGAAAAGCACACTCGAAATAATCAAACAAACTCAAAAATGATTGACATTTTTGCAAAAACGTGAATTTGAACTCAAAACTCCGAGAAACACTAATTTCCGACTAGTAGAGCAAACCAAAAGCTCTGATACCACTTGAAATTGCTTGAGCGTGTGGATCTTCTACTTAGTCGTAATGAAATCAATGTAAACGTGTAAAACACAGAGAGTAAATACAAATGACTTGTATTAACCACAGAGATGACCACAAAGTACACAGAGAAGATATGACTCGGAAGCTTCACAATTCTATACAAGACGACCTATTTATACAAGCTGAACTACGCTGGTCCAAACCTCAGGTTCGGCCCATCGTTCGGCCATGTCCGAACTTCAGGTTCGACCTGAGTTCGGACCTCAGCATTCTTGTGTGATTCGTCTTGTATTCGATACTTCACATGACGATCAGGAACCATATATCAACATATCTTCCCATTATCATTCCGATATTAATGGTACACTATGGAAGGACTTTTGAGATTTGGCAAAACATTTTTGCTATGGTTACAATATGGTATATTAATCAATTAGAGTGCTTAAAAAAGTAAACGTTACCGCATGTCTTCTCCCCCAAAAGCAAAAACAGTTAAAAGTGGGTCCATGAACTCACCTTAGGATGCAATTTAGTAATCCAATAGTCAATGCTTGAACAACCGATGGTGAATCTCCCTAGACTTCACCTATGACACATAACACTATGAGTGTTGACTGTGTTGACCGACTGTCCCGACAACACGCGGACATTAGACAAGTTGACTCGAATGCACATTGGTGATTAATTGAAGTTTTCTAATATGTATCCTAACACGTGTACCACATATAATATGTTATGTCATGACAATGTTAAGACGTCACAATTCATTACGACGTTATCCCGCGTGTACGATGCATGATCAACGAGGCGATCGTACAAAGTCTTGTCATTCCAACCGAGTAGGAGACTTAGGACTTGTACACTCGTATAAATCGTAATCAATTTGACTTATGACATGCAAACACATAGCCATGTAACCTCATGCTCATAATCATGTGTTTTCCCAATTTATTTATTTACCGATAAATATATATTTTTCACATAGGCTAATTCCATATTTACACAACATCATCATCGCATGCAAATCACATAGATCATCATTTGACACATTTCAAACTATGTCATAGATTCCTAACTACATGAATGAACGCTATCTTGCCCTAATAGGCCATTTTCATCATATTTCACGAAAATAATTTTTATAAAATAATCGACATGCATTTGATCATCAAGTTTGCAACTTTATACATCATCATACATCCAATAACCAACATTACACACCCACATAGTAGATCTAACATCGATCATGTGCCTTTATTCAAGATCTTGCATGCATGGCAACCAAAATCGAGTTTTTCGCATAGATCTTACGTAAAAATCGTAACTTTATATCATAGAAACCCTAGATCTAACTTGATCTATTATTATCAAGTCATTACAACGTAGATCTAGTATAAATCATCAATCTTTAACCACATGCATGCATGATTTTCCATGAAAAACCCTAGATCTAGCTCATATCATCATATCATGAATAAAAGCCATATTTTTTTATCAAAATATGCAATCTTTTCTATCACAATCACTAGATCTATACTAGATATCATTAAACAAACATAGACCAGACCTAGATCCATCAAAAAGCTTAGATCTTGACAACTTAAACACAAGCAAAGCACGAGAAATCACATACCGAATGATGTAGGATGATAAAGGATGAAATCGGGGATTGAAACTTGCAATAAAGCATAAATCTTGATGATAAATGAGTATGAAGATGATATAGGACGTGAAAAGTGCAGAGAATTCGTTAGGAGCTGATGAGAATGAGTGGTGGTGGCTAATGATGCTTAAATTACGGTTTTGCTGGAATTGCAGGTTTAGGAGTATCGCCTAGGGCCTTGGGTTGTTCTAGGCGATACGCCTAGAGCTCCCCGTCTGGTAACCCTGTTGACTTTTGTTGACCGCACCTCGTTTTGTCCGTTTTTCGCATTTTTTGTCACAGTTTTCAACGTTTTCTCCCATTTTCAATTCACCTCCCATTTTATCACATCAAATCCAACAAAATCAAGTATCAACATGCCAAATAACAATTTTCAATTAAGCAATTAAATTCACATATCAGTTTTCACATAATTCACAATATTCATTGATTTTCAATTAATCATCATTATCTCGAGACTCCGACTTGTGTGTGATACTTGTGAAGTGTTTTAAGGATATTAGACTCTTCTAATACCTTATTGGACCATACTATGCCTATATACGCGACTCCCGGTTTGCCGGTTTTATCAGTTTTATCCGTTTTTAAAGCTCGGGTCCCACCCGAAGGGCCGGATTGTCACATGATGCAAACATGTGTTCAACGTGGTTCAAGTGTGAGTTTGCAAATCACTTGGACTAATGGTCCAGGAACCCTAAGCATGAGAGGTTTGGATAACTTTTGATGCAACTTAATTCTCTATGCGTGAAGTTTGGAATTAAATTTGAATATTAACAAATTTTGGGATCTCAAATTTTGATATTTAAATCACAAAATTTAGATAATCCAGTAAAATTTGTGGTTACTTTTTGTGTGCATGATTTTTATGGGAAACTTAAAACTTCTATAATTGGCTTCCTGTTCAAGATTTTTGGGTCTATAAAAAAGTTGGGGCTGCAAATTTTTGAATTACGAGAATTGATTGCTGATGTGGTGTTTTTCAAACAAAATGTGGATTTTCAAATTTTGGTGATTCCGTCCTAAATTAACATTGATCTCTTCGACGTTCTCAATACTCGAGGACGAGTCTTTTTAGAAGAGGGGGAGAGGCATAAGGATGTGGGACAGTCCGGTAACCCAATAGACCCGGGACCTACACGTCAGAATAGTGTTTTTGTTTTAAGACGGCCGAGACGAAAAATGAAGATAAAGAGTCAGTCGTAAGGCGTAAGGATGTTCCGTTCGATCCTAGTGGCCCTATTGGTTTTGATGGGTCGTTAAAACTCGAGGACAAGTTTTCCAAAGAAGGGGATGATGATATACGGATCCGGATGATCCGTACCCGGTGCCCGACCTGCAATCCTTATGGTGAGTTCGAAACCAATTCCAATTTGGTTTCTTGTTCTCTACTCTATCTTTAATTTAGTATTTTATTATTAGTTAATAGTTTCTTAGTGTGATTAGGTTTCCTTTTTATTATTTGTCTATTTAAGAACTTTATGTATTTCATAATATGGGAGTTGAGTTTGAATAAAGTTTAAGTTTCTTTGGAGGTTTATCCAAAAACTCTAAGGATTACCGGTTTTGGCTCCTTGCTCGGATTCATCTGAGGTTTTATCTACGCTTCCGTTATCGTAAAGAAGGCGATAAATATACATGTATTCTTCATATATTCTAGGTATTTATGTTTGATTATTATTTTAATTATGTTTATAAATATTCTTTATAATATTAAAATTATGTATGATGTTATGTTTTTATTTTTTATTTTTGTATTATAAAGTTATAACCTTACATAAAATATATATTTTATAAAATTAATTATTACAACACTTAATTATTAAATTGAGACCAATGAAGTGATAAGACACCAATGATCTCTAGTTCAATTGGCTAGAGGGATAAACCCAAAGACATTATAAATGGAAGGTCTTGGGTTCAAATTCCATTTTCATTTGTAACAAAAAATAAATAAATTGGGGGTTTTCTCACCTATGGTGAATTTCCTCGTAATGGAGATTAAAAAATTGAAGATGATCGGGTGGTGCGTAATGCCCTTTCAGTAGGCCATTAAAATATGAACTGACAAGACCACATGTTCGTGGGGTTTTAAAACACTAGATCCGTTCTACATGAATTAAATTCGAACCTCACTTTTTCACTATTTGTTTATTTGGATTTGGATTTATAACCCTAAAACTATATTGACGAAGTGCACGTATTGAAAAAGCAAATCCTTTCCCACCCACTCTCAACTCGTATGATTCGTCATTTCTAGTTAACGTCACTTTGTTCCTCATCGTCATCTTCCTTCATCGTAGGTACGTATTACGCTTATCCTTCATTCCTGATACGCCATGTTCCAATGACGAATTGATTCATAGTATGGAATAATTGTAGATTTTAGTGGTTTGTTTTGTTAATTTTCATCGTCAATTTGGTGAAATCGGAAGAGTATTCGATCGTAGAAATATTTCCGTCTACATTATATATTAGTTAAATAATGTTGAAATCTGATTTTACTGTTGTTCATGTTCCTTCCCTGGTACGTTTTGGCTAGCTAGGAGATCAAATGTATATGTTTTTTTTTATTATGGTTGAAATTTGGATCTATTAGAAAACTTTCAAATGTAAATGGTGATAAAGAATCAATGTGTTTACAACTACAAAAGCTTTCAAAACTATTAAATTTAGCAATATGGGTTGTGAAAGTATAACTTAAAAACTAGGAAGAGTTTGTAGAATATTATTTGATCTCAACAGTAAAAGTGTGTACAAAAGGTAATATATAAACGATTACAGAATTTCACCAATTTAGATTCCCATCAAGTTAGAGCGTGTAGGTTACGAACGCCTAACTTGGTAAGAAGATGACTTAGTTGCTGTGAGCCCAATGCCTTAGTAAAAAAAATCTGCAATCTGGGCTTTAGTGTCAATGTCATGTCTTTCGGTTGAATTTCCTTTGATTTCACATGTTCACAAAAAAAAACATTTCTACGTGTTTGGTACGCACATGATAAATAGGATTATTGGCGATGTTTCGAGCTACTTGGTTATCACAAAAGAGGGTTGTTGCTTGGTCCTGGTTTGTCATGAGTTCGCTCAAGAGCCAACACATCCATAAAATTTCACTGACAATGGTAGCCATGGATCGGTATTCTGCTTCAGCCGCGGATCCTGATACCACATATTCCTTCTTTGACTTCCATGATACAGGAGCTACTCCCAATAGCAACAAATATCTGCTCCTTAATCTTCTCGTGTCAGGGCAGTTTAACTTGTTGGAATCACAATGACCACTCAAGTTTGCATCATCGTCTCTTGGTAACAAGATTCCCTGTCCAGGGATTGCCTACAAGTATCTCAAAACTCTACTAGCTGCCTCATGTGGCTTTTTCGAGGGTCCAACACGAATTGCTCAACACATTGACTGAATAAACGATGGCAGTTCTTGTTGCTTGTAAGTAGAGAAACCTTCCAACGAGTCGTCTATATTGACTTGCATCAACCTTGGGCCCTAAATCAACCTTTCCCACCTTCTAGTTTTGCTCCATGGGAAATGCGCTCGGACATGACCCTATGGCTCCACTATTCTTCAATACGTCAAGAGTGTATTTTGCGTTGGCTAAGAACCAAACCCCCCTTCTTCCTCGCCAATTTTATACCTAGTAAGTACTTTAGATTTTCAAGGTATTTGATGTAAATCCTTTATCTAGGTACTTCTTCGTTTTGTTGATCTTGGAGACATAATTTTCAATAATGATAACATCATCCACGTATATGTGGGCTGCCACGAAGTTTCCACTCTCTTTGTAAATGAAAGTGAATGGTCTGCCTTTGACTGTTTGTAGTTGAGTGTAAGAAGCCCTAGGTGAACTTTTGGTACCAGTTTCGTGACAAATGTTTCAATCCAAACAACGATTTTCTTAATGGACAGACTTTGTTTTCATTCCCTTTATCAAAACCCTGTGGTATATTCATGTACACCTCTTCATTGAGTGAACGTGTCATTTCAAGGATATGTCTATGCTTACGCTTAACCACACCATTTTGTTATGGTGTGTGAAGGCACATCGTCTCTAGTAAGATCCCTTGGTGGGCATATATATTATTAATATAGTTTGAAGTGAACCCCCCCCCCCCCACGCATCCATTATCTGTGATATAATCATATTCATCTCGGGTTCAAAGTTAATGGGTCAAAGTGTAATTAACTAAAGTAAAGGTTTAGTTAGTGTGTCAAGTGTAACATAGTTTAGGGTCTGTAATGTCGGGGTTGAAAGTTTTCAACCGCCAATATGTATGTATATATATGTATGGATCGAACTCAGAATCAATAGAAGGTATTATTGTGTTTTCATTGTTGTTGTGTTCATCGGGAGACAGAGAGAAACCAGAGAGAGTTTCTACCGAAATCAAGTTCGTGAAATCGCTATCATCGATCCGAGTTTCCAACAGCCATCGTTTTCACGGGATTGATTTCATCATCGTTGCTGTCGGATTTGTTTACGGTATTCATCGGAGTATCGCTGTTTGTTTTCTGTTTTGAACCCGCCGATCACATCGCTTAACGGAATTGGAGTCGTTTTGTGTTATCACAACCGAAGAACAAGAAGGGTCATCGATTGTTGATAGGCGACATCGCCGGTGCCGGAGAATTTCTGGGGTGTCGCTGGTTGTGATCGGACGAGAGGAAGAAAGGACGAAGGGACTTTCTTTGGGGGTTTTTGTTGCGATTGAACAAAAGGATCAAGGGGATTTCTTGCTTGTTGCAATCGGACAAAAAGAAAACGGAAAGGACTGGTTTTCTGTGATTCGATCGAACAAAAGGAGGAACAAAGAAATTTTACTCTTTTTGTTGGTTGTTGTGATCGGAAAATAAAAGGAAAAAGGACCAGGGGATTTTCTTATTTTGAAATCAAAAGGATTTCAATATTTGCAAGACAGAAACCAAAGGATCGTATCGAGATTTTTACGCCAGACGGGTGTTGATTAATTGGTGCGTGAATCCGAAGAACGTATATTCAAGAATTCAAGGTTTGAATTTTTGAAACAAGTTTGAATAGAAGAGGATTTTGGTGGATCAAGAATCGTGGACAAGAAAGTCAGACAGGATGTCACGTTTTGAAGATCATCAAAGTCAGAGATTTGTCGAATCAAGAATTCTAAATTCCAGGTTTTATCTATTACATTCTTGGAATTTAATTTTTTGATTAGATTAGTATAGTACAACCATTTAGAATTTATACACTTAGAATTTAGAGAAATCCTAAGTATATTGTTGTTTCTCATCCTATACGATACGAAGATTTTGAAAAATATGTCGGACGGAGGCAACAAAGAAATTGTTGTACATAAGGAAACGGTGTCCTCACCCAATTTCCAATGCCCTATATTAAAACCATTAAATTATACCGTATGGTCCATTCGAATGAAAACCATACACTACAACAAAAAGGGGTTTTTAGGACCTTTCGTGTGGGACGCTGTTAAAATAGTGTCTTAAAAAACTATCTAATAGGACAGATGAGTGTTCAGGGTCCTATTATATTATATGGAGTTGAACCCGTGTCCTAAAAAACTATGTAATAGGACGGATGAATATTTAGGGTCCTATTATCATATAACTTAATAGGATGCTTAGTATTTGGGGTCCTAATAAAGTACATAATAGGACGTTTAATAGTTAATGTCTTATTATGTGGTAATGTAATAGGACACTTGATCATTGAGAGTCTTATTAAAGCATAACATTATAGGACACTTGATATTTAAGTCATAAAAGTTTAGTGAATTATGACCCTTATTTATTAGAGTCGTATTATAACATCTATCTTTTATATACCTATAATAAACACAAATTTTTAAAGTTAATGTAACACATTTTAAGGTGTGCCACATTGAAATTCTTTAATGTGTAAATTCCTTAGATTTTACATATTTTTTTTACTTTACTCAATATAACATTTTACAACTTTTAACTATTATTAAAAGTGAATATAATATTATCTCTATCACGCCTCAATCTTCCTCCACTTGCCGTCTTTCTTTCCCCACCGCCAACCAAAACCCAAACTCGTATGCGCCAAACCATTGCCAGTCACCACCATCCACTTCCGTTTGTACATCTCTTTATCTATCACATTGAAAGCCTAAATTTCAATTTGAAGGATGGTCCATTACGATGGGGATGATAGGGCAGTAGAGGGGAAAATGGATTTGAAGAGGCGCCTGGCGGTGGACGGTTATATATGAATCGAGGGTTAGGTTGAGAAGCAAGGAGACAGGGGTGATGGTTGCACCATCTTCCATTTGTTTTTTTTTCAGCGTCTTCTTCACCCCTCACCAACATCCCCCGTTTACAGAAATTGATTTCCTTCATCAACCGCTCGGATCGGCAATGTGATTACCGTCTCAACGTTCTGAAGGTACTTCGTCTTTAATTGTTTTCAATTACGAAATTACATTCTACGCAAATTTCAAATTATCTATCACTTGACATTGAATTCTTAAATTCTAGGGTTTACCATCATTTAGGCGTTCTCGATTCATAGTGTTTTAAAATGAACAATAACAACAAAGGTATACTCACATTCCATCCCTATTCTTCCTAATTTCTTCTTTGAAATCACCGAGTCACCACTTAAGATATTTTCTGACCGTTTGGTTTGGAGGAGGGTTTGAGGTTCGTTTTCCTGTTTGGTTAGTGCGCTAAAAGTGAATCTACCATTACCAATTTCGAATTGGATTTACAATCATGTAGGCGTCCTTGCTTTCATAGTGTTACAACCTTCAAAAATATTGATATCATAGTGTTATAACCTTCAGATTTGATTTCTATGGTTTGAAATCTTTAACAGTAAATTACCTCCAACAGTAAATTACCATCCTTTTATGAGAAATGGGATTGCATGAATCCCCCAAGGATTTGGTTAATTAAAAATTTATATTGTGTAGTGAAATCTAATTTGACATTTTGAGAACCTGAACATGTATGGAATTATGGAGTGTTAGTATTTATGTTGTTTGTCTACTTAGTATATATGCTATGCCATATCTTTAAGAATTGCATATTTTTTCATTGCGATCTTTTTTGGCATTTCAAATAGACCTCTATTTACAAAGAAATGGCGGCACATCATTGATCTCCTTTTGAAGATAGATTATTCCTTTCCAACATACGTGCATACAATTCTTTGTTCTCGATTACAACTTTTGGTGCAACAATAGATGAAACTATCATTCGACTCTCTTTGTTAATATATATGCTGGTTTAGGCTCTAAGAACATGCTACATCTATAGAAGTTCTAATTCATACTTTAAAGTTATAATACACAACAAGGGAGTACAAGTAATTCGTACTACAAATATATACTCATTTTATTAATATGTTTTACATTATTCTATACTTTCACTACAAGCGACTTACGGGTTTTATTTCTCAATCAAAGGTATTTCAATTATTTGATGGAATAATAGTATAGCTATATCATGTTTTTTTTTTTAATTCGTTTACACAGGTACTTATGCAGGAGTTCTAATTATATATACGCACATTTTATTATGTTAGAGATTCAAAGCTTGCATTTGTTGCTTTTTGTTAAGTACTTAAGTTTCACTTTCACTAAGTTATTTTATTTTGTATGACCATTTTAAAAAGTAACCTTTAATTTTGGTTTTTAACTCCAAACATCATTTTTATGCACACTAGATTTGCTACATTTCTATTTCCATAGACAGATGTTAATAATCTGTTGTTAAACATCATCATCTTAATCTAATCATCTAATGCTTTATCCGATTTCTAGGGTTTAACTTTCCTAAGCATTTCTCTGTAATACTCAATGACATCTTTTATGGTTTTCTCTGTTATTTAAATACATTCATATGGCAACCTGCGCTCATCCTATAATCATCTCAATTACTTTTTTTTTTCATTTAGCATATCAGATCAACATTTCAATTGTTCGCGGAATATCAATCGTATCCTTAGATTTGGATGTTTAATCGCCGCCCAAGCTCTATGTTTAAGTTCGATGGCTTCAAATGTAAATTCAAGGCACTTCACTTGAACCGAATCATACCTGAATTTAATGAGCCCTACTATGTTGTTTATTTTCACGGCAATGGACTCCTTCAACGTCTGAAATTGTTTATCCAGTTGAAGTGGCGAGCATTGCTTTGATTTTCTCGACCATCGCCTTCTATTTGGCCCCTGACTACAAGGTTAGCCCTTAATTGTGTGTCTTATTAAACGTAAATTTTAAGTTTCTTCATCTTTTTCTGTTAAATGTTGTTCAAGTTTGGGATTTGGTACCATAGTTTTGCTATGCACAGTTGCACACCAACTGTTTGTCATAATGTCTAGCTTAATGCATGTGTTTTGATTTCTCTTTGGCATTGCCATATATGAGATAATGTCTTGCTTAATGTATAGAAATCATCTCTGCTTAATTTTGATTTGTAGTAAGATTTGTGTATGCTTATAATTTCGTCTTCCCAAATGATATTTTTTCTGCGGTAGAAGAATAACAGTATATTTTCACAATACATAGTTGCCATTTAAGCAAGAATAAAACACATTAACCATGTATCAGGAACAAAAGTGTCCAGTTTTAGGATAACTCATTGAATGGCAATAAGATCAATGTATAGATAATATTTTGATTATTTTGTCTACATGTTAATGTGTTGACTTAATTTCTTACAATGAGTATGTTATAATATAATATATATTAATATTAACATGGTAGAACTAGTAAACCAAATCAGATTGTGTGCAATGCGTCATCTTATCAGGTTTTTTGGTTAAACTTTTTTTGCTTTTTTTTTTTAAAGAAATGTTTACATTACTTATGTTTTTTTTTTTTGATAAATGTTTGTCAAATTGAAATCTAGGTTGGAGATGAAGTTTTCCTTAAAAGCATTTCAAACTCAGAGACCGTAGCCAGAGGAATGGCAAATAGTTTAGATTCAAATCAAAAAGTTGGGGGCACAGAGATTGGGCGTGATTGGTGTGAGGTAAAATATTCAAGTAGCTGTGAAAAGAGATGAAAATTTGGTTAGACCATATGGGTCATTGGACACAATCCAAGCTGCTATTGGTGCATCTATAGCATGGTCATGTTCTTTCATTTCGGTATGTCATTATTAAACCTGTAATATATTATTAAGTTTATAACAAACTTTAAGCTTATATAAGAATGATTAATTTGTAGGTGGTTTGTGACGAGTGAGAAGGATGCATGATGATTGAAGACTATATTCTTTTAGTGTCTTTCATTACTTTAAGTATCATGTTTAATGTTAGGATCTTGAATAATAATATTATAACTTATTTTTTGTTTAATGCTTTTGTTATTGAAATGACTTATTTCAATGATAATTAAACTTCATCTATCGATAAGTTGATGGTATCTTATTTATATTTATGAATTATGTTTAATGAGAACATTTTAAGTATGTTGGTAATCGTCCTTAAAATATGTATGCTCATATGTTTTACAAATAAATAAAATGTCCCATCATCATTTGACATGTTAGGACATTTTTTGTGGTACTAATATAAGGATGATTTAGTATTTGATCTATCCACTTTTTAGGACGTTAATGTGTGTCATAAAATGTATACATCTTAAAACCTTATAAAGTGTCATATTTTGTGGTTTATTAAGACGCTATAACGTGTCCTATTTTGTGGTTTATTAGGACGCTTTAACGTGTCCTATTTTGTGGTTTATTAGGACGCTCTAAGTTTATAGGACCCCTTTAGAAAGGACACTTTTATTAGTGGTCCTATTATCTCATGCGTCCTATAAAATAACATTTTAGGACCTTTTTAGGTGTCCTATCAAGCTACTTTTGTTGTAGTGATACTAGATGCAAACGGATTATGGGATAGGATAGAACCGAACGAAAACACAGAAGCGGATGTCAAGAAGGACAAGACCGCGTGCACGTATCAATTCCAAGCACTACCAGAGGACATGGTGTTGCAAGTTGCGAAGTGTAAGAGCGCTAAGGAGATTTGGGACGCACTTAAGACGCATCATGTTGGAGTAGCACGTGTACAAAAGGCACGTTTTCAAACGCTCAAGACGGAGTTTGAGTTGTTGCAAATGAAGGAGGACGAGACGATAGATTCCTACACTGCTAGATTCAATCAAATTGTTTCTAAGGCAAGCAGTTTGGGATCAACTATTGAGGAGTCTACGCTAACTCAGAAACTATTAGGATCCGTGCCCAAAAAGATTCACTCAGATAGTTGCGTCTATCGAGCAATGTTTTGATCTAGACGAGATGACTCTAGACGAAACAATTGGACGTTTGAAGGCTTTTGAAGAGAGGATAAAGTCAAGGAAGGGCGGAACTGGAGAGAACCAGTACAAACTTCTATTCACATGTCAGGAGAGTGATTCTCATCGTGGAAAGCAGTTTGGGAACTACGGAGCAGGAAAGTCCAAGTCATCGCGCATTCAGTGGAAGAACAAGAAGTTCAAGACGGGTGATAAGGAAGCGAGTAATTCTCAGAAGCCATGAGAAAATAACCAAGGGAAAGGTTATAAGCCCAGGAAGGATATAAGCAAGGAGAGATGCTACAACTGTAACAAACTTTGGCACTATGCGAAGGACTGTCGTTAGAAGGAGCAAACGACAGAGCAATCCAATCTTATCGAAGAAGATTTGGAGCCAACGCTTCTAATGGCCATAGACGAGGTATTAGAAGGCGAGAAGGTCTTCCTTAATGAGAAGGAAGTACATCCTAAGAATTACACATTTACCAATGAGAGTCTTTGGTATTTGGACAATGGTGCAAGTAAACACATGACCGGTGTTCGAGCATATTTCACAGAATTAGACGAGAGTGTCTCTAGAAATGTTCGCTTTGGAGATGGATTGCGTGTAACGATCAAAGGCAAAGGATCGATTTTGCTAGAGTGCAAGAATCAAGAAAAACGAGTGATATCTCAAGTTTACTTCATCTCTAGCCTAAGGAGCAATATCCTAAGTTTAGGACAATTGACTGAGAGCGGGTGTAAGATCATCATGGAGGATGATACACTGTCTCTTTATGACCCTAGTAGGGAACTGCTACTAAAGGTCAAACGAGCAAGGAACCGACTTTACCACATGAATTTAAAGATCGGTTCGCCAACCTGCCTACTTACGAGTTTGGAGGATAAGGCATCTTTGTGGCATGCAGGATTAGGATGTGATGCATGCCTATTGGGAAAGGATACGAGGGCTCCATTCCCATAGAAGACGCAGTTCAAGTCAGAGGAACCTTTAGATCTTGTCTATGGAGATCTATGTGGTCCTATATCACCACCTACACCCTCAGGGAAGAGATATATTTTTGCTAGTAGACGAATGCACGAGATATATGTGGGTGTATTTTTTAAAGTCAAAGGAGGAAGCCTTTGAGACGTTTAAGGAATTCAGAACCAAGGTGGAGAGTGAAGTTGGAAGAAAATGGAAGATGTTAAGGACAGATAGAGGAGGGGAATTCACGTCTCATGAATTCACCAAGTTCTATAAGGATAATGGAAAAGCTAGACAATTGACTGCTCCATATTCTCCTCAACAAAACGGAGTTGTTGATCGAAGAAACAGAACTGTAATGTCCACTACTCGTAGTATGATGAAATCCACAAAGATGCCGCAAGATTTTTGGGCCGAAGCAGTTAGACATGCTATTTACATACTTAATCGAGTACCAACAAAGGCTGTGGCAGATAGCACACCTTATGAAGTACTGAAGGGCATGAAGCCTAAGATAGATCATTTGAGGATCTTTGGGTGCATAGCTTACGCGAAGGTGACCATTCCTGATTTAAAGAAGTTAGATGACAGAAGTGTCTGGATGGTTTACCTAGGATCAGAAGAGGGATCCAAAGCTTATAAGTTTTATGACCTTGTCAACAACAAGATTTGCGTAAGTAGAGATGTAAAGTTTAAAGAGGATGAGATATGGAATTGGAAGGATTATCTTGAGGACTTAGATAATGGTAATGCTGAATGGGCTGATTTCACAATACCTGATGGGCAAGTCGAAGTTGCTCAAGTCAACCCAACAGAGGAAGCAAGCAATTCTGAAGAAGAGAATGAAGATGTGGGCAATTATCAAGCCACACCTCAGCAGAGTTCAAGGATGATTACTCCGAGGACTTTCGCCTATGAGCCTAACTCATCACAAGTTACGGCTTATAACTCGCGAAGGAGTTCAGCAAGCCCTTTTGATCATACACCTTTAAAGGGTTTTAGAGATTTGATGGAGATCATAAATAAGGCACGACCTGTAGATACATGAGGATTGTATGAAGAGTTACTTCTAGAGAAAGAAGAACCAAGAAACTACAGAGAAGCAGCTGAAGACAAGAAATAGATTAAAGCCATGGAGTTAGAGTTAGAATCCATCAACAATAACAATACATGGAGATTAACCAACTTACCCGAGGGACATAGAGAAATTGGTCTCAAGTGGGTATTTAAGACAAGGCGGGATGCTAACGGGAAGATTACAAAGCATAAGGCTCGCTTGTTAGCAAAAGGCTATGTGCAAGAACAAGGAGTAGACTTTGACGAAGTCTTTGCACTAGTAGCACGAATAGAGACTGTACGTCTTATTCTGGTAATTTCTGCTAACAATGGATGGGTAGTACATCATCTCGATGTAAAGTCCGCATTCCTAAACGAAGACTTAAAGGAAGAAGTCTACGTTTCTCAACTTGAAGGATTTGTGAAGCCAGGGATTGAGAAGAAAGTATACAAGCTATCTAAAGCTTTGTATGGCTTGAAACAAGCACCACGTGCATAGAACATCAAACTGGATCAGACGTTGAAGTCGTTGAAGTTTCATAAGTGTACGTTGGAACATGCTGTCTACGTAAGAAGAAGCAAAGAGTCTACATATAGTTGGAGTATATGTAGATGATCTCATAGTTACTGGAGAACCAAAGAAGGAGATCGATCATTTCAAGTCATAAATGGAACAAGGATTGGAGATGAGTGACTTAGGACTCTTAGCATACTATTTGGGTATAGAAGTCATCCAATTTGGGGGTGACATATCAATCTAGCAAACGGGTTACATCAACAAAATCCTGAAGGATGCAAATATGGTTGATTGTAATGAAACGAAGATTCCTATGAGTCCGGGAACAAGGTTCACAGATATTGAAGGAGTAGACTCGGTGGATCCAACTGAATATAGGAGTTTGATAGGATGTTTGAGGTATTTGCTACATACAAGACCAGACTTGAGTTTTGTGGTGAATCTACTCAGTCGTTTTATGCAAGAACCTATGGAACATCATATGAGAGGGATCAAGCAATAATAAGGTACATCAAAGGAACCAAGCATCACGAGATAACCTACAAGAAGAATGGAGGAAACAAGATAACAAGTTACAGTGACAGTAGTTATGGAGTTAACACTGATAAGGGGAAAGGAACAACTGGATTCGTGTTCTACTTTGGAGATTCTCCTGTTACTTGGTGTACGCAAAAACAACAGACGATGGCATTATCATCATGTGAATTGGAATTCCTAGCAGCCACTGCAACAGCATAACAAGCACTATGGTTACAGAGATTAGTTGCTGAATTGACTGGATGGAAGGAAAAGAAGATCACATTACTAGTTGACAACATCTCAACAATAGCACTAATGAAGAATCATGTATTTTATGGAAGAAGCAAGCACATTGACACATGTTATCATTTCATCAGAGAATGTGTTGAGAAATCAGATCAACGTTGAACATGTTAGTGGAGAAATTCAGAGGGCTGACATTCTCACTAAAGCAATGGCAAGAGTCAAGTTCATCACGATGCGAGAACTACTCGGAGTTCAAGATCTGAAGATGGAGAAAGATGAAAATGATTAGGGGGTGAAATGTGATATAGTCATATTCATCTCGGGTTCAAAGTTAATGGGTTAAAGTGTAATTAGCTAAAGTAAAGGTTTAGTTAGTGTGTCAAGTGTAACATAGTTTAGGGTCTGTAATGTCGGGGTTGAAAGTTTTCAACCGCCAATATGTATGTATATATATGTATGGATCGAACTCAGAATCAATAGAAGGTATGATTGTGTTTTCATTGTTGTTGTGTTCATCGTGAGACAGAGGGAAATCAGAGAGAGTTTCTACCGAAATCAAGTTCGTGAAATCGCTATCATCGATCCGAGTTTCCAACATTATCACAGTAGATTCTTTTGGCGGGTTTTCCAAACTGGGTTTTTGCCAATTTTTTAAAATTCTCAAGGCACTTGCTTGCATCAGATTTTTGTTTCAAAAGAAATATCCGAACGGCACAACTAAAATCATCCATTATTGTTAAAAAATAGTTAGCACCTGAAAGGGAGGGTGTCCTATATTTCCCCCATATGTCACAATGCAACATTTCAAAGCAATCATTGGTTTTACTGGAACTTAATTGAAAAGGTAGTCTATTGTGCTTAGCTTTGGCACATGAATCACAATCCAAGGTCTTAAAAAATATATTCTTACCCAAATCAGGATGAGAAAGTTTCTCACTAGAAGTGTGTCCTAGTCTTTTACGCCACACATCCACCGTTGTCATCATTGCCTTCCTTTGATTCTACACAATTTCTATCCGATACAAACTATGCTCACATTTACCCGTTCCCTCAATTCCCCCGAGTACAGGTCTTTCACAACACAACCATCTGGCAAAATGGTTATGGAACATTGACGTTCCTTCGTGAGACGGCTTACAATAAGAAGATTGCACTTGAATTTCAGAATGTGTAAAACTCCTTTTATGGTTGTTCCGTTTGGTAAACAACAGTTTTCCATACCCTCAACCAGTATTGAGTCACCATTTAGTATAACGAATGGCTCATAAGTAGACAAAACATTATTTTCAAGCCAATCTATGTGATTAGTTATATGCAACCGAGTCTATAATCCAATCGTTTCCTTAGCTAGACTTACCTGTCATGTTCGCCTCCGGTTTCTTTAGGGTACCGTCAACAAACCCTATTTTGTTTTTTTGGCAAACAGAAAATTCCCAATTTGTGATCAGTCGTTGTAATTGTTGTTGGTTAATTCATCATTGACATGCATCTGTCTTAGATATTCAGAAGCATGGATAAAGTACGGCATGTATTCGTCATAATTCTTCTTCCATACATCATTCCTCATCGTTTTTTATTGAGTGATTATTATGAGATTCGTTCATTGAGCGGTATGAGAACCTGCTCTGGTACCATAAAAACTAGGAAGAGTTTGTAGGATATTATTTCATCTCAAAAATAAAAGTGTGTACATGAGGTAATATAAAATACGATTACAAGAATTGCTCCTAAAATTATGTGCTAAACAAGGAAATTATTAATGAAGAACAAAAGACGGATACGTGGTCAACACTGTGTAATGATGACAAATAATTCACCAATTTAGATAACAAATAATAGAAATATTTTAATTGTTATCATGTGGTGTGATGGGTTATTAAATTTCTCTTGTTACAATCTACACATAAATATGATTTAATTTTTTTAATACTAATAAAATAAGGTTATGTGTAATGAACGTTATGAAGGTCGTGTGTTACGGGAATCTGACACTAAATATTGGATCACCACTGATAATGTGCCTAAACTTATGAATGTGGAGGTTAATTCTTGTTCTATATGGAGACTGACATGTTGAGTTGATGGGGAGAAAGGAAAATGTGTTTTAGGTATAACATTTTAATCTACTTTATACGCCACCCAATTATATATCTGGTTTGCTTATACCAAATGTGGTTTCAAACGTGTTCAAATTATAAAAATGCCTTTAAAACAATACATAAAATAACCACTTTGAGGGGAGAGTTCATTGGGAACACAAAAGAAATGCGGAGCCAATATAAAAAAATCCATTATTTTTTAAGAAAATCAAAATTTTATATTGTTTGATTTTTGAGATGATCAATAAATGTTATTTTATATGTAAACTAGTACTATTCACATGTGAAACTTAATATATGAAAGAAAATAGATTGGTTTCCAGTTCCTTATTTTTTGGATGTTATATAGAACAAAAAATAGGCAACACGAAAACCATTTAAAAGAAACATTATCTTAGTAGAAAACCAAAATCTTTGTTGTTTGGTTTTAGAGATAATTAATTAATGTTATTTTACATGTAAAGTAGCACCCTTCACATGTGAAACATAATTTATATAGAAGAAAATAAATGGATTCCGAGTTCACCAATTTTTTATGTTCCCCAATGAAATCCACTAAGTAATGTATTTTTGTCATCATATAAGTACCTAGTGTATTTTTATTAGGATTTGGTATATACCAAACCAGATACATAGTTGGGCGACCTATATTAATATGCAAATGGCCAATTTCTATAAACTTTTTCTTGTTTTTGCACAAAGCATTTACTGAACTCCTGCTAATTTCAAGCAAAGCATGTATATTGTGAGTCTAGTTTCATTTACTTTCCAACCACCAAGCTTTAGAAGTTGCATCACTTCATGCAGGGCAATTAGTTCTAATCATCTATTAGTATTATTTGTCTTCGCTAAGATCATTAGTTAAATCTTTTTTAGTTTGCAGAAAAATGAATCTGACATCAGAAGTTAATGGTGGGTCAAAGAGGTACCCTTTGACTTTTTCAAGGGCAATAAGGGGTTTGGCATGTTTGGTAGTTTATCTTTCAACCTCCTTCTTATTTTTGGTCTATTTGGGACCTTTTGCTGCCGTTTTTCTTCGACTTTTTAGCATACATTATAGTAGGAGATTAACAACTTTCCTTTTCGGTCTCTGGTTAGCTTTATGGCCTTTTTTATTTGAAAAGATTAACAAGACAAAGGTTGTTTTTTCTGGCGAAACTGTTCCAAAACGGGAGCGTGTTTTACTTATTGCTAATCACAAAACAGAAGTTGACTGGATGTATCTTTGGGATCTTGCACTAAGAAAAGGCTGCATAGGATGCATCAAATACGTTCTCAAAAGTAGCTTGCTGAAATTGCCTGTTTTCGGTTGGGGATTTCATGTTTTGGAGTTTATTTCGGTTAAAAGGAAGTGGGAAATCGATGAATGTATAATGCGAAAGATGCTGCTGACTTTCACTAACCCGTTTGACCCGTTATGGCTTGCTATTTTCCCCGAAGGAACTGACTTCTCGTAATGTGTCAACACTGTTCTTATTTTTTCTACTTTATTAGTATATATCGCATACTTTTTTATCACCGGTTAACTGTTTGATGACATAAACAGGGAAGAAAAATGTAGAAAAAGCCAAAAATTTGCTGCTGAAAATGGACTTCCTATTCTGAAGAATGTTTTGCTTCCAAGAACAAGAGGTTTCCATGCTTGTTTGAAAATCTTAAGGGGCTCTTTAGATGCAGGTTCAACACTGTCCATGATTTTGTTATCATACTCTTTGTAAAACTAGTTTTCTCAAAATAAATAGTTTTTGGATTTACATGTCTAACTCATTTCGTGATCGGGTTGTATTAAAATTAAACATGTCTGCTAGTCGGGCCACTTAAAAATTAGAAAGATTTTTTTTAAGAAAGAAGTATATAATTTATAAGCTAAAGTTTATAACTTGTTTACAACCCACCAATTCATTTTGACTTGCCAACCTCACAAGTGTCATGTTCGGGTTACAAAGTTTTAATTTTGCCTGTGTTAGGATTATATCTTTGACATTAACAAAGACAAGCTAATAGGAATAGTACTCTAATGCTATTGGTTCATGTCACGGTCTTAGGTGGTTGTCATGTGGCGGCTTAAGTTATTTTTTAATTTTTTTTTATTATCAACAGGCAACACATTTAACTCATGAATTGGTGTTGTAGTTAGTATAGTCGCGTAACACATGTAGGCCCTACGGTTGATATTTTGAGCATTTAGCTTCTAGTTTAAACGCCGTTACGTAGTCTTTTTGCATTTCCGTTTTTTTACTTGGCCTAATAGCAATACAACTATTTTATCCCCTGTTATCTTCGTGGCAACACGCGGATAGTAAATCTAGTTGATAAATATACAGATCATGTTAACACTATTCCTAACCATAAACTATTTCTCTTGAAAAGTTATTTATCAAAAAGGAGAATCAGACAAAGACAGTTCAAATCAATTCCATCATATGTATTTCTCCCTCTTTCAGTGTATGATGTAACCATAGCATACAAGAACCGGTGTCCCACTTTTCTGGACAATGTTTTCGGCGTAGAACCTTCTGAAGTTCATGTTCATGTTCGCCGCGTCCTTCTAGAAGATATCCCGTCGTCAGAAAAGGAGTGTGACGATTGGCTATTAAACGCATTTCAGCTCAAGGATCGGTTGCTTTCGGATTTCATCGCAAATGGGCATTTTGAAAACGAAGGAACCGAAGGAGAGCTGTCGACGATTAAATGCTCGGCAAATTGCACGCTAGTTTTAGCCATCACCTTTGTGTTAGCGTATCTTAATCTGTTTTCGTCTATTTGGTTCAACGTATACATTGGGTTAGCTAGTGCATATCTTGCTTTAGCTACAACTTTTAACTTCCATCCGTTACCGGTTGTTGAATATGTGAAAATGTTGTCAACATGGAAGAAGTTGAATTAGGGAAAAGTGAACTAGTTCTTCCAATAATAACTTGTTAATCATATGTCGAATATTTAATGATAGATTTATAAGATTCTACATTTTTTCCGATTTCTATTGTTTCGGTTTGTCATATATATATATATATATACAAGTGGGTCGACCCGCGCTTCGCCGCGGAGCCGAACCGTTTTAGAAAGTCAGTTAGTGAATCCCTGAACAAAATGGGGAAACAAATTTGTGTAAATAATAATAAAATTACATTCATAAATATAAACCCAAACCGTGACCTGTAAGGGCATCCATTATAAACGCTAATGGGTTGGGTTTGACTGGCTACGTACTCACCCCTAACAAAACCATAATGCATCAATAGCTTCATATTTATAAAAAACCATGTCAACATGAGAAGCACCTTTTGCTCAAAAGCAAGCCCTTACCAACAGAACTACATAGCCTGCAGCCACATGCACACACAAAAAAAAAAGATAATCATAACTAAAGATTTAACAAATAACTAACATACAACAGTTAATTGTTTTTCAAGGCCTTATTTCTTTCAAATCAATACATGATCGGTAAACGGTAATATGATGCTCTTAATTAATACTAACAAACACAAATACACAACATATGTTGTCACATAAAAATAAAGGTGTTCCTAAAATAAACTCGCATATCAGTAGCTTTATTCAAGGTTGTTTTACAATTTTCAAATTCAATACCAAAGTGAACCTTAAAAATTTATAATTTATAAAACCAAGATTAAAGTGTAGGAATGTTATTAGTTATGAATAAACTAAAACTAAGCCCTTTACTTGCAAATATAACCCTGCGGAATTAAAGTTATATTTCACTTTACTTTAGCGATATTAAGCTCTTGTATAATGTAAATGCTTGATTTGCAGAATAGTAACAACAACGATATATCGAATATTCGGCACTATTTGCATTAACTCAAAGCTACACTATTACAAGTGATGAACGTCTGTGTAAACTAAGAGATTACATGCTATATATAGTGCTGATGAGATCAATGACAGCCATTGATCTCATGCGATCTAATCTAGACCGTAAACATAAAAGTCAAATATAAACTACCAAAAGAATAAACATCGACAATCGGAATGACTTGCGTGTTGGCAGCAACAATCTACTTTAGGAGAGCGGCTTGAATCAGATTTAGAAGCATACGAGAAGCTTTTGCAGGATTGGACTTCTGAAAAGACTTCTCAGGAAAAGTCAGGTTGAACTCTTTATCTGGTGGATAAACGAGTTCACCCGGAATATTCGCTAAGAAACAAAACTGCTTCTTTCCGCTTGAACTGCCTGTTCCGCTTGAAGTATGAATTCCGCTTCAACTTCAACTTCAGCCGGAACTAGTAAAATTGGCATTTCAGCCGGAAATCTTCCAAGCACTATTTTTCCTTTCAATCTCCCCCTAAGCTGATGCTGTCAAATTATTCATTGTCTTCAATGTTTATCTTCAAAACTGACTTGTACCCAAAAGTTTTCTTCTCCACAACCTACTTATTAGAAGATCCGATGCTGGCATCAAGATTTTGAGAAAGCTCTCTGATGTTTGTTTTGGTCACCTTTACATGTTTGATTGAATCCCAGTCCGTTTCGTTCCATTCTTCTTGAACAGAAATAGACTCATGGATTGTAAAGGTGCCATCAGCTCTATGAACATAGAAGAGCTTCTCTTCTTCTTCCCAGATGATAAATTTGATCTCACTGGTAGGCTCTTCTTCTTCTTCTCCTTCTGAATCATCATCTAAATTTCTTCGATAGAGCATTCCACATTCCAGCACAGTTGGTTCAACGATAAGCCTTAACATGTGCTCTGCCCTTGAAGGATTCATAACTTCTCTGAGTTTTAGGATGATGTCAGTCATTTGCATTGCACTGAGAAATTTAGTGGCCTTGTGAGCATTTATCACTTGAGTTGTACCATTTGCCAATTTGAAGGAAAAGTCAAAATTATCTTCATTTACCGTCCACCCAACGATCTTATTCTTTCTGGGTGGTCCTTTCCTTCTTTTGTTTTGATCTCTTTTGTTTTTGTCATGCATCATCTTCCTCTTTCTCATCTTCCTCTCTTCATCAGAATCATTGGCAGATTCTTGCACAATAGGTCTTTTGCCTTTGGCAGATGATGAAGAGGGACCAAGCTGAGTTTCAGTAGGTTTGGTGATGGAGGTGGAAGAAGGTTCTCTTATGGTGAGTGGAGGTAGGGTGGTTTTTGGAGGTGGTTCATTGGTTTCAGGAGTTGGGCTTGAGGGTGGAGTAGGTGGAAAGATGTCAGAGAAGTCCATGGTTGGTGGAGGCTTCTTTTTGAAGGGAGTGATGGGTGTGAAGTTGTCTGATCTAAACTTAGGATTGGCAAGTTTAGCAGCAAGCTTCTTGGGGATATGTGGAGGTTTGTAAGGTATGATGGGAAGTGACTGTAGAATGGATGAAGTTGTTGTAGTCATTGGGTTTGGATCATAAATAAATGAAGGCGGAGGTGGTATATCTGCAATATCATCAATTTCAGGTTTAACATTAGCAGTTATAGTACCTGAGACTAGCTATGATGGTGAAGGCATCACCAGGTTAGGATTGACAGCAGCAGTTTCTCCTTTTAGCTCATAAAAAATTTTGTCGATCAAGCTACAAAGTCCTTTAACCTGCATCTGAGCTAACTCTTCCTCTTTCTTCAAATTTCTAATCACAAGAGCCCTCTGAATCTTTTTCAACAAATGGTAATTTTCATCATTCTTTACCAGCTTGGTAGGCAAGTGAGAGGCAATAGCAATTAACCTCTGCCTATTAGCTTCAGACATTGTATCCAAATCATAATCCTTTAACCTCCAGTTGAAAGACCTGGTCTTTGCTTCTTCAAGAAGGTTTTCAAACACATTGTTTTGCATGTATAGATCGAATTCTTCTTGGAGCTCTCTGGCTATTCTCTCATCCTCAGCAACCCTTCTGGCATCTTCAACCATTTTCACTAAAGCCTCAGCTTCAGGAGTTTGAGCTACCTGTTGAATGGTTTTAGCTATACCAGCTTGAGCAGGTTCCTCAGTTTGAACTGTTTCTGAACTCCTTAATGCTATCAGTGATCTAGCCACATCCTCAGCTTCTTCATTTCTTTGCTCTTCCGGTTGAACCACAGGTGTTTCAACAGTCCCAAAAATTGAGGAGCTAGGACCTTGAACATCCACCTGGGTTGGTATTTGATGTTCCGGTTGAACATTCAGATCTCCTTCTCCTGGAACTACCGGTTGAACTTCCGGTTGAAGTTCCGCTTGAACTAAAAATTGACCATCAGTCACCACCTGAGGTTGGGTGACTTCAGGTTCTTTGTCAGTAATTTCCAGTACCTCGGTTCCTTCATCTTCACCAATCAAACTTTCTCCTTCTCCTTCAGTGAAAGTACCAACTGCTGCAGTTGCAGTACTTTCTTCCATATCAACTGCTGCCTTGCTGGTGGAGGCATTGTTGCCTACAACATGATCACTGGCTCTTTCAGCCGGAAAAATAAAATCTGTCAGAAGTGTTGTGATCATGTTGATATGCTCGGGGAGAGCACCAGCAATCAGCATTGATGACTGAACAAGCTCGGTGAGGTTGGGGTCCTCAAAAGGAGAAATGGCAATCAGTTGACTGCACTTCATGTTTACCCAGCTCTCTTCAACAGAAAAAGGGTTAATGCCAATCTTTTGGCAAGCTGTGGCTCTTACTTCAGCCGGTATCCTTTCTACTTCTTCAATTTCAGTAATAGCAGGTTTTGACAGTAACTTCTCCCCCAATTTGACAGTATCAGCTTCATCAGTTACAAGAACTTCTTCAGCATCCCTGGTAGGGTTTGAAGGACCTGCTTCAGTTGGAGTAGGATCAGCTTGAACCAGTTTGGCAACAGTTGAGTTTAGAGCTTCAACCTGTGCTTGCAGAGAAAGGTACAGTTTCGTCAATTCAGGTAGTGTAAGACTATCCTCAACTGGCTTTTTGCCAGTATCCTTGGAAATAACCAAGCTATCAATCCTAGATTGATCAGCATTGGTACCCATGGCTTCTTGGCACCTGGGATTCTCTTCTGCTGTTTCAACAACCCTTGGTTCCAATGAAGGACTTCCGGGTGCTGATTCAGAGAAGATTGCCGCAGATTGGGTCTTATTTATGTTACTGCTGACACCAAGCTCCAGTTGGGATACTTGGGCAGCAGCAGCCCTTTCTGCATGAATCTCTTCAGAACCACTGAGATTCAGCTCCGGTGAGGAGTGGGGTTGCAGTGCTACAGTGTCCTGGCTTATCAGGATGTTCTCATGTAGTATGGTAGGTGAGTTAATAACACCTTCATTTAAGCCGGGATTGAGAGCACAGTCACTCCTGGGTGACAGGGGTTGCAGGGGTGAAAAATGTTCAGATGGGGAAGCTACATCTGCTTCTAATGACTCCCCCTCAACAGAAGGTTCATCCCTAAGAGATAATCCCAAATTTACCAGTTTCCGTTTAGGCTTTTTGCCTTGAACGGGGTTTGAAGCTTCAGGTTGGTTGGTGGTGCTAGGTGGAGGAGACCTAGTAACCACTTTTCTTTGTCTTTTGAAAATGACAGGAGGTGAGTTTGATGAGGAGGTGGCAGTGGAAGTGATTGTGGTAGCTTTCCTCTTTTTGGATTGAAAAACTATTAGAGAAGAGGAAGCTGGGACAGATGTGGGATCAGAAACTGTAAGGTCTACAGCTCTGTCATCTTGAGCAGGGAGCTCAGTTACTCCTACAATTTCCGGTTGAACCTCTACAGTAGCAGGTTCATCAGGAAATTGCCTTGGAATTGGTAAGGGGTGGTCAGTATCCCTTCCAAGAAATGGAGATTTATTTAAAGCAAGATTTGAAAATGTTTTCTCATTCAGAAGTTTTTGGTGCAAAATTGTACCAAGCCATACGATATGGGGGGTACTCTTCTTTGAGAATATATGTCAAAAATCTGGGATACAAGTATACATATTCAGAATGAACATTGGATTTTAGGGCTTGAAAAATTTGTTTGGAAAAGTTGAAGTTCTCACCCTTGACCACAGCGTAGAAGGCAGAGGCTTGCTCACCGGAGAGCTCATCAAAACCTCCCTTCTTTGGAGATAAACACACCAGAAGTGTGTGTGCAAGAAATCTCCACTTGTATGTTAACTGCCCCTTCTTGATAGTTTTGCTGTGCAGGGAGCCACCATAACCAATGTTTCTGAATAGGCGGAGATATCTCTTCTGATCTATTTCTCCGTATCCACCTTCATCCCTCAGTTTCAACAGTCTTCGAATCTTTGCTTCATCAATTTCAACTTCCTTCCCTTGGACAGTTGACACAATTTTACTACTTCCGCTAGCCTCGTCGGTAACCCTAGCGTGAACCCAAAAGTCTTCCATCACCTCTTCAAAGATTTCGGCTTCTACAGTAAGCGCATGATGGAGGTGAGAGCTTTTGATGAACTCGATCATTTCATTGTAGATTTCAGTCTTGGATGGTGGTTCTAGGTATGCCATCAAGTTGTGTTCTACCGGAAATTTTGAGTCACCAACTGGCTTTTTGCCACTGGCCTTTCCTTTCGGGGCCATTGTTGACGGAATTTGAGAATGTCGACGGTTTTGTGGTAGTTAATCGGAGATGGTTTGGGAGGGTTTTGGGAGTAATTTCTGAGATGTGTTGCGAGAAATGGGAAAATGACGGTAATTTAGGGCTTTTTACCTTTTCGGAGATGACGTGGAGGAGAGAGGTTGTAAATCGACGGTTCATTGACAGATGGGACTTGTGCTTTAGGAGTTATACAGTACAACTGGTTAAAGCATGCCCTTATCCAAAAATTAATTTACTGAAACCTCGGAATTGAACAGTTAAAAATTCAATGGATAAAATAAATGACTATCCGCTTAGTAAATTGTGCATTCCGGGTAATTAAATGACTCATTGACTTTGTTGACCCGGAAGTTCAAGCGGAACTCATTTTCTCCTTTATTTTAAAAACCAAATTTCTTCCGTTTGAACTTCAAGCGGACAAGTTTTCCGCTTGGAAGAATTGTTTTCAAAAATAAGTTTTCACGTCAAATTTAAAGCATTTTTCCGGTTGAAGTTCACCCGGTGAATTTCAAAAGTTATTCTTTCAGGTTGAACCTGAACTTGAACCGGAAAATCCTAAACACATAAATTTTGAAAATTTGAGCCAATTTTTCATATTCTTAACAGCAGTTTTTGACAATGAATATTAACACAAGAGATTTTCTTTTTCTTTTTCTTTTTGTAAAGAGACGGACTCTTTGAGTACATCTCTTTCATTTATTAAAGTTGTGAAAAAATTTTTATTCAAAGTTCATCATCCCAATGGCTGTAATGAGGTAGAAAAATCTTGCCTCATCGAAAGCTTTTGTAAACAAATCTGCCAATTGATGATCAGTGTGGACTTTAAATAATTTGATTAAATTCTTTTCAGCACAATCTCTAATAAAGTGATACCTTATGTCGATGTGTTTGGTCTTGGAGTGCTTCACTGGATTGTTAACAATGGAAATGGCACTGTTGTTGTCTGCAAGAATAGGAGTCTCCATGAATGTGATTCCATAATCAAGCATCTGATTTTGGATCCAAAGGACTTGGCTGCAACAACTTGAGGCAGCAATGTACTCAGCCTCTGCAGTTGAAGTAGAAACACATGTTTGCTTCTTGCATTGCCAAGAGACAAGCCTTTCTCCTAAAAATTGACATCCTCCTGATGTTGATTTCTTATCTATATCACATCCTCCATAATCACTGTCTGTGTATGTTTTGAAAGAGAAGTCAGAGTTCTTGGGATACCACAAACCCAGTTTGGGTTGCCCTTTTAGGTACTTGAAAATTCTCTTAACAGCGAGCATGTGTGACTCTTTTGGAGAAGATTGATATCTAGCACATAAGCAAACATTGAACATGATGTCAGGTCTACTAGCTGTGAGATACATTAGAGAGCCTATCATTGCTCTATACATATGCACATCCACTGGCTTTCCACTTAAGTCATTAGTTAACTTGTGGGAAGTGGAGATTGGAGTCTTGGCACTTGAGCATGATAACATGTCGAATCTCTTCAGCATGTCTTGGATGTACTTTGATTGATTCAGAAAGATTCCGTCTGCAGTTTGCTTTACTTGAAGCCCTAGGAAGAAGGTTAGTTCTCCCATGGAGCTCATTTCAAATTTTGACTGCATTAAAGTTTCAAACTCCTTGCACAACAAAGTGTTATATGAACCAAAAATAATATCATCAACATAAATTTGTACCATTAACATGTCATTACCAACAGTTTTAACAAAAAGAGTTTTGTCAATTGCTCCTCTCTTGTAGCCATTCACTAGAAGGTAGTTAGAAAGAGTTTCATACCAGGTTCTAGGGGCTTGTTTGAGACCATACAACGCTTTGATTAGCTTGCATACCTTGTTCGGATGGTGAGGGTCTTCAAAACCAGGAGGTTGATTGACATAAACTTCTTGTTCCAGGAGGCCATACAGGAAAGCACTTTTCACATCCATTTGATATACTTGGAAGTCTTTAAATGCAGCATAGGCTAGGAAGATTCTGATTGCTTCCAGCCTGGCTACTGGTGCAAAGACTTCATCATAATCAATGCCTTCCTCCTGTACATAGCCCTGCACAACCAATCTTGCTTTATTCTTGATAACAATTCCCCTGTCATCTTTCTTGTTTCTGAACACCCATTTTGTTCCAATTGGTTCTGCTCCATCAGGCAGATCCACCAATTCCCAAACCTTTTGCTTGTTTATCTGAAATAGTTCTTCTTGCATTGCCTCTACCCAGCTGTTGTCTTCTAAGGCATCTGCTACCTTCTTGGGTACTTCTTGAGACAAAAATGCAGCATGCAAACAGATATTTGCATTTGCAGATCTACTTCTTGTCAGCACTGGAGCTGAAGCTTCTCCAATAATATTTCCCGCTGGATGATCTCTGTTGATTCTTCTATCAATGAACATAGGAAATTCATGGCTTCTTCCATTTGAGGGTATGTTGAGCTGAGGAAGTCCGTGATCAAGCTCAACATTTTCAAGTTGTGATATAGAATCTGAAACTCCAACTGATTCAAGAGAATTAGTATCTGAATTGTAGATCAGATGTTCTAAATTGAACTCATTTGATGTGTTATCATGTGAGTTTCCAGCTTCATGAGACTCTGATTCAGTATTCTCTTCAGTTTCTGAAATTTGATTTTCCGGTTGAACTTGAACCGGAGAAATATGTTCAGCTTGAACTTCAAGCGGAACAATTTCTTCTTCAATTTGAATTATTTCAGTCAGTTTCTTGTCATTTCTTGGGAAAACAGGTTCAGAACTCATTGAAGAGAAGAAGATTGACTTCTCATTAACAGTTTGGTTTTTCTTCCAATGTTCATCAGCAGACCTGTTAAAGTTTTGTTCCTGCACTAGAGAGCTCACAGGCTTATCAACAGTTATGTTGAAAGCAGTGGTTAGTGCATCAATATCAAATAACCAGCTTGGCTGAGACTTAAAATTGTTGGCAGATTTCTCATTGAAAGATACGTTTATGGTTTCCTCAACAATTTTAGTTCTCTTGTTGTATACTTTAAATGCCTTTGAGACACCAGAGTAGCCAACAAAATAACCTTCATCTGCCTTTTCAGCAAACTTAGGCAAAGACTCATTGGTTATTAAAATAGTGACGGAACAACCAAATGGCTTAAAGAAATAAATGTTTGGCTTCCTTTTTCTCCAAAGCTCATAAGGTGTTTTATTCCTTCCCTTGACAATTAAGATCCTATTTTGGACATAGCAGGCAGTGTTAACTGCTTCAGCCCAAAATATCACAGGGAGCTTAGAATCTGCCAACATTGACCTGGCAGCTTCAATCAATGTCCTATTTCTCCTTTCAGCAACACCATTTTGCTGTGGAGTTCTAGGAGCACTAAATTGCCTCAAAATTCCCTTTTCCTCACAGAAAGAATTCAGAACATGATTTTTGAATTCTGTGCCATTGTCACATCTGATTGTTTTGACTTTAAGATTAGATTGATTTTCTAAATTAATGACAAGAGTTTTCAACAATTCAGCAGTTTCATCTTTTGTTTTGAGAAAGAAAACCCAAGTATATCTAGAAAAATCATCAATTATAACAAAGCAGTATGACCTTTTTCCTAGACTCATTACTCTAGTTGGACCAAATAAGTCCATGTGCAAAAGTTCTAGAGGTTTTGAGATTGAAGATTCAACTTTTGGCTTGAAAGAGGTTCTGTGTTGCTTGCCCTTGAGACATGGCACACAGTTTTCAGAATAGATAAAGTGCTTGTTAGGAAGACCCTTAACCAAGCCTAAATTTGCAATTCTGTTCATGTTCTTGTAGTTCACATGACCTAACCTCCTATGCCAAAGATCAGATTCGTCAACTGAGGCCTTGGATACAAAGCAAGCAGTGCCACATGAAGGTGTAGCCACTGACATATCCAGAATGTATAGTCCATCTCTCCTAGGTGCCTTAAGCATTATCAATTCATCAGGAATTTTAACACCAGGTTTGAGAACTATTGCCTCTTTCTCATCAAACATTAAATTTAAATTCCTGTCACACATTTGTGAGACACTAAGCAAATTAAAATTCAATGTATCAACAAAATTGACTTTGTCAAATTTTACCAGTCCATTTGTCACATCACCTTGTGCTGTGATATGGCCTTTTGTGCTTCCAAAGGCAACTGGTCCTCCATTGATTCTTTTTGTATTTTCCAGAATGTGCTTATTCCCTGTCATGTGGCAAGTGCAACCACTGTCAACTACCCATAGGCTATTCTGGCCTTTATTTTGCACCTGCACATATCAGAAATGATTAATTTCTATGGGGGACCCAAGCCTGAGTGGTCTTGGGTCTGCCATAAGCATCATTATACCTGTACTCTTTGAGTACTAGAGTATTAACAACTGGAGCTTCATTTAACAGATCATCATTGTCCAAACTGAAGTTCTCATACTGAGCACTTGTTTGACTAGACCTTTCATCTTTGGTGTTTCTTTTTGCAGCAATTTTTCTGTCCCTATATTCTTTAAACTTTCTTTGCTTGTTAGTTAGTTTCTTAAGTTTTTCACTTTCTTGATTAACTAACTTAGTTCTTTCAGGTGATTTTGAAAATCTCTGGGGAAAATGTTGGCTTTGATTTAAACTCTCTCCCTGAAGTGGAACATAATGATTTCCACTTGAACCATTAGCAAATACAGTTTCAAATTGATTGGGTTTGCTGTTTCTTGAAAATTTTTCTCTAGAGGTGACTTTTCCTCTGGAGGGGTTTCTTCTTCCTTGAGCTTCAAAATGCTCAAACCCATCAGCAACGTGAACTTGAGGTCTCTGCTTTGGAGCAGTGGCTGATCTGGGTTGAAATTTCTTTTCCGGTTGAACATGAGTTCGAGCGGAAGAATGTTCTGCTTGAACTTCAGCCGGAAAACGATTTTGCTTTAAAACGGTGAAACTACCATTTCTATCATTACCAACCAAAACTCTGTTGGATTCAGATCCAAAATGCTTCAAAGTGTGGTTTTTTACAGGTGAGATTCTTCCTGTGAGCTTCTTTTGAAAATCGGCTTTTGGTTTCAAAACAGGTTTTGGCTTTTGAAATGGTCTGATTTTACTCATTGGGTTAAACTGACAGACAGCAGCTAGGTGACCTTGTTCACCACAGCACATGCACTCAACGATTTTGGTTTCAAATTTCTTGGTAGACTCAATTTTGGTTAGTTGATTAAAGTTTACTTGACCAAACCTTTGAGTTTGACTTCCCTTTGGTTGCTCAGGTTGCTTTCCTCCAACTTTTGAATCCTTAGGTTCATAAACAGTTGGTGGAGGAACAGCAATTGATGGTTTCAAAATGTTTAATTTGTCAACTGAGGCAGATGTGCTGGCAGCAGTGACATCAATTTTATTAGACTCAACAGTGTTTTCAGAATTAGATTGTGATGAAATGTCATCAACTGTGAGACTAACTTTGCATTCTGATTTTAAAGCTTCAATTGGTTTGATTACAGGTGAGTATTCAATTGGTGGCTCAACAGAGTTATAGCCAACACCTGCTTTACCATACATCCCTCCCATCCACAGTTTTGCAGCCTTTTTGTTTGCTGTTTGAAATTTATCACAAGTAAACAAAGCATCTTTCAGCTTGATCTCAAGAACATCAACCTCAGCCTTAGCATCTTTGGTTTCATTTCTTGATTTTTCAAGTTTCGTCAGCAAGTCATCAAGCTGTGTTTCAAGCACTGAGTTGATTTGTTTTAACTGTTCATACTCTTTGGTCAAGTTTTCAATTTTTGAAATGTATGATGATTCAGTTTTCTTAAAACATTCCTTTAACTCATTTAAGTTTGAAACTTCATCAATCAAATCAGTGTTGTGATTTCGATATTTTGCCACTTGTTCTATGCAGGCAGGACTACATAGATTCTCTAAGACCTTTTCAGGGATAGAATTTACCTGATCTGTGATGGAGTCCTGTTTGGCCATTAGAGCATAGTTGATGGGTTCAAACTCAGCAGCGAAATCTTCCCATTCAACACATGATGTTTGATTTGCTACAGCAGCTACCACGTTCTGATGGTTTTGACTTCCGATTGGCTTTGGTGGGGTGGGGTGTGAACCTGAGTTGTTTCCAGAATTGTTGTTGTTTGAGTTGCTTCCTCCATGATTTCTTTCTTGAGTATGGTTCTGGTTCTGTCCTTCTCTTCTTGGTTGAGAGCATTCTCTTGCAAAGTGACCAAGTTGGTGACAGTTGTAGCATTTGACTTTGCTTTTGTCAAGGCCTATGTGAGCACCTTTTGCTCCCTTGTAGGTTCTACCTGTCCTTTTGTAAAACCTTTGAGCTCTTACAGAAACCATTGCAAGTTGGGTCATTATATCCATTTCTTCTAAGTCATCAGCACCTATGCATTCAAGATCTTCAGGTATTAAGCCTTGATAAGAGTCAGCTGCTACATGAGCATTGTGAGAACTTTCAAAAGAGTTTGAAAAGTTCTCTTGACACCTTGGTGTCTCAGGGAAACTGACTATAGGTGAGGAGTATGATGATGAGTTAGATGATCTTTGACTGTTAAAATCGGTGGTTACTAGTGCAGATGAGAACAGTTGAGTTGATTCAGAAGATGAGCTTTGTTTAAGATCCAGTTCCATTTCATAAGCACTGAGTATGCCATGAAGTTCACTGAGTCTCATCTTTTTCAAATTCTTGCATTCCCTGATGCTTACTGTGTAAACTTTCCACACAGAAGGCAGGGAACGTAGGAATTTTCTGTTCACATCTACTTGATCTAGTTTAACATCCACCTTTTGGAGTTCATCAAGCAGTGAGACAAATCTCAAGTACTGGTTTGTCATTGTTTCACCAGATTTAAAAGTAAAGTTTTCATATTTTTGTTTTAAAACATCTTTCTTGTTTTCTTTTACTTCACTGGTTCCTTCATACATTTCACTTAAGGCATTCCACAGGTCAAATGCAGTTTTATATCCTTTAAACCCACTTAAAATGGAATTAGGAAGTGCGGCCTGTAGAGTCCAGTATGCCTTATGGTCAAATTCAAGATTAGTGTAGTCAGCTTCAACATATTTATCTAAAGGCTTAGGTATTTTGACTTCTGCATCATCAGCAGATGAAACCATTGGTGAGTAGGGTCCTTCAGTGAAAGATTTCCAAATACGACGGTCCAAAATCCTAACAAAACCTTCCATCCTGAGTTTCCAGGTACCAAAGTCATCAGGAGTGAACATTGGTGGTTTGTTGGAGGAGCCATTTGGGCAACTTAAACTGAAATCACTCATTTTGAAAAACTTTTAGAAAGGTAAAACACCGAAGCTTGTAAAGTAAGCAAGTAAAGTATCGACTTTGAAGCACAGAAAGTCTTCAAAGTGAGAGCCAAAGCTCTGATACCACTTGTAGGAACGTTATTAGTTATGAATAAACTAAAACTAAGCCCTTTACTTGCAAATATAACCCTGCGGAATTAAAGTTATATTTCACTTTACTTTAGCGATATTAAGCTCTTGTATAATGTAAATGCTTGATTTGCAGAATAGTAACAACAACGATATATCGAATATTCGGCACTATTTGCATTAACTCAAAGCTACACTATTACAAGTGATGAACGTCTGTGTAAACTAAGAGATTACATGCTATATATAGTGCTGATGAGATCAATGACAGCCATTGATCTCATGCGATCTAATCTAGACCGTAAACATAAAAGTCAAATATAAACTACCAAAAGAATAAACATCGACAATCGGAATGACTTGCGTGTTGACAGCAACAATCTACTTTAGGAGAGCGGCTTAAATCAGATTTAGAAGCATACGAGAAGCTTTTGCAGGATTGGACTTCTGAAAAGACTTCTCAGGAAAAGTCAGGTTGAACTCTTTATCTGGTGGATAAACGAGTTCACCCGGAATATTCGCTAAGAAACAAAACTGCTTCTTTCCGCTTGAACTGCCTGTTCCGCTTGAAGTATGAATTCCGCTTCAACTTCAACTTCAGCCGGAACTAGTAAAATTGGCATTTCAGCCGGAAATCTTCCAAGCTCTATTTTTCCTTACATAAAGGCATACCGCACATGAATTACCAACATTGAAGATGAATAACATATCATTTCCTATGAGCATAGCAGTTGCACCAGATTCATCGTCATCCCCGCTCATCTCCAGCCTTTAAAAAATGAAATAGCATTTAAACCTTTAATACAATAATACAGACAATGAAATCTTATGTAAAATACATACTACTTTGACAATTTTTCAAGACAATTGGCCTTGCAGCACAATAAAGATCACCTCTAAAGAAACCCTTAAAACATAATCACTTTATCTGTAAACACATTTTAGTCACTGGATTAGGATCGAATCATGTGTGGAACGTGACGAATCATTTATCAAACAACTAAAAGGGATTTTATATAAAAAGAACTTAAATATTATAAGAAAACGAAAAAAGAGCATATCGTATTCATTAGAGTGAATGCTCTACCTGTAAATTCATAGAAAGAGGATTAATCAGAGATTAATTAGAATTTCAGTTATCAACCTACAAACCTCAAATATCAAACACAATTTAATTAAAAACAATTTAATAAATAAAAAAGTGAAACTGTAATAGGGATTGGCTCAGATCTTTGATAGATCACATCATCACCATTTGATACTAAAATTATGGAAAACTGGAACTTTAGGCTCACATCAAAGATGTAGTTAATCATAGCCCTGCTAAAGGCTCAAACTAAACATCCGGATGCAGGTACGGCTGCGATAAACGTAGTTTATCGCCTCGTCGTTACCACCACCTCAAATGTAGATCTTTAAACATCATCATAGCCTAAATCTGGACAACAAAATCCAACCATAATCTGCAACAGTCGCTAAGTATATCACAGCCAAAGCCAAAATTAAACAGAATAGGCATGTTATACCATGTCAGAAATCGGTCTTTAACTACGCCAAGTATATCACAGCAAAAACCCTTCATCAGAATCGTTCAGTCAGAGCTGGCGACCAACGAATCATGTCTAAATCGGTCTCTAACTATGATTAGAAAAACATAAGAGTCATACCGATTAGAATACCATGAGATAGAGAGAGAGATTGAGCAAAACATACAGATCTGTAATGAGACTTGACCACGACCATAAATCGGTTCTCAACTTCGATCGGTCCTCAACTCCGATCAGAAAAAGCCATAAAACGCCGGCAACCAACAAAAAAAATCAAACAAAGCGGCTAGACACGGGTCTTAAAACCACCAAAAATATCAGCGTCGGAAACGGACCATCTGGCCTGAACCGACCATCAGAGCAATAAATCAAACCCCAAATCTCAGTTTGTACACAAAAGACCATCAAAAACCGCCATAGAAAGTAGCAGCCATGCAAATCGGGGGCAAACCAACATCAAATATGTGTCGCAAAGGGAGCGACTGGTCAAACGACCACCCCATCAACATCGATACACTACCATCGCAACGATGTCGTCAATGGCGGCACGACGGTGACACCAAGCCGTTAAGAGCGGCGGCGTCACCAAGCCGTTAAGAGCACCGGAGACGACATACCCGCTGGCAACATGAACACGACGACGTCACTAAGCCGTTAAGAGGGCCGGCGACGACATACCGGCGGACACCATGAACACGATGGCTCATAAACCCTAACGGGAAAACAAAAAGCTGGAGAGAACCTAGCGATTTTTTTTAGAGAGAGAGTGTGTGAGGGAGTAGAAGACCGTGAGTCTAAAAGCTAAAGTGGGTGGACAACTGTGTGGTAGAGAAATTGGATGAAGAGCAACCTTACGGCATGTCGGCAAGTCACCATACCATTCAGTCAAGGGCCCTCAACTTTTCATGTTTACCATTCTCCTCACGTTACCTGCTTCTTTAATATATATCAGATATATATCAAAAATACATCAAGATTTTGGTGGGTCCCAGAGAGGAAAAAGAGAACCTTGGTGGTCCACACACCGCTTATTTTGGTTCTTTTTTTCTTTCCTTTGATTTTCCTTTTATAAACCATTGTACAATGAGCATAAAATTTTGTAAGTTAGGCTAATGTGGAGGGTGCAAAAATAGCTTGTACACAATGCATAAGTGGTTGTACAATTGATGCTTTGGAGGGTTGTACTCTTTGTTTTGGAAGTTGTACAATAGGTTGTAATATGTATATATAGGGGGATATATATATATATATATATATATATATATATATATATATATATATATATATATAGGGAGAGGATCATTTGAGAACCAATTGGGTTTCAGAACTTTTAACAACCATTCTGAGCCACAAGTTATATATAAGGAAATCCCCCCCATGAATTTGAATGCTTCCTCCCTGAAAATTAGTGGCTCAGAATGGTTCTCAAAAGGTCTCAAAAAAAAGTTCTCATTTGAACCTAACCCCATATATATATATATATATATATATATATATATATATATATATATATATAGTGAAAAGTTCATTGTAGACACCCATAAGTGTAGACAGGTAGACACCCTTTTCACCATTAGATCTCTGATCTAATGGTTGTGATTAATTTTCTTTTTTTCTTTTTTCTTTTTCTCATTAATTAGAAACTTTCACATGTGAAAAGAGCTATTTCACATGCGAAAGTGTCTCAATGAACCTCACCCTATATATATATATATATATATATATATATATATATATGGTTAGGTTCAAATGAGAACTTTTTGTTTTGAAAACTTTTGAGAACTAAATCTCAACCACAAATTTCAGGGGGACCACTACAATTCATGGGAGGGGGGATACATGTAAATAAACTTGTGGCTCAAATTAGTTTTTTTTAGTTTTCAAATCAAAATGGTTCTCAAATGATCCTCTCCCTATATATATATATATATATATATATATATATATATATATATATATATGGGATGGATATAATGAAAACCACTTTAAGTTAGAAAAACCGTGGAAACTACCACAAAACGATTTTTTTCTTCAAATTTTTTGTAGTGATTATATGGGTTAATACAAGCCCTATGGTGAAAAAAAAAAAAACGTCTAGTAGATTTTTTTTTTTAAATTCTGAAATCTGACGTTACGTCATGTTACATATGTAACATTTGCCTGTTACATATGTAAAATTCTTTGTTACATATGTAACAAAATCTGTAAATAATTTTTAAATCTCTAGGCGCTTTTTAATTTTTTTTTCACCAAAACCATCAAAAATGAATGTAGAATCTATAAAAAAATACATCTAAAAAAAATAACAAATTTTGAACGTCTTTTTTGGCCGGTTAACTTATTTTTGCAAAGAAATCGGTTCTTAAAAAAAAAATTTAAAAATTACTCGGCGTTTTTTTATTTTTTTCATAAAGTGTGTTTTTTTAAGTTAGAGAGTCACCATTAAAAAATTCGGAACAAAAAACGAATTTTTTAGCTTAGTTTTCACGGGTTTCCAACTCGGAGAGGTTTTTATTTTATCCTTCTCCTATCCTATATATATATATATATATATATATATACATACATATATATATATATATCATATTATTATATAAAAAAAAAGTTCAGGGACACGTTTCATTCTCATGTTCCATCTCATAGTAATTTTCCCTCCAAAATCATCATTTTTATTTTTAGTTATTGTATTTCCATGACAATAAATAAAAAATAATTATTGTATGGATAATGACCTCCCTAATTAATCAATTCTTTGTATTTCCATGGCAAAAAATAAAATATATTTATTATAGGGATAATCAACATTATAATTAATTAATTATATAAAAAAATTTATTTATTGTCTTCTGATTTTTTTAATAACTAAATTATTTAATTATTAAATTAAATATATAATATAGTTTATTTAGTTACATCTATCTATACTATATAATAAACAAAATATTTGGTCATACTTTAATTAGTAAAAAAAGACACTTGACATCACCACAAAATTCTGGATTAAATTAAAATTTTAATAAATAATTATCTAAAATCTAAATTTCCATATTAGGGTTTATTTAGTTTAAACTATAATAAGTAATTATTCAATAAGTAATTATTCAAATACAAGTTTTTATATTAAAGTTACTAATTATCCAAATACTAAATTTTAATATTAAGGTTAATATTTTATTCAAGAAAATATTTTTATTGCATATATATATATATTATGATTTATTAAAATAACATATTTTATTGCATATACTTTAATCAGGGTTGTAAAAGTCGGCAGAGGCGGCCGAGGAATCGGCTGGGAATCGGAAAGCGGTCGTCCTCTGTCGCGAGTTTTGAAAATCGGCCTAAAAGTCGTTGACGAAGTCAACGCCCGTAAATTCTGGGTTTTTAAACCTAATCGTTTTCAAGCAGTCGCCAGTCGGAGCAATTGGCCGGAGCAATTCGTTGGAGTGATTTGTCGGAATAGCTAGTCGGGGCAATTGGCCAGAGCAATTGGCCGGAGCAATTCGTCGGAGTGATTTGTCGGAATAGAACGATTTTATTCTCTGGCGGCTGCACAAAACCCTACTATCAATTGTATTAATACAAGTCTTTCTATTAGCGCGTTGCGGCAACCACGATGAACCGAAAGCTGTGGACGAACATTTCTGTTACACAAACGCTAAACTATAATTTGATCGATACATGAAAACCGTGATGCTTTCCATTGACATAAAACAAAACAGTGGCCAATAGCTAGGCACACATACACAAAAGGCTAAGTTAGAGGTTTTTTACATGAGCACACCTTACATTGGTGCAGCAAATAACCAAAATAACCAAAATAGATGCCAAGGTTTATCCTACCTATTGGGGTTACCATTTTCTACAAAAGACTTGTTAATAGACGCGCATACTTAGGCGTTTAAAAAAAGGCTTCCCATAAGTTGTGGTCATCTCCTAACTGCGCTCCTTTACGGCTCTTTTTTTATGTCCATCTTGAGCTTGATCTTCCTATCAACGGGCGCGACCTCTGCCAAATGCAAGGTTTTACGTTTACGTGGACGCGAGGGAAGCATTCAGTTAGAAAGGAGCGAAATGAAGAAGCGTAGTTTTAAAAAGAAAATGCACCGCAAACGGTTTAGAACCGGCTAAACCAAAATGACAAGCATTGTAGGAAACCAACAGAAAAAGGATATCTATGATTATGATCTTTCAGATATGAAAACTTTGGAACATTAAGCAAAAGCGCTAGCAAATAGAGAACATGAAGCAAACTAATCTAAAAGCAAACAACATACAGATTATATGAAGCTAAAGCAAAGCAACACCATGGTAGCAAAGACAGGTAAACAGGAAACATTAATTTTAATTTTTTAACTGATCTTAAAAGGTGTGAATAAAGCATGAGCTGATTTTAAAAGGTCTGAAAAATAAGCATAACTGAAACCGTTTTAGATGCCAGTAAACACACACAAAGGAAAAGGTCTGAACAATAAGCAGCAGGTGATTCCAGAAGGCCTCAACAACAGGTACAGCCAAAACCATTTAACAGATTAGCAAAACGGCCAAAAATAGTACAGATCATAAGGCACGCCAACATGAAAGCAAACACTTACAGAGGGAGCGAGTAAGCACGCAAAGCAACACACCTGAGAAACAACAAACAAAACATTAATAAACGCAAAGCAACACACCTGAGAAACAACAAACAAAACACTAACAAAAACAGTATAAAAAAACAAAACATATGGAGTCCAGAATAAACATTAACTAACATCATATGCCTTAACAAATATTTGACCTCTTTGGTGGCCTTTTACTCATTATTAACTATGCCATACATGAAAAGAACAGACAGGTAAAAAAAATACACACCTGTTAAAACTGCTTGTAGACACCTGCTAAGAAAACACAAACACAATACTTATTAGAGTAAAACAATGGTGTGGTTGTTGAAGACAAAATAATAGCCTCTAAAATTGAAGAGCACAACAACCTATAAAATTGAAGAGCTAGACAGTAAAAAAAAGGAACGTTTTTAACCAACCCATGTACAGATGACCCTTTCTTTAGACGACACATCAAAATAAAGCACATAACTGTGGGTGAACACAGAGAGAAATGAAACTGAAGATACCAAAAGAAGAACACCCACACCTAAACGATGAAAAAAATCTAATTGAAAAACCGTGAAGAAATTAGCAATGGAGGAGGCGTACACCTAACCATTCGCAACAATCTAATTGATGCAAAGAGGCAAGAAATCCATGGGTCGATCTAAAAAAAATGAGAGAAACGGAACTCACCTTGAAAGAAGACCAATGGGAAGAAAGCGTATGCGGAAAAGCAAGAATGGTAGATAATAAAGGCAAGTCACACCGATACAGTGAAGAAGGAGAGGTGACCCTGTCCCTCTACTCCTGTTGATGCTGCGTATCACTGTTGACGCCATGCTTTAGGTGAGCGAAGATGTGGTCCTTGAAGCAATGTGAGTACCGGTTAGGTGGACATGCTTGATGGGGTTGCTGCCCACGTGTAAAGGAGGACCAGAAAAAGAGAAAAGTGCACGTGAAAGGAAGAAGGAGGACAGGAAAGAGAACTGAAGCTGTTATAGTTGTACATAAAGCAGTCCCACTTGTAATCTATGCTTTAAACTTGTAAACTGTGAAACGATGGTTGTACAATTCGTTTGGAAATGTTATATAGGTTAATATCCCTTTTTCATGTGCTATTTACAACTATACCCTCCTTCTATTTAAAATTATTCAACAACCACCCTTTATATTTTCTTCTATTCATATTTTGCCGATATTAGTGTATTAATAAAATTTTAAAACATCTAAAAGTATTTCCATGTTTTATTACTCTTAGAATGTTTGTCACTTTAACAATATTTATTTAAATTATATAATTATATATATAATTTTATATATTTTAGTTTTTATATAAAAAAAGTCCGTTCCGACTCATCCCGAGGAATCTCTGAGGAATCCGAGGAATCCCTCCAAGGACGCCGACCGCCTCGACTCCGACTTTCGACTTCCGCAACCTTGACTTTAATACTTTAACATAATGCTTATAATATTTTTTTCATAATAATTTTTTAATTAAATATTATGCATGTAATATAAAATATTTTATTCTATTTAATATTATAATTATTTATTTTTACTTTAGTTGAGTATAATTCAAATTTATCAAGTATTTCATTTCAATATAAAATTCATAACTGGCGTAGATTATTATTGTATTTATAGTTTTTTTTTTAATTATCCGTGTAACACACAGGGATAAAAAACTAGTATATATATATATATATATATACTAGCCGTGTGCCCGCGCGTTGCGGCGGCAGCAGTTTATAGCGTGTTATTCGTCTTTTATCTGTGTGTTGTGAGGGCGCCACAATTTACAATACGGTATATGTTTCTGTTAGAGCGATACGGTGCGGTGTGTTGCGGCGGAGGACGGTCTATAGCGCGTTATTGTCTTGAAGACAAAATCCGGATGTCATTGACTTTAATTGTGAGGAGGTCAATTCTTTGTTTTCCTCTACCGAAGAAGCTTCTACCACTAAAAAGCAATGTTAAGTTTATTAGATTTGTTTTATCGAATAAATTGGGGATAGTGATAGATATGTGAAAGTTGTAACTAATTTTAGTTGAAATACAAAATGCATTGTGACCCTTTTTGGGTTTCTAAAATTAAATTTTGTTGCTTGCATATTTCGCTCCCTGCATAGTTTTGTGAATCTTACAACATTGCAAGAACAATTTTCAAATAAGAAATTAGTCAGTCAATGGTTGCATATATGACTTGTTCATGTGCAGTTATATCCTTATTGATCTAAAAGCATCACTAAGAATAAAAAACACAAACATGTTAACAAATCTAAATTAGAGCAATGTGAAAATCAGTGACAGTTCCAAAAAAGTTGTTGAGAGTTGATGATTATGTTGGATTCAAAGGCCTACTTCTTTATAAACAAGCAAAACAAAGTCTTGTTTAGTAAAGAAACTCACGAATGGTAGAAAGAAAAAAGAAAAATGAAACAAGATTGATGGAGACTTGATAAAGTAAAAGCTGCCAACTTTATTCAAGAATAGTGAGCTATATATATAGCCATACAAAAGAAAACGTGGAACAACCTACTAACCAATTAAAACCTACTTTCCCTAAAGAATTGGTAGACTTTATGACCCACTCTCATGCACTCAACGTACACTTGCAGGTAATTCGGTCAACTATATGACCAATTCCATTTATTCATCACATGCATAATAAAACTAAAGATACTAATAAATAAACCCGACCCGTTATTATAACCCATTATTCAAACCATGTCAAGATTAAATCCAACATTCACCCTCTTAATCTTGACCCATCTTCATCCTCAAAGCAATGTCGGTTCCTCAATCAAGTTTGCTTCTTCCTCTTTGCCCTTCCATTTGGTACACTCATTCGCAAAGTGTCCAAATGCTCCACACTCATAGCACCTAAACTTGCTTTTATCACCTCGACCCATGCCTCTTCCATGACTTCTTCCACCTCTTTCAAAGCTTCTTCCACGACCCCTTCCTCTTCCATAGAATCTATCATTTTCACCATTCTTTTGTTCACTAACCAACAACAGGCTACCTTGAGTGTCTTCGCTTTTCTCGTTTCCTTTCAAACGCTCCTCGTACGCCTTTAATCTTCCAACGGCTTCATCAAAGAGCATCGTATCCAACTCGAAACATTGTTCAATAGAAGCCACAATTTGAAGAAACGACCTAGGCATCGAGTCAAGCAACCTCTTCACCAAATCTCCTTCTTCAAGCTCTTGTCCTAGACCCCTTGCTTTTGAGGCTAAACCGGTCAACTTTGTAACGAAATCATCAACCGTCTCCCCCTCCTTCATACGTAGGCTTTCAAGCTCCCTTTTCAACGTTGCAAGTCGAGCCGTTCTCACTCGATCTACTCCCAAATACCGTGTTTTTAGACTATCCCACACTTTCTTTGGGTCGGTGTAACTTGCCATTTGCAACACCATCTCCTCGGGTATGGCCTGAAATAAAAACGCTAGAGCTTGTTTCGCCTTCTTCGCGTCTGGTTCTGCGCCTAATGCCCTTGGTTCAACAGCTTCAAGTATGCCATACGCGTCCATAATCGACTTGACTTTAACAACCCAAACCGAATAATTCGTGGGTGTCAAAGTCGGAACTTGGTATGATAACGAACCTGCTTCTTTTGTTTGTACCATCGCCATTCTTCACTTTCTTGCTTCTGCTTTCTTTCTCACTTGAACCTTGCTACTGCTGCGTTTTTCTTCTTTCTGCTGCTGTACTTGCTGCTGCTTCTTAACCTTGCTGCTGTTGCGTTTTTTTTTTCTCTTCTTTCTGCTGCTGTACTTGCTGCTGCTTCTTACAAATCTACTGCTAATTTTCTGCCTTCTTGCTTCAATCAAACTTGCTATTTTCTACTCGTGACTTGCTATCTCTCTTGCTGCTTTCTGACCCGTCTGCTAATCCCAGGTATGAGCCATAAGGCTCTGATACCAAATGTTGGATTCAAAGGCCTACTTCTTTATAAACAAGCAAAACAAAGTCTTGTTTAGTAAAGAAACTCACGAATGGTAGAAAGAAAAAAGAAAAATGAAACAAGATTGATGGAGACTTGATAAAGTAAAAGCTGCCAACTTTATTCAAGAATAGTGAGCTATATATATAGCCATACAAAAGAAAACGTGGAACAACCTACTAACCAATTAAAACCTACTTTCCCTAAAGAATTGGTAGACTTTATGACCCACTCTCATGCACTCAACGTACACTTGCAGGTAATTCGGTCAACTATATGACCAATTCCATTTATTCATCACATGCATAATAAAACTAAAGATACTAATAAATAAACCCGACCCGTTATTATAACCCATTATTCAAACCATGTCAAGATTAAATCCAACATTCACCCTCTTAATCTTGACCCATCTTCATCCTCAAAGCAATGTCGGTTCCTCAATCAAGTTTGCTTCTTCCTCTTTGCCCTTCCATTTGGTACACTCATTCGCAAAGTGTCCAAATGCTCCACACTCATAGCACCTAAACTTGCTTTTATCACCTCGACCCATGCCTCTTCCATGACTTCTTCCACCTCTTTCAAAGCTTCTTCCACGACCCCTTCCTCTTCCATAGAATCTATCATTTTCACCATTCTTTTGTTCACTAACCAACAACAGGCTACCTTGAGTGTCTTCGCTTTTCTCGTTTCCTTTCAAACGCTCCTCGTACGCCTTTAATCTTCCAACGGCTTCATCAAAGAGCATCGTATCCAACTCGAAACATTGTTCAATAGAAGCCACAATTTGAAGAAACGACCTAGGCATCGAGTCAAGCAACCTCTTCACCAAATCTCCTTCTTCAAGCTCTTGTCCTAGACCCCTTGCTTTTGAGGCTAAACCGGTCAACTTTGTAACGAAATCATCAACCGTCTCCCCCTCCTTCATACGTAGGCTTTCAAGCTCCCTTTTCAACGTTGCAAGTCGAGCCGTTCTCACTCGATCTACTCCCAAATACCGTGTTTTTAGACTATCCCACACTTTCTTTGGGTCGGTGTAACTTGCCATTTGCAACACCATCTCCTCGGGTATGGCCTGAAATAAAAACGCTAGAGCTTGTTTCGCCTTCTTCGCGTCTGGTTCTGCGCCTAATGCCCTTGGTTCAACAGCTTCAAGTATGCCATACGCGTCCATAATCGACTTGACTTTAACAACCCAAACCGAATAATTCGTGGGTGTCAAAGTCGGAACTTGGTATGATAACGAACCTGCTTCTTTTGTTTGTACCATCGCCATTCTTCACTTTCTTGCTTCTGCTTTCTTTCTCACTTGAACCTTGCTACTGCTGCGTTTTTCTTCTTTCTGCTGCTGTACTTGCTGCTGCTTCTTAACCTTGCTGCTGTTGCGTTTTTTTTTCTCTTCTTTCTGCTGCTGTACTTGCTGCTGCTTCTTACAAATCTACTGCTAATTTTCTGCCTTCTTGCTTCAATCAAACTTGCTATTTTCTACTCGTGACTTGCTATCTCTCTTGCTGCTTTCTGACCCGTCTGCTAATCCCAGGTATGAGCCATAAGGCTCTGATACCAAATGTTGGATTCAAAGGCCTACTTCTTTATAAACAAGCAAAACAAAGTCTTGTTTAGTAAAGAAACTCACGAATGGTAGAAAGAAAAAAGAAAAATGAAACAAGATTGATGGAGACTTGATAAAGTAAAAGCTGCCAACTTTATTCAAGAATAGTGAGCTATATATATAGCCATACAAAAGAAAACGTGGAACAACCTACTAACCAATTAAAACCTACTTTCCCTAAAGAATTGGTAGACTTTATGACCCACTCTCATGCACTCAACGTACACTTGCAGGTAATTCGGTCAACTATATGACCAATTCCATTTATTCATCACATGCATAATAAAACTAAAGATACTAATAAATAAACCCGACCCGTTATTATAACCCATTATTCAAACCATGTCAAGATTAAATCCAACAGATTAAACTAAGACTTATAAATCACATGGCATATCAGTGTACTTATGTATGTTGTACTTGTCTTTGTCCTGGTTGTGATTTGTTGCTAAGTCAAATAATAAATAACAAAAAACTGATAATTTAACATGAATAATTTCATGTGTCACCTCCTCTTGAACTTAACTTTACTTGAAACCTCTTTGATAAACCAAAATTGACACAAATATTAAGTCACACTATATACAAATACAGGTTTAAAGTCACACCAATTTATTAGACAGGAAATTAAAGCAAAAGCAGAAAACCACAAATCTAATAGTAAGATTCTTCCAAACCATTTTTTTTTGTGGACCTTCTAAACATACCAATATTACAGGTATTTGTTATCCTTAATAAGATTATGTGAAAATGTTGGTTTGTTTTGTAAAGCAAGCAAATTTATTGCATTGGTGCTCACTTCCTTAAGGTACTATTCCTGATGTTGTAGTGCTGCAGTTGTGGTCCTACTCCAATCAGAGATCCTTGGGGTGTAGATGATTCCATGTACCTCGGTTTTAGCTGGTGTATAAGCAACTGGAATGGTTTCGAAGCTTTCTTCCGTTAACTTCGCGAACTTGATTCCAGAATCATGTGCACTCGCGTGGCTGAAATGGATTGAATTTGCATTATGCCTGCAATGTTCAATAATGTTAGATCTAGAATATAATAGTGTATGTGCACATGTGTGAAGGTGTACCTATGTAGTTCATGACTTTGAGCAGTATATCAAATTATAAGTCTTACACAAGTAAATTTGACATTTCTAATTATTAGTCAAGACAAAGGAACACATATAAGGATGGACCAGTAGCATTTCAACAATTCTTTCACAATCCTTCCATAAAAGACAATAAATGATTCAACATTCATCAAAATGATTATCCTCTACGAATGTGTCAATATCCTCCACACATTTTTGTGTTAGGGATAACTAAATACCTGTCATATTGACATGTTTAGAAGAACAACAATATAAACAACCCATTGTATCTAAATTCAACTCATACCTTAAATTGGGCGGTTGAAACTATTGGAAAATAATATAGTCAACAAGACCAAGAGCCTCTAACGTCTTCTTTGACACTGGTTGTGGCAGTAGCAGTTAATGTCAACACAGTTATTCTTTGGAAATTTTTGCTTCAAGATACTAAGACTCTGTACAAACTGGGTTATTTTGCCTATACCAAACGCCACCAGCTCTCTTATAAGCACTTCCAGATGCCACAGCCCTGACAGTATCATAAAAGCCCACAAAAGATTAGTAAACTTTTCAACTTATTGGTTTTACAAATGTCATGATGTATATTACCTCTGCGGTACATGCACGTTCGACGACGGCAACAATAATCTACGTTTTCCCTATTTTAATAAGAATTCCATACCTAGAAAAGAATTTATTGATAAAAAAAATATGCAACTTTGGTTAAAATGATATTTCCAAATTTTTGATTTGAGAATTTGACCAGTACCCATTCAAAATGATTTGAGCCAACCACCAAAGACTAAAATTTCGCACATAAAGTGAATTTATGGCATTTTGATACTACAAAAGAAAAACATGAGATGAGTATCTGAAGTGTTTAAATTGGATAAATGAAGGTAAGAACCTTGTGGATGGAGTAGTGAAACACAGTATGCTAAAGATACCTCTTTCTTAACCATAATTTTTTGCTTAGGACATCACGCGATTGGTTTGATAAATTGGATTCCATCACACTTCAAAACCCAGCCCTGTTCACAAAGTGCATTCATTAGATCATAGAGAATAAAAAGCTAAAATGGAGTTGATAAATTGGATTCCATCACACTTCTCCCAGATTTATGTGAGTTGTACCCCTGAAGCCATCAAGAGAACAATTAGATTAAGTATCACAACATCCAAGTATTCACCTTAATTATATGCAAGTTTCATCTCGACAGTATTCACCTTACTTTGACAAGATAAAAAGAGTAGAGTTTGAAAATATTATTAGCCATCAAGAGAACAATTAGATATAAGCGACGTCATCAACCAATCCAAAACGAATCTCACTGGAAGCTTTTGCAGATCAACATCATGATTCAAACCAACAAAAACAAAACATAAAAAGCTTAAAATACTAAATGGTCTTACTTGATCATAACGTATTTGAAAATACGATGAATAAATAACATAATATGGTTTAAGCCCTTCGGTTGCCAAACCTGCAGAGAACAGTAGCCTTGTCTTTATCCTCATATGATTTATTAGGTGGTCGATCACAATCTGATTATTAAAGCATGGTGAATAACAGATTATGAAACCCAACATGCAACATTAGTATCAATATTTGTTTAAACAGTTGAAGCATAATGTAATGTAACAACTGTTTTATGTGCTAAATGAAGTAATGAACTTAGAGTGAAACTGACTCACTTTCTCTTGAAAACATCTTCAAGAGAACTACCTAGAACATGGAATCTCTATCTATATGACAAATGACATTGATATTCTCTTGAAATGGAACCAATTTTGTGTGTTAGCGTTCCAGCCATGAAGCTTTATAAAGATATCATGCACCCCCTAACAGTGAAAATTACACGGTAATAATAGATATCTAACATTCAACCATTGAGAAAAAAAATCAATCAAATGTCCAATGAGAAAAACCAAATACTTTCAGACTAAGAAAAATACATAATTTTTTATGATATGATAAAAGCATACTTTCAATTAAATAGTTGGTGCTCCATATATGCTCTTTGTTTCATAGTAAAAGAAAAATAAAGAGCAAAGAGATGTGAAGTTACTCTAGATGACACAACCCATTCTCAGGCCGGTTCATACAAGACAGTGAGCCAAAGCAGCAACACCAAAAGCCATACCTTTAAACAGTGTTACCCCTGGATATCCCTGGCAATTCAAAAAAGAAAAATAACTAAGAAAAAATGGCAGGTGGGTTAGTCTTTTGATAGATAAAAGATTTCAAAGTTTTCCTCTATTTCAAAGAAAGACACAAATAAGGTGACAGACTGACAGTTAATCTACAAAAAGTAACTATGACCCAATTTGATATGAACAATCTTGATGTACCAATTCCATGGCCCTCCTTTGTCAAAGACCAATATAGAACTCATCACCCAGTATCATCTGATTGCCTCTAATTATGTGCAACAAAAATTTCAAAATAAATACATGAAATGAGTCTTACCTGGTCTACAATCCAATTTAAAATGCATAAACCATCATTTAAAGATCAAGCAATTACAAAATACTTTACCAACCATCATCCCTTTAATAAGGAATTATACAAGTACCAAATCTACACAAATATGCAAAATAGAAGCATTTCATAGCTGAATGTAACTCCAAAGAAACAAATGTCACTATTCATTAGTCAATTACTTTAAGAACATGATCAAAACTGTTAAATGCTTCAATAAACAAATTTAAGTAAAGAATAAACTCAAAAAATGCAAATGTAACAAGGAAACAGAACTTGACATAAATATAGAATGAACTAAAAAATACAATTTTCTGCAAGTTGCAGAAAATTGGATGATGGGTAAATAGCAGCAGTAGCAGCCCGAATACTTTCTTTTGGATTCTAAATCCTATAAAACCATCACTGTATGCGTTTTTTCAGAACCCGTTTGAACATATGCAAAGATGCAAACCTGAAAACGTAATAAGCCATACTAAAAATGTTTGAAGGCAATGAGTAAGGTACATCACCATATAACCATCCAAAGTACTCTGGACAAGCTGAGGTTCAACATTTTTATACTTTCTTCAAAATGTCCTTCAATACTACTTTAACACAAATGAGTCATCTTGTCATAAAGCTCCCAATCATCTTTGGTCAAATGGGTCGTTAGATTTACATGATAGGGTAATCACTCACAAATGATTTATAAAGATTTTTGAGCTGCACTCTTGAAAATTCTTTAGACCCATTGTTGTTCTACATAAAGGAATCAAAGAAACAAACATGTATTACTAAGTAAAAGAATAAGAATGAATATAAAACAGATATACACCTCTTTCTTGAAGTTTAAATTGCAGTTCTTGTCTTTTCCATAGAATTAGAGGCAACAACATCCATTCCAATGATAACCTGCAGTGAATATCAATTTTGGAAATGGATGTTCATCAAATTAGAATAATGAGAGGGCATACAAACTTGAGGAAGACACTCTAAAGAAAAAACAAATCTTATTTACCTATCGTCTGATATGACAATGATCGATCAATACCTGCAATTCACCAACAGATAAAAATATATAGAACATGTACAACATTCACAGTACTTTAAGTTTACTAATTGCATCATGTGCACCTTTTCTTGCTTGACTTAAAATCCTGCAGATTTCGTCCAAATTGATTAACCCACCAATATTAGGTCTAATAGCATAGCAAATATCAACAATTTGCACCCCTGAAAATCGATAGAAGTTTAATCATATTTATGGGAAAAACATAGATCACCAAAACTGTAACACGTTCAAAACAAAGCTATCCAAACCTTAAGTAGAAATTATCACATCATAAAGTAAATAATCAAAAGCAAATACAAGTACCTGCCAGGCTCATAATAGAAATCATCAATCCCTAATAGCTCGGCCCATAAACCTTTATCTCATTAAACTGTGATCTGAAAGCAGGGTTCTTGCAAATGTCATTCTTCAGTAACATAAGAGTATAAAAAAATTTAAAAAAATAACAATTGAAGTAAGTTTTATACTAATTTTAACCCTTTTAGATCCATTTTTTTACCGATGAGTCATGAAGAAAAACTTGAAATTCTCGTACCTTTTTTTCACAACGCCTTCAGATGCATCAACGTTTTCTTCATTCATTTTTTTTTTCGAACATCGTTTTCTTCATTCATTGAAACCTCAAAATATAGCAAATCTGTTTTTGTTTTATTAAAATATTGAAAATTCAAATTAGATATAAAAAAACATAGGTACAGAAGCAAAGCAACAACAATCGTACCTTTTTGTGAAACACCTCAAACCGAAACCTGCAAAAACGAAGATTCGGTCAAAAAACAACAAAGATGATACAGAGGTACGTTGCAGGAAGAAAGATTGAGGGATGAAAGAAAAAATACCATCGCCGGTGGCCATATCGAGAGAGAGAGCAGATCTGTACAAATGGGAAACCACCGTTCGATATAGATGTATGGATACCAGAATAACCCCCAAATTCTAAAACCTCATTCCACCCGAATTTGACTGAATCCCGGACCATTAAAAATCAACATTTCTTCGCCTGCAACCGGATTTGGGAGAGCTTTCGATTTGAGAAGATTTGAGAAGCTAGGATATGTGGATTTGAGAGAGAGCTACAGTCGTTTGGTTTTAGAATTGAAGAGGGGTCAATTTCAAGAGAGATAAAGAGAAAGCTGCAGTCTTTATGAGCATGCGCGCATGCTCCCGATAAATGATAAAGAGAAATCGCAGATAAAGCAGATAAACATAAATGTGTATTAATTTTAATTCAAAATCAGATTGAAATATGTGTCCATCGCCGGCTAAGCCTTTAGTTTCAAGTGAGATGCATGTTTGACTTGTACATTTTGCATAATTCATTGTACGCGTCTTAAGGATTAAGCATTTTTCATGACGAAAATGCCCTTTAGGGCAATATGTATTATATATAGTAATATATATATATATATATATATATGATTATCATTTGAGAACCAATTGGTTTTGAGAACAATTATAAGCCACTAGTTTATATATATGGAAAAACCTCCATGAATTATCGTGGTCCCCATCTGAAATTAGTGTTTTAAAATTTAGTTCTCAAAAGAAATAGTTCATATATATATATATATATATATATATATATATATATATATATATATATATATATGAGACAATCAAATACAAAGTCATTTTTTACGAGAAGGATAGGACCATCTGAAATTAGTGTTTTAAGATTTAGTTCTCAAAAGAAATAGTTCATATATATATATATATTTATATATATATATATATATATATATATATATATATATGAGACAATCAAATACAAAGTCAATTTTTTACGAGAAGGATAGGACCATTAATGTTATCAAATCAATAGATTAGTAGGGGGCGGATTCATAAGTGAGTGGGTTTCAAGGCACCCACTCAACTCAAAACAAAAGCTTTATAATTGCTAATATTTAGTTGAATTAATTGAAAAAGCACCCAAAGCATTATTTTGGAGGCATCCAATGTGCCGGAGAAGATATATAGAAGAAGAAAGTAAAACTGCAACTCTTTTTAATGAAAAATGAAGAAGAAGCTGACATTGGGGTCTTCTTAATCCGAACACCTTAACGACTAATGGGGTGTACAAGTGGTGTAAGGTGATGCCAAGAAAAATTAATATTTTTTCTTGGAGACTTTTTTGTGGTCGAGTGGCCACGACCGATGAGCTCGCCAAAAAAAAAACTCGCTACATGGCTCGCCGTCTTGCTCTCTTTGTAGCGAAGCGGATGAATCCATTCACCATCTTTTTGTTGTTTGCAAAGTGGCGGACATGGTTTGGACTATAGTGGCGCTATGGTGCAAAATTCCAAACGTTTTTGCTTTTGCCATGGGTGACTAGTTGGATCTTCACAAAAGTATGGGTGGCAACATTCGTAAAGCGAAGATGATTCAAGTGGTAATCCTCACTTCTTGTTGGTTTATTTGGAAGGAGCGAAACGAGGTGCTTTTACAACAAAGAAGGCCGTCGATCTCTTATATGGTGAAAGAAATTAAGTGTAATAGTTTCTTGTGGTACAATAATAGGGATAATCAAGAGATTGTGAAGTGGTCGGAGTGGTGTAACTTCAATTTTTAATGTTTCCGTTTGTTTGTTTTTCTCATTTCTAGCTTCTTGCTAGTGACCTTTTGACGTTTTGTTCTATTGAAAGTTGCCCTTGAAAAAAAAAGAAAAAAAGCTGACATTAGTTTTCAAAAACAAGACATAAAATTTAATATTATATATTATATTTTGTATGAGAAATGATAAAGTTAAAGTACAGGCCTATATCATTCATTAGAGCATTCACAATGTATTCCTTGTCCATATCTTTATAATTATGCCTTTATTATTATTTTTTTCTCTCTTTCACTCACAACTACAATTAAATAATAAATTTCTAGACATTTTATCTCTTTTTTCCACTCATAACCAAATCTCAAATTTTACAGAATTCACTATTATTTATTGTAAAATATACAGATTTTCAATATTTTCTCTCTCATCTACTTACATCCACTTACAACTAAACCTTAAATTTTAAGGACTATACTCATATAAATTATACCAAACGGGCTGTGAATGCTCTTAGAGACCTAACATTTATACTATTATTAATTATTAGTTATTTAGGGGTTATTATATTTAAGTTTACATTACTTTATTTTAATGTATTTACATGTAAATTATTATTAACGTCATTTGTTATGTATATTATTATATTTATAAAATACTATTTAGTTTAAAATTTAAAATATATAAATCGTGTCTTGCATATTTTATATGATGTTTGGTATATATAAATGTACTTTTAGAATATGTTGATTAAAAGACGTCTTAGACCAAAGAGACATCTATATAACACTAAAAGTTGAGCAATGGTCCAATTGTGATACCATATTCAATGCGAAATCATAAATACATTTTACTTCAAAGCAAGCAATCGGTACAACATTCTTAAGCATGGTGTTTAATGAAGATCATGGTACATGTCCATGCATCATCATGATGGTGGTGCATTTAAACATAAGCATTATATATAACAATAAATAACAATGAATAAAGAAAAACCTATCGGGTTCTTGCAACTCCAAATGAATAAACTTCATATAAATCATCATAACTTTGATCATAATCATCACAAACCGATCGGCTTCTTTCAACTCCTAATCAATAAATCTCACAAGACCACCCGAATTCTATCTTCTACAAGGTTCTAATGAGGTGTATAAAGCCACGTAGCATTGGCTGTGAACCCCCCCTCCCGTCCCTTCCTCCGTCGCCTCACCCGTCGGACTTCCTGCGTCGTGTAAGCTCATTTTTATTACGTGCCTATGTTTTTGCAATTTAAATGTTAATTTACCTATGGTTGGATCCGGTGGGAAGAAAATGTACCACCGGAGTGTAAAGGCCTTTTGGTTGCATCCGGTGGGAAGAAAATGTACCGCCGGAGGCTGTCTCCCTATGCTTAGTTCCGGTGGGAAAAAAATGTACCACCGGATACTCGCAAAATACAAACTATTACATATGATCCGAATATTACATTTTCTATTACATGTTTACCTATTGATCTTCTTCCTTTTCTTTCTTCTGCCCAGGTTCTTTTGTTGGTTGTAGTTGCACAATATGGCCTTGATTGTCGTACGCTACAGGTTTGGACGGGTGCATTGGTATGTCTTCATTTTTTCCAACAGGGCACTGTATGGATTCTCACTGTTGCTGTTACTTTGGTTCGAACTCCTTCTCCGGTGACTAGAATTGTCGTCAGTTTCTTCCCAGCTTCGAGTGTAATGCATAGTGCTCGGGCATAACAATGAAGACAAATAAACAATGAATCAATTGGTTAAGTAAGACACCGGTTATGATTATGACATTTGAATTGAAGCGTTATATTAATATAGATGGTATTGTTTGAATATATGGAAGAATACTAAACCTCTTAATATTAAAATGTTTGGACTGCGAGTTAAATTAAATTATACGCGGATCATGAATGACCCGACCCGTTGACTGTGTTTACGTTATCAGCGGGTTGGGCTATTCTGACGTCATAAGATGTTATTTTTACATCATGAGTTTCGTTATTGCCCGGTGTATTTCAGGTAACCCGCTTATTGATTTCCCTTGATCATCTGTTTGGATTAAACATAAAATTATGTCTTTGAATTGATGCTTGAAGTTATTTACAGCCAGAAAATCGCAATATTTGAAAGGGCGTAGATTGTATCGGCAAAATATATATGTTGATTAACACAAGATCTTAAAACCAACAAACAAAGAACACATCTGCTCATGGAAAGAAATTAATACAATTTCATTCAAAGAACGACTGGAGTATAGATTGACTCACCCTTTAATTATAAGACGTATCTGAATCATGTATCTGACAACTTCGGACCTCAAAATGATGGCCATTAGGTCACCGCCGGCGACTGAATCCCTGATTTGGTCTTCCGTTACCACGATCTGACCGTAGACGCTTTTACAGATGCCGTCGATAATGAAGATGGCAGCGACCTAATTAACGACTCAGAAGCCGGGCCGATGCCGCCGGCGTGGATGCCTAACCAGATGGGACGAAGGCCTTCGTGAGTTGCCGGCTGTGGCATATAGGTTGGGTCATCGTTGTAGTTTGTAGTTAGGGTTACTAAATTGTTGAAGTTAGGGTTAGTAAAATGTCTTCGTAATGGCAAAAAATCGAAGGTAAATCTGTTGATAATTTTTACTTATGAATAAAAACAATATTTCGGGTTTTGGGCTATCCGAGATGGGCTAATAAAAAACCAGGTATCCATATCTCTTAAAATTTAAAACAGATTTAGAAAAGGGAAATCTGTTGATAATTTTTACTCATGAATAAAAACAATATATTGGGTTTTGGGCTATCCGAGATGGGCTAATTTTTACAAAATCACTATCTGGGTCCGAATCCAAGAAACCGGGTATCCATGACTCATAGGATTTAAAACAGATTTACAACAGATTTACAAAAAAACAGGTATCCATATCACTATCTGGGCCCGAATCCACTAAAATCAATTTTAAGAGATGCTCTCCATTTTAAGACTTATAATATAATTTAAAACATTTGGCATACATATGACCATGTCACAAATAGAAATGTTACAAAATGGACCTGGTAATGTGACACGTAACACCACCATAAGTTTACGAGGTGATTCCAAGTTAAAAGAGGATGTAAATTGGTGATGTTCTCAGGGTTCATAAATATTAGATTTAGTTGTAAAAAGAATAAGCACGGCTAGGTTTCAGTTCACGTGTTATATTTACAAATGTGGGCATCCTGAAGTCAATATGGTCTTTATTCTGTTAGATTAATATGGTTATTAAAAAATGGAAACCACTAAGGTGTAATGCTCGCGTGGTTTCTTTGTTTGTATAAAAATTACTAAGTTCTGCGTAAATGAAGATGATACGACCCGTGTTGACGATTTTTCTCTATCGTCCCATTTACTTTAAAAACGTTTTTTAGGTAAATGATTTCCTGATTTGACTATTGCATTGTTTTCCCCCCCTGATGATAAACTATACCCGATTGTGTATGCCCATTTCATACGCGGTCTTATGAGGTAGTTTACGAATGTTGTCGGGCCTGTACCCGTGTCTTTTGTAGCGTGTATTAACTCTGCTTTGGTTATGTATAGCATATTTAAATAAAAGATTACATGTATATTACATCTTTATTCATTTGGGACATGAGAATATATGTGTCAATTATTGATCTAAGTCTTACATATTCTCAATTTTCGATCGCACACAAAATTAGGTTTGCTGCCCATATAGTTCCTCTGATTTTCTTTCAGGTATTATTAGCAATTAGCAATGGGAGGTTATTTTAAGGTTTGCTACTCTTCCTCTTACGGCGTCCTGATAGCGCAACTTGAAGGAGCCGGAGTGTCTTTTAGGGAAATTAATGGGTTTAAAGTTCCCACATTCATTAAGCCTTCTCAATTTCCCTCATTGCATTCGTTATCGTCCTGTAATTACTCATGTACTTAATGGCCGCCCGTTTCTTCAGCCAGGAGGTCTCCCTGGTACCTATTAAATGGTCTCCAAGACACCTAAAGCTATGTCTTACTTTTATTCATCCGTATAGCAAGGAAGATAAAGGAATATTGGAATGTCGAAGCGACCCATTGGAGAGGTGTTAGAGGGCCTTGAAGCATCAGGTTCCTGTTTTGAGGACTTGGATTTAGGCTACTCCGGCCCTCTGTTTGTCATGGTGTGTAGAGGGTGGGATTGCAACAGCGTTACTGGACGGTATATGAGTACAGATTACATCTTATCTGACAGCGATGTTAGTGACTTCTTCCATTTTTAGTTTTACTGGCTCATATTTACTTTTATTGTAATAGTGATGAGTAAAGTCATGTCGTATGTAGGGCCATTGTATTCACGCAACTGCCAGAAGCAACATTGCGCACTACTTTGTGGATAAGCTGGTTGAAGGGGGAGTGTATATGTTGAAGGATTTTTCAGTTCAGAATAACCGGAGTGAATACCGTATACTGAAGGACAGTCGGTTTATGATTGAACTTCAGGGTTCAACAGTGGTTAGGAAGGTGCCTGGGGTCCACGAAGGTTTTGTGCGCCACCCTTTTTCGTTAGTGGAACTTGAAGATTTACAGGTTACTGGTAACAAGTACTTTGTTGGTATGTTCTGTTTCTATGTCAACCGTTGATATGTAAATTGTTGTCTCATTTCTGCATTGTTCGCCCTATTGTGCCATTTCGTATGTATGGTTAACCTTCTTAAAAACGTATTTTTTAAATTGGTTTCCTTATGAGATGTTTCTATAGGTTGACGTTGTTCTGTTTTTACTGTTGTTGATTGTGACTGCCGTTTTTTAAAGTGTGTTCCATTTTACTCAGATGTGATAGGCTATGTTTTAAGTGTCGGGTCTGTAATGAAGCAGGCTAGCGGGAGGGAGACGTTAGAATTTTAGCTGCATAACGAACGGTAACATTATCTATCCCTCACAGTTTCATCTAAAGTAAACCATGTTTCATTTTCATGCCTTCTTAA
>JBCNJP010000009.1:35899682-35928719 GCA_039602395.1 Deinandra increscens subsp. villosa
ACACATATGGACGGGTTCGGTGATCAACCAAAGGTCGTGGACGTATTCGGCCTAGTTATGTATTAGCTACTTATAACGTAACTAACGGGTTTGTCTAACGGAAGTTAACCTTGAAATTCTCGGGTGTCACATCATTCCCCTGAAATTGGAATTTTCGTCCCGAAAATTATTCTTGTGTCGTAGCGTTCGCAGCATCAGCTGTCGTCGTTGCTATCGTCGCTGGGGAAAGAAAGCAAAAAGTTTTAGGGTTGTCACACTTTAAGTGGATTTCAGATATAGAAAATTGTACCATTGTGATCGTCTACTCAATACGAGTCTAGGGTTACAAGGGTTTTGTCTAAAAACAACTGGATTGTGCTTATTGATCGAAGAAACCTTTCGGTTTCAGCACAGAACCGAAGTGGATGTCCTTGAACCGAAGTGAGACTTTGGATCTCACTTCGGATGCCACTTTGTGTAACTTCAGTTCCAGTTCTGTAACACCCCAAAATTTCATAACTTAAATTATATGCGTGAGCTATACGTGTTAAGTAGCTAAAACGTATATTGATATGGGTTATGGGTTGATAGATGGGTAAAGGGTAATGATTTGCAAAATGTTATACGTGCTTATGTTATAGAGACACGTGATGTATATGATTGATATGATAAATGCATGTGATCTATATGTTAGATAGCTAGACGTGATGAAACGTATGAAAAATGCATGTTTACCCATTAACGGGTAATGAATTGATAAAAGGTAGTGTTATATAAACGATACACGTATTGGTTGATAAAATGAAATATATACGTGTTTTATATCCATGATAATTGATATACGTGATGTCATAATGAAATACGTGTTTAGAAGTTGATATGATAGGCATAACTGATAACCGGAGGAAAATACCTTTACGCGATTTCATTATATTAAAAAAAATATGTGTAAGTATATACATATATGTATATATATATATATATTCTAATGACTTAAATGCATGAGAAATATTCATTTGATGAATATATACGGAGGAATACATGTTAGAATAGTTAAGCATGTGAAAAATAAATAAGAACATATCGTTACGTTGAAATAATGATTAAAAATAAATAAATACATAACGTATACGAGTATTGTACGTATTTATATGTATTTATATGAACCCGAGGCTTAGAGAATATTAAAAATGTATCCTAAGGTGTGTTGGAACATGAAATGATAAGTATACAAAAGTATGAGGGGCTAAAACGCAAGTTAATGGAATATAAGTAAAAATATATAAGTATATACGTATGTGTATATATACGTTATCGAATGTATCCCGAGCCCTAAAAATATGAGAAATATGTCCCATGATGTTTTGGTACTTAAAATAATAAAAGGGTAAAAGTTCAGGGACTAACTATGTACAAAACCTAACAAAAAGGACTAAAAATGACAAATTTCAAAATCTGGCCGGAAATGTGATCCTAGGCGTATCGCGCCAAAGGACCTGCAGTCCTAGGCGATACGCGACGAAGCAAAGAGGGCAGCTGGTGTTCTTGGTCGTGAATTGGCCACAGTTTACGACTTGCAGCTCAAGATTTAGGCTGTTAGGTGTCGAATTTGATCCGTTAGTCATCCCTATACGTGTCTATACCCAGTGGCGCTCCCAACCAGTATAAAAACCAGATCATAACATCATAATTCCTCACCAATTTCTCAATCTTCTCCCTCAAAAGCCCTTATACGAACCCAGAACTTCATCCATCGAATTCGAGCAAACCATGAGGAATCAAGAGCCGAATTTCTGCAGTCACTCTTTATATGGTATGATCTAAAATAACCTATTTTAGTTTTTGATAATATTGCCTCTAAGTATGATTTCTAAAAATGTATAAAAATTAGGGTTCTTGAGCTTGTTTTGACAAAATCGGGTGATCGGGTGGGAATTAGGGTCTGAATTTTTGTAGGTAATTATAAATTAATGTGTTTTAAGAAATCCCTAAGTTTATTTCACAATTGGAAAAGGTTTGGTAAAGGTTTTGTTAACGGGTCAAAATTAGGGTTTTCGTAACGTTGTTCTGCTCAAATTGAGTAAACGGTTTTGAATTAAGCTTTGAGCTTTTAAAGGATGTTATAAAATGTTATAATGGGTAATACCCTAAGTTGGTTTGAATTGAAAATGAGTTTTGATAATAAAACGAGAAATTCATGAAATTAGGGTTTCTAAATATGATTATTTAATATAAAATAATCCGAAGGGTATGGGGGCTTGAATTTTGGTATGCTAACATGTTTTCATATAATATAAGAATATATGAAAGTAAATTGGTTATATAATCAAGTATTTAAAATACCGAGTTAATCGGATATTAGAGGTTCGCGCGGACCGGAAGGGTAGACACCTGTACACTGGGGTTTCTGGCAAAAGCGGGGGTGTCGCCATCCCATCTGGGCAATGGCATCCCAACACTGGGCGATCCCGGAGTGAGTGTCTACTTATAGGAATGCGCGTCTTCATAATTATTAATAAAAAGAAGGTATTATGCCTCCAAGGGCATTTTGGTCATTTTGACCTATAAAAGGAATGAACTTAATAATTTAATATTATTAAGATAATGAATTATTAAAATAAACATCGAAAGTGTTTATTACATTAAAACCTTGTGTTAACGCCATACAATACGCAGTTAGGTTTAATCGGAAGAGATAACGGAGGTTCTGTCCGAAAATACTACCTAAGAGAATAAGGTGAGTTCTATGAGCCCACTCTTTAAATGTTATAAATGTTTTAAATGTTTTCGGGCTGATATACATACAAATGTTATGAAAATATATTCAAATGTTTTATAACTGAAATGTTGCCTGTCTTTAACTGTTAGAATTGTTAAAAGGTTTTTGATTGATATATACGTGAAAGGTTATGAAAATGATTATTGATAAAATGCTTTACAGTATTAAACTGTTAAATGACTATTGTTTTGAAATATACGTGAAATGATTATGATAGTATTTACGGATAAAATATCCTAAACTATTAAACTGTTGAGTTAGTTTAGATATATAAGGGAAATGATAAGGAAATGTGTTAAAATGCTTTTTACATGTTTTGTGCCGATACACCTACGTGAGATGTGTTAAGACCTATAACTGTTATAAATGATGATTACCTGTTATAAACTGTTTACGGGAAAGTTATAATAAAAGGGTAATGTAAAGAATGGAACTTTTATATAAAGTTTTGAAATGGAAAATGTGAATGTTTGGTCTAAACTTATGTATGTGAATAAGTGTCGGATAAATATGATCTTATTAGCCTTGTTGTGATTGTAAGATGTAATCTATATTGGGATGATTCTATATCATATTCGTTTGTATTTAAGGTGTGGTGGATACGCTACGGTACTTCCTATATATAAACACCCGTAATACAATAGGAAATGTTATAGAATCAGTTCGGTATAGATTTCACTGAAGTTTAACAAGACCCATAACATTATATTTATGAAACGCTTATTTCCATATACGGGTGATGGACTGGTGTTGAAAAGGTTATGAGTCCAAATACAAATGTTATTTAAATGGACTTTTAAAAAGGTTGAAAAGGTTGAAAAGATTGAAAAGACTGAAAAGGTTGAAAAGGTTTTAATCTAAGCGGATATTGTCTAGTGAAAAGGGAAAAGGTGGTTGTACAATCAGAAGCGGGGAATGACGGTTCTCCGGGGTAGCGACGGCTGCTTACTTTGAAAAGGTATTCGGGTGGCGACGGTTACCCGAGGAACTAACGTGGTTCCAATAGACAATGCTTAGTGAGTAAATAAATGACTGCTTATAATATTTCGTATAACTCTTTTATGTTTTATACCTAATGATTATTTGCACAAGAGAAGGTCTAGGGGGACCTAGAGTACTTTGAGTACTAAATGGATAAATGATAAATGATAAATGACTAAACGTTTTGGTATAATTCTGTTATGTCTTATACCCGATAAATGATAAATGATAAATGATTAAATGTTTTGGTATAACTCTGTTTTATACCTGATAAATGTTTAAAGGTTATATTTTGGTATAATACTTATACCTGATAAATGTTTAAGAATAACGGTTTTAAAGTTATAGTATGATTCTGTTATGTTTTATACTTGATAAATGTTTGATAAAAAGGGGGTCGTTAGGCCCAAGCGTTGGAATAAACTTTCGAGGTAAAGGTAACGCTTTTTGAAAAACGTAGAACTCACCAGCGTAAGCTGACCTTTCCAAAAACATATGTATGTCAGGTGATGACGATGTTTAAGGTAGCAAGGAAAGGGCTTCGGTGAGGACAGGACTAGGTGGGCAAGCTATCAGGACAGGACTCGGTAGTAGACTGGCAATAGACATAGATAAGATCTAGTTGTTAGATTACGTTGTATCTTCCTTACTGTTGTACTTGGCATATAAATAAATGAAAAGTTTTTAATTTCCGCTGCTTAGTTATCTCTGGTGTACCATGTGTTCATGAGTAAATCCGATTAGTGACCCTTCCTGGAGCCAAGACTGGGAGTGGGCGTCACAAGTTCGGTCCACTTTGGACGTTGACCGTCCACTTAGGATGCTGACCAAGTCAGTTCGGATGTTTGACCAAGTTGTTTTTGACTAATCCAGTTCAGAACCACTTCGTGTAAAGGGCTATTTTAGAGGCTTACGCATTAGAAATTATTTCTAGTTAACGGGGTTTTTGTTTGTAATTAGTATTTAGGCTTAAATAGAGGTTATGGGCTAAATTGTATATAGATTAGTGGGTATTAGTGAGGCCTGGTCGAAATTAGGGTTGAGGAGGTGATGATTTCCGAAATCTATATAAGCAAATCATCACTTACTTGTTTAGGTTGTTGTTGCTAAACTCTCTCAACCTGTTTTTGTTCTAAAGGTAAAATACAATCTGTTTGATCTTAATACTTGTTTCCTGCGATTTTATCATTCAATTAAGTGATTATTCTTTGTTGCATTCTTGAGTATCTATTTACATCTTGGATCATTCACGAGTTGTGATTTCGCCATCACTCGTGCTTCTGGTATCGTGTTGGACGTATTTTTATCCTACAATTTGTATCAGAGTCGAGAAACAGGCGTTTCGAGGCTCACACGATATCTGGATTCAAGTTTTTAACGGTTTTTAACGGTTTTTAACATTTTTAACGAGTTTTTGCAGGATTGCAGTTGCGTTTTCTTCAAAAGTTGCAGGTTTACGCACTGGACTGAGAGTTTTCGGGTCAGCAAGAGAGCCCTCGGTTCGGATTTAGCTAGTTTTCGACCAGAATTCGAGGTTTCAGTTCAATATCAGCAAGTTCTCACTTCTGTTTCGAGTTTTCGGTCTAGACTTTGCGGGTTTTCGGTTCGGGGTTCGGGTTTCGAGTTTCCGGTTCGGTTTCTGCAAGTATTCGGTTCGTTGGGAGTTTCCTGATCGACTCTACGAGTTTACGGTTCGGGCTATTGAGTTTACGGTTCGACATCAAGTTCTCGGTTCGTTTTAAGTTGAGATTTCGGTTTTGATCATTGAGCTTTCGGTTCGTTTCAAGTTGAGATTTCGGTTCGGATTATCGAGTTTCCGGTTCGCCTTAATTTGAGTGTTCGGTTCGGGCCATTGAGTTCTCGGTCCGGTTATTTTTTATTTCGGCTCGGACTTCTGACTGGTTTCAAGTTTAACCTAACTTTTAGTAAAATGGACTCTGATCTTTCCGCAAGTACGCTCCAAATGGATGCTTAGATTGGTACAAGCACTAGCCTCCTCGGCTTTTGTCAAGAGAGGATTTCATGAACTGGAAGTACATATTTATGAACTAGATTAACTATAACGATGCCAGAATCATGCGATCAATTAAGTGTGGAAATTATGTCGCCATGATAAAAGTAGCAAGTCAACTAGGCACCAAAGCCACAAAAGGAGTGGACAGATGATGATTGGGATAGGATAGAGAAAGATGCTAAGGCTCTAGCAGCTTTGATTATGGGCTTATCACCTAAGATTGTGGATGGCTTTAAAGAATATACCACTGCTAAGGAACTTTGGGATGCGCTAAGCACCACATTTGAGGGAAATGGTGACATGAAGGAGAGCCGTCGTGAAAATTTGCGAGAAGAATTCAACATGTTTTGTCATATGCCATGAGAAAATCTTGAAACTTAGATGCAAAGGTTTATGAAGATTGTTGCTGCTATGAGAGAAGCGGATGTTACCTACACCCAGGTCAAAGTCAATAAGAAACTGCTTAATGCACTGCCACCTAGCTGGGATAGCAGTGTTGAGTTGATAAAGAAAACTGTGGATCTACACAAATCTACTCTGGCTAATCTAATATCTATACTTTGATCCTTTGAAGTTGATAAACAAAAACGAGCTAGAAATGCTAATGTTGGAGCTTCTTTAAATCAAGTAAATCAAGCATTTGTTACTCAAACCACTCCCAATGGTGGTTACCAGAATGCTACACTAGGAAATCAAACTGCCTTTGTCTCTCAGTCTCCTGTAGCTACCTCATAAAATGTTGTGACCGTGGATTTTTCTAAATTGAAAAATGACTCTGGTTTTGCTTTAGGTGTTGGAATTATGAGTTGCTATCAAGCTCTCATGGCTGGAACCTTGTTACCAGGTGATTTAAAACATGATGATGTGAATCATGAAGATCTCGAGCATATGGATATATCTTATCACATGGGTATGTCTGCATTGCGTGGTAAGCAATTTATGGCAAAGACTGGACGAAAAGACTGGAATGCTGGGAAGGAGGAAAAGTTTTCTTTCAATAGGGCTAATCTGAGGTGCTACAATTGCAATGAGTATGGTTATTATGCTCGGGAATGCACCAAACCCAAAGTTGAAAGAGAAACGAAAGGGTTTGTTGAGAAGAAGGAAAGTGTCGACAACAACAAAGCACAGGTAGTGCAACAATCTGCTGGTTATGACTTATCTGATCAACTTGCTGAACAATGTCTGGGTCATGCTCACATTACACTGCTTGCTGAAGAAGAAGCTCAAACTGAATCAAGAGACCACACACATCATGCATTCATGGCTAATATACAGCCAGGTACTTCCGTGTCGTCAGACAACAGTTAGGTATGCTCCAATCCCACATGTCAATTTTTAATTAAAGATTAGGAATCTAAATTTACTTATAAATGTCTGAGCCACGAGAAAACTAACAAGAAGTTAGAGAATATAAGGATCGTACTAGGATTTTTAAAGAAAAATATGAAGCAGCCAAATAGAAACTTAAATATATTGAAGGCCAACTAAGTGATTACAAGGGTCTTTTTAGAATATCTAAAACTAAGGTAGAAGATTTAAATAAAGAAGTTCTAGAACTTAGAACTAAACTTTGCACTGTCCAATCTACCTTAGACAAACATCAGACAACTCACTCAAAAATGATGGAAGCTAATCAACATTTTAACAATTTAAATGAAAGAATTAGGCATGTGAAAGAAAAATCAGGGTCAGGACTTTATTCTTAAGAAAACACTGACTTATATATATATATATATATATATATATATATATATATATATATATATATATATATATATATATATATATAGGGGAAGGATGCTGTGAAAACCCTTTATATTGCGAAAACGCGAAAACCAATATTAAAACCTACATAACTTCTTCATACGTTAATGTTTTTTCATAAAATTGGCGCCAAATGTCTTAGAATTACGTTATCTTCAATTCTGGAAACAAATATTAAAAAAAAAATTAACGGTTTTTTTTCCGTGTGATACACATGTGTATCATCATCATTACTACTGCACAAAAACGAATTATCATGTGTAAAAACACTCTTTATGATAAAAACATATTAAAAACACTAAAACATTTATGGTACTAATGATAATGAAACATAGTGCACATGTGCAACATATAATTAAAAAATGTTATAAAGTGTTATTTTTTTCATTACATATAAAGATAACATAACTATAAGACTTATGGTGCAATTTCCTTTTAAAACTAGTAATGTATACCACATATATGAGGGGTTTTTTTTTTGTGTGGTACACATGTGTATCATTCAAAAGAAACACAAAAAATGACAGAAATATAACACATATGGTGCGTATTAGAGAAAACAAATATTAACTCATACTAAAGTATGAGTTTTTTTTGTGGTGGTACACATGTGTATCACAGAAAAAATAAAAAATAAAAAAACGTTAACTTTTTATTTTTTGTTTTTGTAGAATCAAAGATAACATAATTATAAGACTTTTGGTGAAAATTTTTAAAAAAAATATATTAACGTATAAAAAAGTTATGTTGGTTTTAAGATGGTTTTCGCGTTTTCGCAAAATATATGCGTTATCGCATGATCCTTTCCCTATATATATATATATATATATATATATATATATATATATATATATATATATATATATGGTGAGGTTCATTGTAGACCCCTTTAAAAAGTGTAGACCCATAAACCCCCTATATTATTCTATAAAACTTACTAAAAAATTATAAAACTCAGTGCTGTTGAATTTGGTTTTTTTTTTACTTTTATTTTGTATTTTTTTATGCGATAAGTTTTTAAAAAGCAAAAAGAAAACCTAGAAAGTTGTTGGAAACATTGAAATATAATTGTTGTTAAAAAAATTATTGGACACTAGATATTCATTTTAATCTTAATTTTTGTTTGTTAATTTTAATATGTCATATTTCTATCTTTGTAGTTTAATTTAGGGTTTATTTCTAATGTTTTTTAGTTTTTTTATTTTTAATTTTTTTAATTTGAGATTACAATTTTCAGTGAGTTTTATAGAACGACGATTTTTAAAGTTGCACTGAGTTTTAAAAACAATGAGTTTTAAACACAACACTGAGTTTTACACTTAATAGTGAGTTTTATCATTTGTAGTGAGTTTTAGAATTTTCATTGAGTTCTATAGAACATCAATTTTTAAAGTTGTAATGAGTTTTAAACACAACAGTGAGTTTTAAAACTTAGCACTGAGTTTTATAATTTTTAGTGAGTTTTATAAAACAATTATATTTCAATGTCTCGAACAACTTTTCAGGTTTTCTTTTTAGTTTTTAAAAACTTGTCACATAAAAGAATATAAAATAGAAATAAAAAAAACAAATTTAAAAGGAACGAGTTTTATAATTTTTAGTGAGTTTTATAGAACAATATAGGGGGTCTATGGGTCTACACTTTTTAAGGGGGTCTACAACGAACTTTTGCCTATATATATATATATATATATATATATATATATATATATATATATATATATGGAGAGGATCATTTGAGAACTAATTGGTTTTGAGAACTTTTAATAACCATTCTAAGCCACTAGTTTATATATATATGGAACCCCCCCCCCCCCCCCCATGAATTATAGTGCTCCCCACCTGAAATTAGTGGTTGAGATTTAGTTCTGAAAATTTTCTCAAAATAAAAAGTTCTTATTTGAACCTAACCCTATATATATATACATATATTTTTATATATACATATATATACATATATATATAGGTTAGGGTTGAAATACATCCACCAAAAACACTACATCTCATGCGGATCGATCTGGGACCTCCATCAAGATCATCCAACAGCCAAGATCTATGGTGTTTTCGTCTATGGTGTTTGTTTTTTTCCCCGAAAACGCCATAGGCGAAAAAACCATAGATCTTGGCCATTGGATGATCTTGATGGAGACCCCAGATCGATCCGCATAAGATGTAGTGTTTTTTGTGGATGTAGGATATCTCGACTATATATATATATATATATATATATATATATATATATATATGGGTTAGGTTCAAATGAGAACTTTTTCTTTTGAGAACTTTTGAGAACCAATTTGGGCCACTAATTTTCAAGGGGGAGCATTCAAATTCATGGGGGGGGGGGGTTTCCATATATATAACTAGTGGCTAAGATTAGTTCTTTTTAGTTCTCAAACCCAATTAGTTCTCAAATGATCCTCTCCCTATATATATATATATATATATATAGAGAGAGAGAGAGAGAGAGAGTTGGGGTAAAATACATCCACTACATCTACCCCTTTTTTTACAAAACAAAACACCAAAAACACACTTTCTTTAAAAAAAATTAATAAAAAACATCATAACCCAAAACGCTATATATCCTTTCTAGAACACAATTTTTTACAATTTTTGTGGCGTTTTTATATATATTTTTTCAAAAAAAAACAACGCCAAAAAATTTTGAAAAAAAAAATTAAAGTTTTGGTGTGACTAAAAGAATGGTGTTTTTAAAAAAAATTAATTGAAAAAAAAGTGTTTTTTTTGGTTTTTTTTAAGAACAAAAAACCACCACAGAAAAAAAAAGCCAGAAAAGTTGAAGGAAAAAATGTGTTCTAGAAAGCTAACACAACGATTAGAGGTATAGTGTGTTAAAAAAAAATTGTTAGAAAGTGTTTTTTGGTGTTTTTTGTGTAAAAGAAGGTGGATGTAATGAATATGAGGAATTTGGTGGATGTAGAATAACTCAACTATATATATATATATATATATATATATATATATATATATATATGGGAAAGATCGTGCGTAAACACTATCTTTTTGTGAAAACCTAAAAACTATTACTAAAACACTTATAACTTCTTCATAAGTTAACATTTTTTTAAAAAATTTACACCAAAAGTCTTAGAATTATGTTGCCTTTAATTCTGGAAAAATTAAAAATAAAAATTTAACGTTTCGTTTTTTTGCTGTGATGCACATGTGCATCATCATCGTTGCACTTGTGCATCATCATCGTTGCACTTGTGCATCGTCATCGTTGCACGTGTGCATCATCATCGGTAGTACTGCACAAAGACGAATTATCATGCGAAATTACACTCCTTATATTAAAACTTATTAAAAAACACTAAAACATTTATGGTACTAATGATAACGCCACATGGTGCACATGTGCAACATAGAATAAAAAATTATAAAACATTATTTTTTTTCAGAAAATCAAAGATAACACAATTATAAGATTTATGGTGCAATTTCTTTTTCAAAATAATAATGTATACCATACGTATAAGTTTTTTTTTCGTGTATATATATATACTAGTTGGGCTAGAAGCGCGCGTTGCGCGCGCCGGTTTTTATACGAAACTACGTGTACACCAATTAATCACGAACCGTTAGATCTAAGAAGATGTATTCTGTTGACTTCCTGTTTGACTTCCTGGAAGTCAAACTGCTAAGAATGATGCCTGTTGGAAGCTCTCATCTTACATTCACCTCTCTAACACTCCCTATACTAACATCCCATGCATTGTTCATTTGTGGTACAAATGGTTTGTAATTTTGACCAAACCTGAGAAATCACTAAAATTCAAACCTCTTCACTAAAATCACTAAAATTCAAACCTCTTGACTATCTGCTAACAAATAGTTTATAATTTTGATCAAACCTCTTGACTACTGGAAACACGGCATAATACATCGTAATAATAACAAAAGTATAAAATGAACACGTCGCATGCGGGAAACAAAACCTTGCAAAGTATAAAATGAACATGTTGCATATGGAAGTATAAAATAACATAAGCATCAGGTGGAAGTCCATGGTCTACTCTGCAAACAAACATGGCAAAGCTCCACATTTAGATTAAAGAACATGCCACTAATAACCATCAAAGTACTTCAAAGCAACAAAAAGAGGTCTGTCAATTACAAAGGAATACATTGCAATTACTACAATCTAATAGTTTACATGCTGCTGCAACTTAATACTTACAAAAGATCATGACCTAACTTAATAGTTACAAAAGAACATGACTTTTCTAAAGTCAAGATCCTAGTCTAGTAGGATAGTTTGACTGGCTAAAAGTCAGCTGGTGGACTTCCAAAATGAGCCGACAATAAACTGCAGCCTATTCCATGCTATCATTCCCAAAAGAGTTGCTTTTCCAGCATGTAATCTTACCGTGGATAAGTCCACTTCTACGCACAAAAGAGTTGCTTTTCCAGAAGGTAATTTATAATTCTACGTGACCAATTTTAATAAATTTTTAAAGTATAACAACAAAATTCACAAAAGTAAATGAAGTTATTTATTATACGATTTATCATATGCTAACTTCTTGCAAAAGTTATAACCAATATAAATTGATGGAGATTAAGTAATCACACCTACAGGTGTGGTGATTTTAGTCATTCTAAAAAAGAAAAAAGTAATCACATGAACGGATAAGGAACACACTTATAGTTAATAAAACTACGACAAATTCGAATGACCTTTGAAATGAAGGTAGTCTTAATAATGGATCTGTCAATGGACTACCACATAATCCGTTATAGACTTTGGTGACTTAATGTTTGACTCGAAAGTATATTTAAAAGTAGTGGTTTGTTACACTTTTATTATTTTGTTAACTTTAAGCAGTAATAAGAACCATAAACAAAAGCATAAAGATAAGCAAGGAAAGATGAGATAATATGCACTGTATGAGTAAAACACAAAGGGCACAAACTGTGAAAACACATTAACTAACAGAAAACCAATTAATTAACAGGAAACAAACATATTAGTAATTTCAAACATTTTAAAGGCGTTTCATGAAGCAGCCAAAGAACAACAAAGATAGTTTCTGTAGTACATGACTAATGATTCAAAAATTTCAAAGTCATTTCATGAAGCAGGCAAAGAACAACAAACAGAGTTTCTGTAATACATGAGTAATGAGTAAAAATAATAAAATGTTTACACCTAACCTTCACAAAACCAGACCAACAGCAGTAAACCAAAGCATTTCATAAACACAAAACTCAGAGGCATTTCATCAAACAACTTAAGAGCAACAAAGAGAGGTTGTGTAAAGCATGATTACTGGGTAAAAATAAGAAACTGATGACACCTAAGCCTCAAAAAACGAAGCCAACAGTAGTAAACCAGCAAATTTGTAAAACACCTGAACAAAAAAGCTCCTCAAACCACCCAATTATCAACCTCTATCAACACACAAAAGCGCAACAGCATAAAATACAAACAATCACATGATATACAATCCGCAATTCGGACCGAAGATAGGAAATTTAAATCTGTGCAAGAGACCAGCACCGATTGCAACCCAAAACACAAAACCATCTCAGGAAAAAAAACACATGCAGAACATCGCAAAGGGAATAAGGTAAACGGTTGAATTTGCTCACCCAAAGACGTCTCCGATGATAATCCAGGCCGTGTGATGAATTCGGAGAGATTAATTGGAGTTATGTAGCCTTCATCTTGACGTGGTTATGGGATGAACAGCAAACCACTATTCAGGAAGGTGGCACAGTAGAGGAAGGCATGCCTGTCTCAGCAAGGCGTGCTGCTCTGAGAGAAGCGTGGCCGATGGAGCGGTAGTTGAGAACCTGCCATGAAGTACCGGTCATGAGGTACCCACCCGAATCCAAGCAAAAGTGGAGACCGACCCGAATAAAATTGAAGGATGCTTGTAAGACAGGCTGTGAAGGATGTACATTTCTCATTTTACTATTCATCTATGCATATGGGCTTTATGAATTTGTACATTGTGCTATGGGGGGGTGTACACTTGACAGTTACTATTCACCTAAGTTAGTAATTGTAAGTGGAGACCGACCCGAATAAAATTGAAGGATGCTTGTAAGACAGGCTGTGAAGGATGTACATTTCTCATTTTACTATTCATCTATGCATATGGGCTTTATGAATTTGTACATTGTGCTATGGGGGGGTGTACACTTGACAGTTACTATTCACCTAAGTTAGTAATTGTTATATAGGGGAATACAGAGGGAGAGAGAGTTGGGGTAAAATACATCCACCAAATCCCTACATCCGCTACATCTACCCCCTTTTTAAAAAAACACCAAAAAAACACTTTCTTTTAAAAAAAAATTAAAAAAAAAACATCATAACCCAACACGCTATATATCCTTTCTAGAACACATTTTTTTTTAATTTTTGTGGCTTTTTTATATATTTTTTTTCAAAAAACAACACTAAAGAATTTAAAAAAGAAAATTAAATGTGAGTTTTGGTGCGACTTGAAGAATTGTGTTTTTAAAAAAAAATGAATTAAAAAAAGTGTTTTTTTGGTATTTTTATAAGAACAAAAAAACCCCACAGAAAACAAAACGCCAGAAAAGTTGAAGAAAAAAAAGGTGTTCTAGAAAGCTAACATAGCGATTAGAGGTATAGTGTGTTCAAAAAAAAATTTAGAAAGTGTTTTTTGTGAAAAAGAAGTTGGATGTAGTGAATGTGGGGAATTTGATGGATGTAGAATAACTCAACTCTCTCTCTCTCTCTCTCTCTCTCTCTCTCTCTCTCTATATATATATATATATATATATATATATATATATATATATATATAACAAAAATGCATTTATTTTGAAGATAACCCTAATTTATCTATCATGCATGATATCAATCAAAATTAAATCCTAATATCATCAAAACCACATTTATTAACTAAGCATGCTTGATCTATCTAGATCTAATAATCGATATGACAACTTTTGTGATCAAAACCTAGATCTAATAACATGATGGCAACTACATGAAGATTCATGCACCAAAAAAACTTCCTTTAGCAAAATTCATCAAGTTCCATCATCAAGACTTATTAACATCGAACTTTCACATAAAAATCCTAACTTGATCATGGAATTACTAAATCTAACATTTAAGGACATGCATGACATAGATCTAGACTAAAAACATCATTAAAATCATGTCTTGATCACGAATTCACTAGACCTGGCAATCAACAACATTCATGGCATAGATTTAACTTAAAATCAACATAAAAATCCAATCTTGTTCATGAAATCAATAGATCTAGCATAAATGAGGCACATTTATCATGAATCATGCAACAAGATTACATCTTTAATACTAATCATAGAAGATCTAATACAAACATCATCATTGTAAGTCCCGAAACCGGTTCTAAACACGATATCACTACTCGATTGAGTGTGCGGAATCCAGTCAATCGAGTGATTCAAGATGCAAGAAATAGAAATCGAATAACATAATAATTAAAATAATAAAACCTGGAACAAAGTGCACACGATTAATAATCATCTGGTACACAAGCTTGACACAACCCGAAAAGCCCCCTTGTATCTCTCTCAACTAGCTAGCCCCTCATATGAGTATTAGGATTTGTTTATATAGATAAACAAATCCTAAACCTAATTTTCGGATTTGATTAAACAAGCCCACCAAACACCCCTTAAACTCTTTCTAAATGGGCCCTAACATGTCCAAAATGGCCCAATGACCCAATACAATGAAAACCCAACTATTTTACACCTATTCATATGCATAGGCCTTCAAAATAATCTGCCAAGTGATGATTTAATACACAAGCCACAAATTATACCCTTACAATCTTCCCCTTGGCTTGTGATATTAAATGTCTTCTACTTTCAATCTTCAGAACTTGCAGTCTTCACCTTGGCTTGAGCATGGGTTGGTGAAGATTCCTTTCTTTAACATTCTTCATTGGGCAACAACAAATGACTTTAGGAGTGTTCTCTCAATCAGTATCAGCTTGAACTTCAAATGATAAACACGTAATGAGAGGAGGATTCTCAAATACTTGCTTCTTCTTGAAAACCGTTGAGTCCTTACTGAATCATCAGTAACTGTCTTGACTTGTTGGTGACTTCAGAGGATAAATTTTGAAAACCTCTGTCTTGGCATTCTTGAATTTCTTGTTGATCTTGAACTGATGACATTTAGCTTCCCCTCAACATACGAACAGTGTCTTTTGAATCGTTGGAAGCTTTACTTGAACAACCAACAAACTTCCCCTAAGCATAGGGTAAGTCCTTTTCCGGCTGGTTCTTCAACACGAACAGTAACAGCATCAGTGCTTTGGTCAACTGAGTCCTTGACTTTCTTGTCCATGAGTTGTCTTTTTCACTTATCCTGTCAAGCACAACATGGAAGAAACACAAACACTAACCAGCATATGATACCTGGTTACTGGGTTAGCAGTATTTAACAAAAAAAATTCCTAACACAGGTTACGGGTTTCCCATAAATACTTCCCCTGAATCTGAGAACTCTTCACATTATCTCCCCCTGAGATTGTGGAGGGGAGACATACTTTCTTGCATAGAACCCATAAAACTTATTAAAACCTTTAGATTAACCTGGCCATGGTTGAACAATAAAAAAAACTTAAGATAACACAGAAGAAAAATAGAACAAAAACCAACATGCCAAATTACTAAACGAGAAGGTTTCTATGGGATCAAACCGTATGAATTTGACTGAGGAACCCTTTTCAGCTTCTGTTACTCGAACACGTCCAGGTGATTGCCAATATACTGATCCACTTTAAACTCTAACCCTTTTCTTAATCAGGTTGTTTGTCACTTTATTATCTTTTATTGTTGCATTAATTATGAACAGCAAGTGGGTTTCAAAAAATCCTAGGTACACGTTATTACACACTATCAAGCATATAAATTCCCTACCACATATTTTCACATCCTGAACCAGAAGTTTGAAATTAAGCTCCAGACTGGATTGAGAAGAGAAAGAATAGATCACATAGAATTTTTGGGTATAATATACAAAGTCAACTGAATTTTTGAAACATTTTTAGTAATGCTCTCATCAGTGACAAAGGCTGAGGGTTTTGGACACTTGAGGGTCTCTTTTCTTGTGCTCTTTGGCATCTTTTTGGTGTATACATGCAATTTTTTTATTTTATATATATATATATTTTTTTTATTTTAGGTGATCTAGAAGCACGTATGTATGGACAACTCCAGGTCATTGCTCACGCAAAGCAGATGAGAGCCTTACATACATTCGAAGCATCCCCAGGTCATTGCTCACGCAAAGCAGAGGGGACACCGACTTTTTGAGCTCAATTTCACACTCTTGGAGACAAGCGTGTGTATCGGGAACTTGAACATGCAGTCAAATAGAAATGCAATTAACCTAAGTGCTGTTACCCATCAAACTGTCATACGTTATCTTTAAGTGTGTAACTCATACCTTTTCAGATTTAAGAGCTGAGCCTACCAGCATATCACCATGGATCAAGCCTTTCACATCTGCCTTACGCGTGTCAGCCATCTCCAAGACGGAAGTTTATTTCACTTCCCACCTTCTCAAACACACAAACAACAGATTAAAAATTAAAAAGCATAATTTTTGAGGGGTCTACTATTTCATCTTTTCTATTATTCCCCTTGCTTTTTGATTTTTAAGAACAACAGACAATTTTTTTTAATTTTTTATTTATTTTATTTAATTTTTTATTATTTATTTTTTTTTATTTATTTTATTTATTTATTTTTTTAAACCTACACTGACACATTACTAACTATCTACTAAAACTGGCCAAGCTAACCTTCAAAGTTTAACTTTTGAAAATTTTTCCAGATTTGGGTTTTGTTTCATGCACAACCATACTTCACATCAGATTTGCCAAGAAACAAACAATTCAGACAGTGTTACCTTTTCTGCTGATCTTTTCAGATTTACCTCTCACAAGGAGAACATACTCCCCATAAAAATCTGCATGTCATGAAGTGAAGATATGCCGCCTTTCCTGTGCCTGGAACAATCACTGTCAGAAACACGCAAACAAGGTTAATGAAAGTCCTCCTTGACTGTTCCTGCACAAGGTGAAAGATCAGTTAACCATAGGTACCCAGGCCATTGTGGTTCTGGGTATTCCTGAACCATCAATAAATGACACTTCTTTTAAAAACACTCCCTTTGAGAAATCAGGAATTTGAGCTGCAGCTGCCTTTGATTTTGGTTTCCAAATTCCAAGTGATATGAAAGTTGTTTTAGTCACCTTTGAAGTAGTGACTTTAGGTATTTCAACCTTCTTCATTTCAGGTTTCCTTTTCAAAACAGTTTTAGTTACCTTTGGAGGGATAACTTTAGGTTGGTCAACTTTGTGTTGTTTTGAAATTGGTTTCTTCACCTTTTTATGAAAATTTTCATAATTTGGAAAAACATATTTTTGATTTGAAAATTTTCTTTGCTCTTTGGCAGCGCCCCAATGTTGATCAGAGGGTTTTATCTTAGGAGAAACAGTCTTCATTGCCTTAGGCGGTTGCACCTTCATTGGCTTAGACTTAACTGATTCCTGAGACGAAACACTCCGACTTTGCGGATAATATGGCTCATAGGGGCGATAGAGACAATTTCGGGCAATGTGACCAGGATTGCCACAATTAAAGCATGTCTGCTTCTTGAGATAGAAGTCAGACGTGTAACCGTTTGTCTTTAGCTGCTGAGGTGGAGCACCATTTGCTTGTGTCTGCATATTTGACATGTTTGCAGATCTTGGGTTGACTGTGGACTGGTTCCTCGAAGCTTGAGTTGAATCTATCTTTTCAGTTCTTGTGGTCCATGTATTCTTTGATGTCGAGGCAGCATTTCTACAACTGCAACTGCATGAGTCTACTGAAGAAACTGGAGACTTGTTTGTCATCTTGGGCCTTTCAATCTTGATAGGAACTGAAGTTGGAGGCTTGATGGTGATCTTAGGCCTTATGCTCTTAATGTAAGATGATAAACCACCATCATGACCCAAGCCTTTGAACTTAGTGGTGAATGAGGGTCTCTCTTCTCCTTCAATCGGAATGAACATAGACCCTGTTGTCATGAAGATCTTACCATTGGGCCTTGTAGTCATCGCCACTTGTTCCCGCTTTACCTCATCCACAACTTTGGAATAAGGAGTCTCGATCTTTGGATAGAGAACCAACTTTTCTTCAACAGATCTCTTCACTTCACTAGAGCTTGAGCTTGCACACTCAGTAGTGTTATTAGACTGAGTTGCTTCAGTGGCTGTCTTTTCATCTTTATGTACAGGTTGAGGCCCATATACCATGGTTGCTTCATTCAGGGACTCTTTCAACAATTCATTGGCAGTTTGGGGCACTCTGGTGTATTCATGTTGTAATGGGGGAGGAAAATTTCCATCCCCGAGGCCAGATGTTTCTTTTACATGCTCGAGTCGCTCCTCTGATTTGAATAAAGCACGATGAGAGTCCATCATTTTCTTTTGAATAACTTGATGTTTCTCAAGGGCAGATTGGGAAGTGTCAACTTTGGTTCTTAGTTCCTCTACCTCCTTAGTTAGCTCTTCTACCTTAGCGTTAGCAAGCCTAAGATAGGTGCTTTTATCACTCAATTGTCTTTGAAGACTCTTAACATCAACCTGAATGGCCTCAAGTTTCTCTCTAAATATTCTGGTCTTACTTTTGGACTCCCTAAGGTCTCTATCAATTAATTCGCGATTTAGGGTCTCATTGGTAAACTTACGTTCCCAGTCTTTACATTCATTCAAAATAGCCTGACACTTAGGATTACAACATATCTCATTGTTGTTGGTAGATGCAGTGCTACCTAGTTGAATGAGTGCCATGATCGGATTGAAAAGTCTCAACTGGATCGGAAAGACAACTTTTCGATCGGGCAGAGTTTCGGCTCAAACCGAAAAGTGTAAGCTGATCGAAAAGTCACAAAAGGACTTTCCGATCGAAACGGAGCTGACCGAAAAGTCACGAAGGGACTTTTCGATCGAAACGGACCTGATCGAAAAGTCACGAAGGGACTTTCCGATCGAAAAGTGGGGAACCGGGAAGTACTCTCCGATCGAAAGTCACGAAGGGACTTTCCGATCGAATAGTGTCCAAAAGGGTCGAAAAGTCAAAAATTTCAATCGAAATAAGGGTCAAAGCCACAGATTTCGATCGAATAGCTTATGAAATCCTGGCAGCCTGCTTCTGTCCTGTGCGAAACCTGCAAAACAATCACACGAAACTCACAAACAAAAGCATTAGTAACACCTTGAAACACTTGGAGCACAAATATGAAAATTAAAAAGAACGAATTACACCACAAGGTGCAGAAAAATTCAACGATCAAAACCCCGTTAAAATTAATTTACACCAACTTGAAATGAGTGGCCGTTTCCTGCTTTAAAAACCGGACGATATAGACCACATATTCTAAATATATATAGATGGCACTATTGTAAATGTAAAGAACTTCACTTTTCGAAAATCAAATACGTGAAGTTTAAAATAGATCTTGAATTTTCAGCCAAACACCGATTTTTTATGAGTCGAAAACCCCCCTTTGACTAAAATTCCTTCTGTCCGATCTTTACTTTCCAAATTAAATAAAATCAATTTTGATTCTTTAGAGATTTTAAAATCACGAGAGTTAAGAGCCAGAATCAATGCTTTTTCAAAATTAACTCAATCCAAAATTAATTCAATTGACACAAACCGAGATATGCAGATTCATTCAAGCGCCAGATGATAAACTATTTCTATCAATGAAAAATATGAACCCTAGATTTATTAATTAACCAAGAACAGTAGCCGTCAAACAAAATTACTTAAGAACGAGTCAAAAACAGACCAAAGCTCTTGAATATGATATCGTGAGAGCCTCGAAACAGTGTTTCTTGGCTCTGATACCAATTGTAAGTCCCGAAACCGGTTCTAAACACGATATCACTACTCGATTGAGTGTGCGGAATCCAGTCAATCGAGTGATTCAAGATGCAAGAAATAGAAATCGAATAACACAATAATTAAAATAATAAGACCTGGAACAAAGTGCACACGATTAATAATCGTCTGGTACACAAGCTTGACACAACCCGAAAAGCCCCATTGTATCTCTCTCAACTAGCTAGCCCCTCATATGAGTATTAGGATTTGTTTATATAGATAAACAAATCCTAAACCTAATTTTTGGATTTGATTAAACAAGCCCACCAAACACCCCTTAAACTCTTTCTAATTGGGCCCTAACATGTCCAAAATGGCCCAATGACCCAATACAATGAAAACCCAACTATTTTACACCTATTCATATGCATAGGCCTTCAAAATAATCTGCCAAGTGATGATTTAATAAACAAGCCACAAATTATACCCTTACAATCATATCTAAACTTTCACATAAAGATCGTAACTTTTTCATCTCATTTCATAGATCTACTCGTATCATGGCATGAACAACAAAGTTAGCCCTAAAACCAACATAAAAATCAAATCTTGATATGTAAATCCTAAGTTAATCAAGAACCAAGAACATACCAACACAAAGGATGATTATAGTGATGATTTTGAGCTTAGATACACACCAAACGACCCAAAAATCTTCAAGGGATGATGATATAAAGTTGGGACAATAAGAAAATTTCTAGGGTTTGATAATGGGAGGAGAAATGGGGGTTTAAGGGTTAAGGATGCTTAAATAGGTGAAAATAGAGTTTTTGCTCGTCAGACAGGGTTCATGAACCGTCAAAGTTGTTGGGTCTCGTGAGGGGCTCGTTAATAATATAGGTACAATTTGATTTAAAACAATAATAAATATGTTGCGGAAAGTAAATCAAATTGGAAGACCACAATTCTTAAAAAGGTTTTTCTGTATATCTCGAATGTAAATAATGGTTTACACGAGTTTATAGTATAACAGCTTATCAACAGAAAGAACTTTTCCACAAGTGTAAGTTGTAAGCACTTTGAGAAGCTTGTGAATTGTATGTAAATGTCTTACCTTTGTTGATGAAGAGCATGTGCTATTTATAGCAAGTTGTAAAGGAATAATGTACTTGAGGGTGGTTGAATTTGGAGTGTTTCAAAGTATATAGAGATAAATTGAGAGTATTCAATTTATCTCATTTCAACTGTCTTCAATTATCTTTGCATTTAATATCAAGTTGATATTCTTCTTTACTAGTATTCACACATTGCATCTTTATACTTCTCGTAATCTTTATCTTCTGATAGTGTCACACCCCTAAAAATCCTACGCGCGATGACGCGCTGTATGGAGCGTGACAAACCAGGATCGATGTCCACTAGTTACACCAAAGGACCAATAATTAATAAAAACGTTTCATATTTCATTAAAATATATAATTAGAGTTTTACAAATGCGGAAGCGTAAATACAATAAAAGTACTTATGTAAAATCTTTGTCACCCAAGGTGACTTGGCTTGTTCAAAGACATTAAAAGTGTTTCAAGACTCATGCATGCGTACTCATGATACTCGAACATCCACAACCTGAGAAATAACATGCGAAAAAGTGTTAACACAATGGTTAGTGAGTTCACAGGTTTATCAGTTCAAAAACAGTTCTAATTAATGTAAATCGACTGTTCAACAACAGTCCCAGTTCAGTGTAAATCAACTGTTCCTCGACAGTTCAAGTTTAAGTTCAAGGTTGACTGTTCAACAACAGTTCAAGTTCATGTTCAAGTTCAGTTTAAAATCCAGATAATATATCAATAGCTAGCTAGGCTATTTTCAAGAAATCAGTGCACGTTTGACTAGATAAACTAGCTATCCAGTTACTGAAGCTCGACAAGTTCAATTGTGCCTCGTTAAGACTAAGAAGTTTATAACACCCGTTCGATATCCAATCGTGCCAGAGCGACTGGCCCGGGTGGGGCTGTCAAACCCAGTAGATCTACTAAATAAGTTCCCGCTGATGTCACATTGACAGTAACTCTAAAGTGAGGACTTTATCATAAGTGTGCCACTATCATTCAGGTGATATAATTATCTAACAGTTCAAGTGTTTGCATGTTAATCTCCCCCAACAGGATTAAAACAGTAAAATGGGGCCGTGAAACTCACCTTTGGGTGCATAGCAATTCCATATAAATAATAACAGCAAGTTGCAACTAGCAGGTCTTGTGTACTCTACCAAGCACCTAACGAGCATACGAGTATAAGTGTGTGTTCAAACAAAACGACTAAGTCAACTAAGTCTAATGTAAACGATGAAAACGAGTTATCGTGACGTTTAGAACAAGTTGAGGTTGGCACATTGCCAAATCCGAGCGATTATCAAATAACGCGAAAGTATAATATTTACTAATATTATGTGATTACAAAATCAATAAATCAAAACGTATATATATATATACCCAAATGCACAATTGCGTAAATAAAGAATTTACAAAACAGATAATGTTTATTCATATCGTTTATACAAAATATCCATGGGTTTTAAATGATTAAGTACATATATCTACATATTCATATTCGTAAAATATATAATATTTATATACGAGAGTCCATACCAATTAATTAAATACATTGTCATAACTATTGAAAACCATATTTTTATCAAATCAACGAGAAAATCCAATTACTCAACCTTTTACGCAGTTTACAGGTTTAAAATACACTAAGGGACATATACGGAACAAGTCCAAAGTCACAAGATAAACCAAATTTTAAAAACAACAAAACAAAAGAAAAATTGCAAACTATGGAGGTCATCAGGTTCGAACATGTGACCTCCCACTCTCAAGTCACGATGTTAACCACTGGACTAAGGCTTCATTTTGGCTTTAAATCGACAGGGAAGGGTTTTGGCTATCACTGCGACTGAAATCAGGTTTAAGAAAAATATATACAAATTTTGGTAGAAATGGGGTTCGAACCCGCGACCATTACGTTAGGGTCCAGTGCCTTTAACCGCTGAGACAACAGAGAATTGTTGCTTCTGATCCATACAGAATTTTTTTAACCAAGTGACTCGCTGGTCATCTTCCTCAATTAAAACCCTAGTCCTGCCGGACTTAGTTCCGGTCGCCAGAGAACCGCGAAAAGCGAATACGAAACTTGGAAAAGACACGAATAACATTCAGTAATGCTTACCTTAATGATTGATATGAGAACTCGATGCGATGATGATGAAACCGAACCGAAACAAACTCGAATACGAACTCGACTACGATCACGAATTCGATAAAAAACTCGGCTAGGGCTGTGACGTCCTTGGTTTCTCGATTAGAAGGGTTAAAAATCACAGAATGGAGGGTCGAGTGGTCGCAGAACCGTGGTGGACGGCCGGAATCTCTTGTTTTGCGGTGGTGGTTCATGAGAGGGTTTAGGTGTATTCAAGTTGTGTACAATTGATTGAGGGTAATGGTTTTGCTGGTTCAAGTTTGAGATCGTCGATCGAAATCAGTAACCGATGATTAATCATCGATAGTTATGGCGAAGTCGGTTTCTATGCCGACTGTTAAATGTGAGTATTCAAATTGAGAATAAGGAAATGGCATAGGAAGTCCCTCATTATTTTAGATAATAAGAAACAAGTTTTGGTTAAGTGCAAGATTAGTCCCTCTAGGTTGCTTATTAGGAAACAAGTTTTGGAAGCTACGAGTTAGGCCCCTCAAAGTTACAAATCGTCAACGAACTCTGACGGAGTTAACATGAATAACTTTGACGATGAGTATACGAGTGTATGTCGGGTGTATTTAACACGCGACGTTTATGAGATGTAAACCTTGATTTGCCACATAAAATAGTAACTCTATAAATATATATTTTCGAGTTCACATAAAATGAATAACATGAAACCCTAACGATGGGTATTAGCTCACATAAAATCATAGATTTAAACTTATACTTATATATTAAACCCACGTGAAATCATAAAACAATACGTATAATTCCATGACACGTTGTCACATAAAACCATAGAATAAATCATAAGTTAACTTGTCACATGAAATGACAACACGTTCACGTGAAATCACAATATATGATTTATATAAAATCATAGAATATCAAACGCGCAGACTTAAGTGCAAGCTCGTATAGTGATGGTTATACAAAACCCTAATTTGCTAAAGTCAACAGTCAACACATAAATGTTCACACAACATTTATTACCATTTAAATCAAGTTAAAATCAGGAAAGGACCTGAAGAGACGGATTGTCACAGTATCCCCTTGTTGAAGAATTTTCGTCCCGAAAATTGAATAACGCAGTTAACAAGTTGGTCACAAAAGAAAGAAAATTTTTCTCAGTCGTCACATCATCCCCTTGTTGAACGAATTTCGTCCCGAAATTTAAATCAGTGACAATTGTTTGAAAAGTCGAATTAACTGTAACATATCGAAAGAATCCAGGTTTGCTACTCCAAAAGGAGTCAAGAATGTTATAATCAAGAATGTATACTCTATGTTGAGGAGGTCTCAAATGTTCAAGAATTTCGAAGGAACTCAAATCGAAGGTATAGGGAGTGATTTTCTCATCAAGCGTTTCTACAGTAAGGGTCGAACGACTGTATTACGGGGATCGTGTCGGGTAGCAAGGTCGAATAGAATGACACGATAATGTAAGTACCTGAAATAATAATTTCAATGCCAAGAAAGGATCATAAAATGTCTAAGTTGCCTCCAGCTATTGTGCGCAATGCTATGAGTGAGATTCCCATTTCGTGTTTCATTTCCGATTAAAGCATTTGCATCACCAACAACCCAGGTGAATCGGAGAGAAAGAAATTTGTGTATGAGAAAATCGTGTGTGCATCAAGTCAATCGGTGTTTAATAAGCCCATTGTCTAACAAAGATGTAAACGTGTGATCTTACCTACCAATTAGCAATTAGCGTAGAATTACACAAGACTAATCAAGTTAACATGAGAAAACTGGTTGATCTAGTACTTTATGGAGTTATGACCAATTAAGTTCACATGATTCCTAATAACATTTAATTTCACATTTCATGCAATAACGGTTCAAATAGCATGCGAGTTTCTACGAAGGTTTCTTTTAATGGTTGATATGATCAACGCATACCATCACTTAATCTATCATGAGGTCTTACCATACATGCATACAATTGTCCCAACACCTTATATAGTAGCATACAACCTTGGCATGGCATATCTTCAGCACATAATTTCACAAACCAACCAACACAACCCATACGGTGCGAAGTTGACGGGGCAACTTCACACAGTCTTGTCATTCCGACCGAGATAGGAGACTTAGGACCTTGTATGGTGTATGGTTTTCATACCCAATCAAGTTAATACTTTCACAAATGTCATTTTCTGGTTCCTAACAGTTTAATACACATAACTAATCATGCAATTCTACTCAAATTATGTTTAAACCATCATTTCAATGATTAACCAATTTATATAATCTAAACACATGATTAGATTCTCAAATTTTAGCATGCATAAACACGTGTATTTTATAAACAAAAATTTCTCATGAGAAGACCAGAAGTAAACAAACTATTTATCATGGTTAAATGGTTCAACAGTTGCTCACATACTAAAATATAGTTGGTAACACAATGATTTTGTGACAGAAGGAATGAGGTCTAAAGAGAAATCAAATCAAGAGCTCATTGTCAATTAAAAGGTAACACGTAGCAGTTTGTTTTAGAAAAGAATTACTCAATTCTGTTAAGAATTATTCAATAAATTACATAGACAATTAGGTTCAAATTCAAGTTGGAGTTCAGTATCATACAATATATCATCATGCACATTACCTTGCTAAAGAATCAAAAAAAAAAAAAATTAGAGTGAAAATCCAACAAAATAAAAGGCTAACTATGAGGTAGCGAATATTGAGAAGTGATATGCGGGATTATGCATGGCATCAGGCATGAGAATAGCAAATAGAGGAATACTTCGTGAATTCGAGTAGGCGAAGGGATAACAAGCTTATGATAGTGGTAACTATACATTCCAAGGATGAAATGTGAGTTTAAACTGGCACAAGTGAAGATACCCGCAAGGAGGATGCAAATAACGTAGTGGATAACATAAAATTTCAGAGAGGAACCTATAGTGTACTTGACAGGATTCGGCGAGGTATTTGCTTAAATGGATATCGAGATGAACGTGTCAACGGTTATACAATCCAATAGAGTAAATGTCTCGCTAGGGAAATCCTCATTGTTTAAGCTCACCAGTGTGCTCAATCTCCTTGGTGCTCTTCCACGTAATGCGTAACATCGGTTCAAATGGTCCTCAAAAGTAAGATAAAGTACGAAAGTGTTATAAAAAAAAAGGTGTCCACAAAACACAAAACATTAGGATGTTCAGAGGTGGATTTGGCTTGGGTTGCCTGTACATATACGTTTTGCTAGGGTTTAGTGTAGGTTTAACACGGGTCAAAATATCTAATTGGGTGTTCCATAGAAAAGGATCGGGGATATCACCTCAGTGAATGCCAGATAGTTTATAAAAACAAGGCAGTCGACCCAAAAGTAGTGTCCCTTAAACGAGAGTCGGTCTACTTCTTAACACACGCCTCTAAAAGTTGGAGTTGATCATTCGATCAGGTGGTTTGTCATTCATACGGGAAAATCTTTGGTTTTCAAAATGTTGATGTTCACCTGGGTCAGAACTCGCGTCTAAATCATGGCACGAAATTTGCTTCAGAAAAGTTTTCCTTCTAGACTCGGAAAATTAAAAGCATGAAGTTTGAGTATTTTGGCTATGTCTCTCTTGATAGGAATACGTAAGGGATATCTGTAATCTCGAAGAAAGTGGCATTAATCAGTTTTGTCGGGGATCTAGTCCCATTAGATGGAGTTTCTCATGACGAGGCCCTTGTGTATGACTCTAAAGTCAATCATTGGTCTGGTACTGGTCCCACATTCAACGTGCCACCAATGTTTATATATAGGGTGTACCGCAGCTAACCCACCACGCTACTAGCACCTTGAAGGCGTACCAGCAACTTACCATTACTAGCTATTAGTCAAACCACACTGGTTATTTTATCGAAAGTAGAGGACGTCAAGTTTGTCCCATACGCTTGAAGGTAAAGGGGCGAGAGATTAAAACCTCAATACGTTGTACAAACAAAAGGTGTAGGTATTTCCATTCACGAGACCAGTAGGATGCGTAAGCTTTGCTATTCTCGTGAAGATCATTGAGAGTTTGGCATGCGCAGTGCGAATATCATAAAGCTTCAGATTTCAAGACGATCAAAATTTAAACATGCAACAAGGTTTAAGTTCAAGCTCGGTTCATCAATGAAAGTTTCCTGAATGGATGTTGAGGATCCGTGTACCAGAAATTTATCGGTAGTGGTTATGATAGGAGCGTTAATAATATATAAAATGTATGGATAACTTGGTGTACTTAATGTGTAAGAAGGGTAAATATAGTTTGATCGCACAGTTAGCTGTCGATAACAAGAAGTTCACACTCGATGGGTGCAAATAGAGTTTCCATATAAAGCTTAGTATTGTTACTGCGGTTGAAGCAAAAGGTCGTCTTATCATCACTGGTGTTAACTAGCAGAAAAATAAAACTAACCAAAAGTGTAACACCTTTCGCTTCAAAGCTTATGAGCTTATCCAGGGCATAAAGGATTACAAAGCATGAGAATTAGAAATTGCCGGTTGCTAAATCCTAAAAGGTTGAATTATGCAAACAAAAAAAAAATCGATAGTTCAAGCCCAGGAGATCAATTAGAATAGTCCTTACGTTAAAACTGAGAATCATTAGTTTAAAAGTCAGAAAGGATTCTCACTACTATTAGCCCCACTAGAGCTAAATATGCTTGCGATGTGGTAGGCAGTTTGTACAACTGTGTCGATGTTACTGGCAGCAGGTATTGGTTCGCACAAGAAAATCAGGGAGTATGAATCTTCAGAGGGTAACTTCACAAGAGCTTTCAGCCAATAAATATGCCCCGGTGCTCATGGTATACGATTTATCCAATTCATTCATCTAACGTTTTCTAGGTATCCGTCCGGTGAATGTATGTCCAAGTTATCTCTTCATAATATGCTTCAAAAGGGTTCACGTATGGATTAGAATACAATAGTAAAGGGGCAAAGTCAGGTGCGATAGCGTTTTCAAAGATAGATGACTTCGATCATTCGGTTGAGTTCAACATGTTTAACATTCAATACCACGAGGAAAAATTTTTTTTACAGGAATTTGGTCCAAATACGACCATTGGCTTGCCTAGTAGGATTCTCCGGGATTTTCATATACTGCAAATTACATTTACGTGTGCACCCGTAACTGTGATTTACTTTATATGATCACCCTAGTTCCTCTTACTTCAGCTACCAAGTATGGTGTGGTCACTAACCCATGGTTATCTTGACCAGAATTTGTTAATGAGACAAGTTTTCGAGAATAGAATGCTCACTCATATTTGAATGACCCACCCGAAACGAGTCAGCAGGAAATTTAGCTCAATAGGATCTGAGTAGGGTTTATCACAATGACCCTAGCTTAGCTCGAAGTTAGAGAATAATTATCAC